>JBBBDQ010001023.1:837500-982500 GCA_037127315.1 Ascarosepion bandense | reverse complement strand
ACAGATATATATTGGATAAAAATATACTTTTATATTTAATATCAGGAATAGAGAATGCGTAATTCTGAAAGTGAGCACTGATGTAGACCCCCGCCGTGCCCAGACATTTCATGTTTAAACGCAGTCTTCAGAACTTGGACTGAAGTTTTCGTTTGAGCATGAAACGAGTGATGATGTCCACATTCGTATATATATATATATATATATATATATATATATATATATATATATATATATACAAACGTGATTATATTTAGTTATACTCGTCTCGAAAATCTTCCTCGAAAACTTTCGAACGAAGGTAAAAATGGTTTAAAATAAAAGGAAAAAGAAAGAGCTTAGGACATGAAAGTCTGTCAAAAGGTTATATATATATATTGCTATCCCCCACACCTCTCTTTCTTCGCCAATTTTCACCCACT
The DNA here is from genome assembly GCA_037127315.1 of Ascarosepion bandense. NCBI lineage: Eukaryota > Metazoa > Mollusca > Cephalopoda > Sepiida > Sepiidae > Ascarosepion > Ascarosepion bandense. The sequence goes on along the minus strand of JBBBDQ010001023.1, from coordinate 982,078 downwards.
TTCTTTCCCCCTCTATGCAATTTTTTGACTTCTTCTTCTTTGTTAATCTCCGACGCCGGGTCTTCAAAATGTTTATATATGACTATATTTTACTTCCTACTTTTAAACCTAGTGATTTTTTCTTAAGCCTTTCATCGTGCCTCTCTACTTCTGTCTCCTTCTCTCACGCTTTCCTCCGTTTGTTTTTATTCCTGTATGTCCCGTTATGACCCCCTATTCTGATTCCTCATTTTCCCTACACACTTTTTTTTTGCACGCACACACACACACACACACACACACGCGCGCACACACACACACACACACACACTAATTTCTTTTTTACCAATATAAGGATGGAAATTTCTATTTTTTTCAAAAATAGCGTTTACAACCTGATGAGACATTATCCTTTCAATGTCGAAACAAAATGTCCAATGTGTAGTAGATTGTAATTTGAACATGTTTTACAGTATAATTTATAATAAATAAATATTTATAGCTCTATTTCTATACTGAGCAGTGTTTTGAATTAATGTTTTGGATGTTGTTAATATTTTCTTTGTTCTTTATTCATTTGGATGGATATATATATATATATATATATATATATATGCTATCAAATATAAGAGACAATGAATGTCTATTATGTTTAATCATGAGCCGTTCTAAACGTCGTATTTTTGCTTTAATTTCAGTCGAAAATAAAGACAAAAATTCTCCAACATTTGGATAATTATTTATTGGTTTTCTTCTAAGCTTTCGGCTCACATGAACCATCTTCAGAGATGTTGTTTAAACTGAAATATTATAAAATCCACCATCACCGACGATTTTATTTTGTGTTGACATAAAACTCCGCTTGGCAACGGCAATAGTTACCAAAAATAATAAACGCAGTTCTTAAGTTTGCGATGCGGTTTTCACACCGTGGGATAGCGCGAAATGACAACAAAACCATGTAGTCAAATGCAATGTAATATGTTATTTCCTGTTTTAAAGTTGTCATTTCGCGCTATCCCGCAAACATAAAGCAAAAATACGACGTTTAGAACGGCTCATGATTAAACATAATAGACATTCATTGTCTCTTATATTTGATAGCATATGTTTAGAAAATTACTTGCTGCCTCGATATAATAAATATATATATATATATACTTAAACAAGTTGACATTACCTCACCAAGATATTATACATTGTTTTAAAAAAATAGGGATCATATTTTATTACTAAAACAGGATACAGAATGATCACAACGTTTCAAGTTTGCTTGACGCCTTTGGACTGACCGTACTTCTGAAAAGAAATTGTTGGTAATTTTAGACTGATTTAATAATAAGAATTTTTTTTTTTTATCAGCAACCGATGTTAAAATATAAGGAACAAGAGAGTGGGAAAAAAGAAAATCATTCTCTGTCACGTAATGGCTTCTCCGAAAGAGAGCCAATTCAAAACATAAATTGCCTCCTTTCGGAGAAGCCATTACCTAACGGAGGAACTTTTTTACCACTACCCTTATCCTTACATTTTAACATCGGTCGCTAATGAAAAATTTTCTTATTAGTAACTCGGTCTTAAATTACCGATAAATCTTGTTCTGAAGAAGGGTCAGTCAAAAGGCGCCTAGTAAATTTTAAACGTTGGGATATTTCTGTATCAGTAATTTTAGTAATAAAATATGATCCCTCTTGTTTTGTAATGTATTATGTCTTGATGTGTTAATGGCAACTTGTTTTTATATATATATATATATATATATATAAAACAAAAAGTTTTTTTTCCAGAGCACCCACTCAATAAAGTTAAAAACGAGAAAGAACTTCTGGTTTGATAAAACTCTAGAATGTTAACAAAAAATAGGTAACTTTTTCGTATTTTGTGTCAATATTCCTGGAAAATTCATATATCCTTGATATTTTGACAGAATTCATCCTCAATGGTATCCGCGATTTTCGGCAAAGAATATTTTAAGATTCAACACCCACGCATGATCTATTTTTTTTTTAGAAAGCTGTGGAATAGTGAACTGAAGAAACTGTCATTCTTTCAAAAATAAGTTGTTGGGGAGTCACCTCTATTTACACACTCTATGGACGCTTCCATGGTATACAAATAATCCTGCCTACAGAGAACGGGTCGTTGTTGTTAGAGTTGCTGAGACTCTTCAACTATAACACTGTCAGCCCTCTGCTTCCGAGCAGAGAGCAATAACCCAGTCGTGGTTCCGCCGAAGGGTAGAACCACGACTGGGCAAAAATAGACAGCCATATTTTTGGCCCGGCTATATGGCCGGGAATACCCACATTAAAATGACCATGTGTCACATCCGGCCTTGCGTGGGAAGGCAATAAATACAGTTGTTGTTAGAGTTGCTGAGACTCTTCAACTATAACACTGTCAGCTCTCTGCTTCCGAGCAGAGAGCAATAACACCCAGTCGTGGTTCCGCCGAAGGGTAGAACCACGACTGGGCAAAAATAGACAGACATATTTTTGGCCCGGCTATATGGCCGGGAATACCCACATTAAAATGACCATGTGTCACATCCGGCCTTGCGTGGGAAGGCTAGTAAATACAGTTGTTGTTAGAGTTGCTGAGACTCTTCAACTATAACACTGTCAGCTCTCTGCTTCCGAGCAGAGAGCAATAACCCAGTCGTGGTTCCGCCGAAGGGTAGAACCACGACTGGGCAAAAATAGACAGACATATTTTTGGCCCGGCTATATGGCCGGGAATACCCACATTAAAATGACCATGTGTCACATCCGGCCTTGCGTGGGAAGGCTAGTAAATACATTTGTTGTTAGAGTTGCCGAGACTCTTCAACTATAACACTGTCAGCACTCTGCCTTTGGGTAGAGGGCGCTCTATCTGCTTCCGAACAGAGAGCAATAACCCAGTCGTGATTCCGCCGAAGGGTAGAAGCACGACTGGGTAAAAATAGACAGACATTTTTTGGCCGGGCCATATAGCCCGGAAATCCCAGTCATAACTGACCATGTGTCACATGTTGCCCTTACTGGGAGGGACAACTAAATATAGTTGTTGTTAAGGTTGGTGTTTGTCAGAGCAGTTGAACCGCCGCTCGTTAGTCAGCAAGAATATAAACTATTACCCGGACTTACTTCTTGTATATATTTGACTCCTACTAACAAGTATTCCTCAATCTACTAACCGTGTACAAGTTGTATTTATTTTATTCAATATACTTATATTTTTCCTCTCATATCTGTTTTTGTTATCATTATATTGTGTGATTTTCGAAAAAGAATCCACGATATAAGTTTAGCCTGAACGTTTTTTATGCAATATCCAGGACATAGATGATCACGGTTTTCCGCAGATTCCTTTTTTTTATTATCTGTCATTTACTATGCATTCTTTGAAATATAGTTAATCTGTTTTAGGCTGCCTACGTAACGGAAATGTGGTTCTACAGAAGGATACTAAGGATACCATGAACAGAATATGAGAGCAACGACGTGGTTTTGGAGATGATGGACACGAGAAGGAAACTGATAATTAAAATAAAGAAAGGACAGCTGAAATTTTCGGAACATGTAATGAGGAAGGAATGCTTTAAATATATGATGCTCACAGGACGGATAGATGGTAAGAGAGTCAAGAGAAAGAAACGTATGACGTACTTGATGGACTTGAGCAGATGGATGGAGGTGGAGGAAGTGAGTGGGATGACATGAGAAGAGGTATTAAGAGCGACAAGACAGAGGGGACTGTGGAAGGCCTTTATAACCTACGTCTTGAAGGAACACGACACATAGAAGGAAGAAGAACAATGAAAAAAATAAAGGAGGAATAAAAAGAAGAAGGAATAAGAAAAAGGAAGAAGAAGGAAGAAAAGAAAGATGGAAGAAAAAGAAACAAAAGGAGGAAGAAGAAGAAGAAGAAGAAGAAGAAGAAGAAGAAGAAGAAAGATGAATGAAAAAGAAGAAGAAAAAAGCAAGGAAAAAGAAGGACAAAGAAGAATATGAAAGAAAAAGAAGAATGAAAAGAAGAAGAAGAAGAAGAAGAAGAAAGAAGAAAAGAAAAATGAAGTAGAAGAAAGAAAAGAAGAAAAAAGATGAAAATGAAGGAAAAAAGAAGAAGAAGAAAGAAGATGAAAGAAAAAGAAGAGAAAAGAAGACAAATGCGCCTTTTGATTTTGGTATCATATTTCTGCCATCTTTTAGAACATTTCCAAAATATTTAACCTTCCGTCAATATTTGATTGATTACTAAATCTTCAGTTTTTAGGTTATAACTTCGACTATTCATCTCAATGGTAATAACTCATTCTGCTTTCTTAGAGTTTATGTTAAGTCTTCTTCACTTTTTCTTTCATTAGGAGTTTCTGTAGTTTTCTTTCTGTATCTGCTATCAACACTGTGATGTCTGCATATTTTACGGTGTTAAGATTGTATCCGCTAACAATGAATCCCAGTAAGAGTTCCAGTTTTCTCATGATCGCCTCGTTATAAATTTCGAAAGCCTCTCAACAAGACATTTTCTTGTCTTACGCCCACTTCTATCTTTATGTATTTCCTAAATTATTTATTTATTTTAATGTAGGCGGTTTGCTTGCCGTATAAGTTCTCTGTTATTCTAATAGTTTATTTTATTGTTCTAATAAATCATAATTCCAGTTGTACTGGACGTTGTGAAATGGTTTTCGTCTGCTTGAAACTAAAACATGTTAGTCACAGTTTGGTACACAAGTGATAAGTAATTTATTCGTTCCTGAAATATAAGTAATCTAAGTAGTAATTACTTATAAATGATTGTCTTGCAATTCTCGTATTATCTCGTATTATCTCGGAATTCGTGTCGTTTATTAAAACTCGTTCAAATATTACGACTTACAAAACAGAATATCCAGTTAGGATGCTTGACAGTATAAGTTAGTGGGAGGGTGACAACAGTGGTTTACTAATCGGGGCTGATAAAGAATTCCATTTGCCTCTCTTTCCCATGTTATACTTATATATTTCATTCATACAATAATGACTAACATCTCATTGCTTAACGTTGTTCTTTTATCCTCAGTCAGTTAAGTGCCATGTGTCATACGCGCTTTGTGCGATCATGTCTCGAAAGAGACATGACTGACTGATCAGAAGATTATCCCGCAGTAGGTTACCATTGCTTTCTGCTGTGGTTGACAGCAAAGGCTAGAAAACCAAATCTGTCTTATTATTTAACCCATAACTGGAGGGAAGAGACGGATTAATACCTTTCCCAAGTGTATTTGTGCGTAAGTCGATGTAAGGAATTCAAATGGAATTTGAACTCGGATTGCTGAATTGTCGTTCCATGTCGATATCCACTGCACTACAACGAACATCTAAATCTTACCTTTCATCTTACATTTTATCTTACATATTGCAAAATTCCTAATGATTAAATTTGCCAAAATGATTTCAGCACCGACGAAACACTCGTGCCGAAAATTATTCGGCTTTCGCTTCACGAAGAAACAATAATGGTAGCACTGATTCTATATCCAAATAGGTTTATATCTTCGGCTTTGGCCGCATCTTAGCGAAGTCTTGCCAGGATTCTGTTATGGTCAGCCTCAACTGTGCCTGGCAATTGTTCAACCACCAGGCATTTTCTGCATGTAGCATTAACGTCTTCGCTTGTTACTTTACAATATTCACTTCAACCAACAATCCCAGCCCATATTAATGATGAACACCTTTATACGTTCACTAAACGTCCAGTGCCAATATCGTTCGACGTTGCAGAGCTTCAATATACACACAAATGACGTCATGGTGATGACGAGTTCGTCAAGTCCCAGCGAGTTGCACTCTCCGTGAAGTATGAAGCTAATTTCAATGAAGAAATAATTGAATCATGCTAACGTAAGCTGTGGCCAATAAAGCCTCAGGCGAGATGCTATCTGTACAATTCACTGTCAATTCAACTACAGGGATTGGCAGAAATAGATCCCACATTTAAAACTGTTACCTGTGTGCGGCTAGTTAAATTAGGAGAATGGCAATGGTGTCTTCATCGAGCTATTGATTTACCCTTATTTTGAGATGCGATTATGTAATATCGGAGTTTAGACTAATGCATGCCGTGCGTTTGGTGTTGAAAGTCTTTTTTAAAAGACTGGTGAATAGTAATTGCCACACACGGCGCTTTTCGTGCTCGTTTAAAGTACGTATGAATTATGCCGTTCTGGGAAGAATGTCGATACTGTTACGAATATTTCAGGGCTATATATTTCAGGTTCGTCGCTTTAAAGAAAGCCACTGAGATTACCTCGAAGTGCTCAGAAATCCGGTTGATGCAAAACTTAAGAAATCAAAGCAAATACAAGCAAGTATTTGGATGATCCCATTTTAAAAACCAAATGAATAAAGATTATAACTTTCTGTTGAAATGAGAGTGATATATATATATATATTGTAAGAAAGTTAAGGAACACTTAGGTTTTAAACCCACTGTTCATGCATTTACTTATGTAAAGAGTGCTCGATCTTCGGCATCTCACTTAAGAACATTCCCAACCCAAACAATCGGGAATATTTTGAAATCTCTACGTTGTATCGATCACTCTTTATAAAAATAAATGCATGAACAGTGGGTTTAAAACTTAAGTGTTCCATAACTTTCTTACAATATATAGCTCCCACCCTGATAGAGTACTATCTATATTTATTTTTATTCCACAAACCTACAACGGAAAAAACAAATTTCAGCATTTCACTTAACAACATTCCCAAGCCAAACAAAGGGGCATATTTTGTACAATATATATATTGATTGTTTAATACTGAGTTTTTGGTCATAATAAACCAATATATTTTGTATTAAAAAGTGTTCGATACAATTATACAGTAGATCCTTTGACTATTTTCTATTTTTAAACGAGTTATTTCACTACCCAGGTTTCTACCATGTGTAATAATACAGTTTTAATAACTGATTTTACCGTTTACCGTTTTTCTTTTCAAGAACGTTCTTGTAACGGTGTTTTTTTTAACGTTCAAATTATGGAAAAGACCCAATATGGAAAATACCCAGACTTAACGGGGAGCATTGTAAAAACAGCCAAGATTTACAACGGTGGGAAAATATGTAGACTGTGCCCAGAAGAAAAATTAGAAATGATGATATTCCCAAATAAAAACAAACTGTTAAATGAAGGAACGGAAATTATGACTAAATGCATCTACACTAAGAAATACCTCTTAAGCTCATACAACCATGGCCGAAAACGCCATAATCCGTTTTAATTTAAAAATTGCGCGTTCATAAATTTCTTGCCACGTGAACGTTCAAATAAATGTCTCATCAGGTCGTTAATATTGATGGCAATAAACTTCATTTTTAAAAGAAAATTTATGAAGATTCACTTTCGTTAATTATTGGAAAACTTTTCGTACGAGGTAAACAAGATAAGAAAAATGAGAAAACAAAAAGAGAAATCAAAAAAGGGAAAAAGAGAAGGACGCAAAAAAATTGAAAAAAAAAGAGGAAAACAAGAGAGAAAGAAAGAAATGAGAGGAAAAGGCCAATGAAAACGGCTCAGAGAGAAACAGACCCAAATGTAGGTAGTAAGTAAAATATAGGCTTATACAGATATCGGTCATGCGATTTCTGGGCTTAATAAAGAGGAATAAGTGACAAAATGCACAGAGGGGGAAGAAAGTGGTCGAGATACAACAGAAGCGATAATTGAAATTTCGAAGTGAAATACAGATAGTTACATTTGTTCGTAACATTGCATAATATTAAGGCCTTTGGCATTTAAAAAAAATGTGAAATCACATACACAAACAGGAATTATTAAAATAGCACACACACACATATATATATATATATATATATATATATATATATATATATTTTCTAAACATATTCTGTTAAATATAAGAGACAATGAATGTCTATTATGTTTAATCATGAGCCGTTCTAAACGTCGTATTTTGGCTTTAATTTCAGTTCAAAATAAAGACAAAAATTCTCCAAAATTTGGAGAATTTTTTATTAATTTGTTTCTAAGATTTCGGCTCAAATGAGCCATCTTCAGAGAGGTTATTTAGACGGTAATATAATAACATCCACCATCACCGACGATTTTATTTTGTGTTGACACAAAATTCCGCAGTGTCAACGGCGATAGTTACCAAAAATAACAAACGCAGTTCTCAAAATTGCAATGCGGTTGTATGACATTACACCGCGTGATAGCGCGAAATGCCAACAAAACCATATATTCAAATGCAATGTAACGTATTATGTCCGGATTTAAAGGTGATTTTATTGAGTGTTGGTTGTTTAGGTTTGATGTACATGGCCTCCAATATCTGAAGGTTCCTCTTACTATGTGTGTGAGTAAGGATCACCGTATTGTTGACAAAAATCTCTCTGATATTACTTACATGTTTATGTTTTTCAGAGAAATGTTGTTTAATTGTACTCTGATCTGAAATTAAAGCCAAAATACGACGTTTAGAACGGTTCATGATTAAACATAATAGACATTCATTGTCTCTTATATTTAATAGTATATGTTTAGAAAATTATTTGCTGCCTCGATACAATATATATATATATATATATATATATATACATATATATATATATATATATTGTTCCTTGCTCTTTTTGTCAATGTATTAAATATGAGAATAATTAACTTCTACGGAAACTGCGAAGCTACGGCATTACTGGACTTTTGTTGGACAATCCAGTCATTCCTCTCCAACCACACACTGAAGGTGGTTTTAAACGGACATGCCTCCCAGAACTACCCCAAGGCTCTATCCTAGGTCCTATGCTCTTTCTAATCTACATCAATGATCTCCCCGATGCCATAAGATCACAAGTATGCATGTACGCCGATGATACCACAGTATACGCTCGCCTCGATCAAAAATCTGATGTTGATGATAAGGCGAACCTCGCGGCTGAGCTTGAAAAGGACCTCTAATCCGTGGTGGATTGGGGTAAGAAATGGCTCGTAAAATTGAATTCTTCCAAAACGAAGCTGCTGTCAATTAACCACCAGAGACGACCGCACTTCCCTCCCATTAGCATGGAACAGTCATGCCTCCAAGAGAGTTAAACACTACGCCTGCTTGGCCTGACACTCTCCGCGGACCTCAAGTGGAATGACTACGTCGAATCCATTGCTAAATCCGCTGCTATGAAAGTCGGCTCTCTGTGCAGGGCCCGGAAATTCTTTCCGCCTGAATCTATCCTGCACTTATACAAATCTACCATCCGCCCGTGTTTTGAATACTGTTGCCACATCTGGTCGGGTTCCCCTACTATTCTCCTCGGGCTTCTTGACAAAATACAGCGAAGAATCTGTAACGTGGTTGATACCGACTTAGCTGACCGCCTGCAGTCACTCTCCCACCGGCGTGATGTGCCTCTTCTATAAATACTTTCATGGCGTCTGCTCTGATGAACTTAAATCACTGGTGCCCCCTAGGCGTGAGTTTGCACGAGATCCTAGATTGACAACTAGGTCCCACCCTGTGGAATTCCCTTCCGCATACTTGCTTCCCCGACGGCTATAACCTCCAGGAGTTTCAATGTAAGGTCAATAGACACCTCCTAACACACTAACCCTCCCATTCTCTCCAACTCTCCCCCGATGTACATTCTAACTCGTCTATCGCCCTGTTTAACCCCCTGCGCTATAGTGGCAGTGGAATGCCTTGCTTGGGGTGACATGATTAAAAAAAAATTCTGCCGCACGCTGTAACCTTTTACTATTGACTAAAATGTTAAAGATAGCTATGTATTTTTTACGTTTAAAGTATTTTTATCTAAATATCGGAGACAAAACGTCGTTAAAATTATATTGGTTTATTCTGAAGAATTCTCTCGTAAATGATAATCGTTTTAAATATTTATAAGATTCGGAGGCTTTTATCCAGATATGTGAAAAATTAAGGAAATAACATATTTATCTACGTGTGTTTTACTTTCATATATATTTTAGGGAAAAATTATGATATAGTAGAAAAAGATTTCGTGTGACGCGTTTTGTCAGGACTTCATCAGATTAAAGTTATGTTTATAATGATGCGACTACAAATGTGTAAAATAAATTTGAAACCATGATAATTCTTGGAGACAAGTTGATAGAACGTATACGCTTAATACGAGTTCTGTAATAAGATCAAACACAGCAGATTAATATTACCCACAGTTTGATATGATGAACATGAACGGTTGATTCCAAAGTCCGTCAGTTTGGCTCACATGGATGACGTTGCAAAAAATACACACAAAAAATCAACCTGTTATGCTCTAATATTTTGCTAATTCCAAAACGTAATCGTATTATCACCTTAAGGTTTCTATTTAAATTTATCACTTAAAACATTATTAGTAGAAATAAATAAATAAATAAATAATAAAAACAGTGAAGCGATTAATTCAGCTGGGTGAAAACATTTTAGGAAAAAGTCAGTCGTGTTTAACAAGTGATAAACAAGTTTAACTTTTTGCTTTACACTTTGTTAATACCACTGTTGTTGCCAGAACTATGGAGACATCTGTGAGGATCGAACTCACTCTACGTTGGTTGATAATTATACTACGAAGTTTCATGTATTGTTACTGTGCTATATTACGCTGCTGGATCTGAAAAAAAAAAAGAAAAACAACGAGGAACACTTTTATATAAAAACATTGTTTTATATTTTTATTCCTCGACGGTGATGGTTGCGTGAAGCAAGGAATTAACTGGAGAGAGTTTGCACATACGAAGGAGCTGTCGGGAGTCGTTAGCTAGTCTTTGTTTTTACAGCCAAAATTCGAGATTTTCATATCGATTTAAAACTCTTACGCTATATTTGCTCTTTCTGTTTCTCTTTGTTGACATCATCTACGGCTGGATATATCTGTCAATCATATCCTTTACCTCTGTTGAATTTTATCTTCAGTTAGATGTATCTGTCAACAATATCTTTACCGGGCCATCGACTTTTAAGTCAGTTGTCACTTTTGTTGATCTTAACTACGGCGGGATATATCTGTCAATTACATCCGCCGTTCAAGTTAATATATTACATTATTTAATAATCCTAAGTTTTATTTAGCATAGGTCGAAGAAACTAAAAGAAAAGAAAAAAAAGCAATTTAGATACCTCAGAAGTAGGCTGACAGGATGGAAAGTGCGATGTTGTGATCCAAAGATGCATTGGCATGGCCAAAGACGAATTTCAAAAGCTAACCAGAGTACTTTGGAAACAAAGAAGAGAGGGCTGGATTGCTATGTGATGTCTGACCTTCTGTATAGCAGTGAATGTTGGACGATCTCCTCAAGGATGAAGGAGAGACTTGAGGCAGCAGAAATGTGCTTTTACGGTAGGATGCTGAGGATACCATGATCTGAGCACATGACTGACGAGCAGGTGTTGGAGAGGATGGAAACGAAGAGAAAATTCATACTTAACATAAGAGACAGATGAAGTTCCTGGGACATCTAATGAGGAAGGAGGGCCTGGAGAACTTAATACTCACAGGATAGATAGAGTGAGAGATAGAGGTTTGGGAGAGATATCAAAAGACAGAATTTTGAGAGTGACAAGAGACTGAGCGAAGTGGAAGTCCATGATCGCCTACGTCCTGAAGGGACACAGCAACAACAACAACAACAACAGCAACAACAACAACAACAGCAACAACAAGCTTGACCTATTTCACAAAAGGACAAACTTGCTAGCTCTTAAGGCAGCTCACCTTGCTTAAAACCTAAGGAAGAGACGAATATTGATGAATATTTTTCAGTTGCCATGATGGTCTACTTTTCCACTGAGTAATATAATTTTTTAGGGTTATTGCTATTGATATAACCCAAGGCTGCAATTATCTAGTACACAGTAAGGAACGAAAATCGTTTTTGTTATATTTTTATGAATATTACTCGAATTCACTCTTTATACTGTATCTTAGAATAAAAAAAAAAAAAGTAAGAATAAAAGTAGTTGACAAAAATTAATTTCAAATATTGATTTTCTAATAATTTCTTTCATTAATATGACAAAATCTTTTACAAGAATACTTAAACTACCTCATTAATAACTGCAGTCATCAGGAAATATAGTCAACTTAATTGCAGTTGGGTCACAACTGAGATAACTTATTTTAAAAAAAAAACTGTTAAATTAACCGGCTTCTTGGAGTCATCCATTCAAGTGATTTGGAAAGATGATTTAAAGAAACGAGAAAGGAAAAAAAAAACGTTTCGTAAATTTTTCTTCCATGTTTGATTATGGCATCAGAATGGAATGACATTATTACGGCCTTTTCAGTGAAGAAACCCTAATATTTCGTTCTGTTTTGCGTGTTTGCAGAGATATCATGTCGGTTAACCAAATAATCCTCTTTGGAAAAAATCTGAACAAGATGAGATGACAAAGGCCGATATTAATAAAAAGAATTCTAATAAATATCAATTATTTTTAATTGGACACATTCGAATAAAAACTATTTTCTATGAGGAACTTATGCAGAATGCTTTCAATTTATAGACGAGTGTACACATTCCGTCAACAATTACGGCAAAATATTTAAGAGGATTATTAGCTGTTTACTCACAGGTTAATACACACCGCAACCGTGACAGGAGGTATATATATATATATATATATATATATATATATATATATATATATTATTATTATTATTATTATTATTATTATTAAGGTTATTATTACTTTAGAACATGTCCAAACTACAATCTACTACAAAACTGTACATTTACTCTATTTCCATACTGAGCACTGTTTTAAAATGTCTTGAACGTTATAAACATTTTCTTCGTTCTTTATATATATATACAACGGTCTTTATTATAATAGAGATGGTAACTTCATGCTCATCTGGACTTTGGTAACCACGTTCAAATAGAAATACAGTATCTATCTCTGTTTCTGTCTCTCAATCACTCACACTCTCTCTATATATATTTATTTATTTGTCCGAATATTATTAAATATGTCGATTGTTAAAAGCATATCGTTAATCTTCGGGATTTTCCATAACATTTTATATATACATATATATATATATATATATATAGTCATCCGCAGACAGATCTGTTTCGCTGTATCACAGCTCACCAGTACGGTTAGACTTCGATTGCTTTTTTACCCAGGATTGAAACCCGACCGAAATGGCGTCAGTCGCAGACTCTACCCCTGGGCTATGGGCGTTCGGTGCAAGTAGACAGACGTTTTAATATATATATATTGTGTATTTTGGCAGCATTTCTTCATTAATGCAGGTTTTTCATTGAATAGTATAGACAAGTTTTGTCTATTAATTTTGTGTAGGATCCGTTCATACCGTCTGATATACTTGATGGTGATGTCGTTGAAAGACAACAAAAAATCACAGCATTTGTTGAATTTTTATCGGGTCTAAGCTTTCGGCTCACATAAGCCATTATCAAAGAGTAAATATTAACACACAGTAAACATAGAACATTTAAGCTATTAACAATAAAGATAATTGAATTGAAAATATAAGTCCATCCCTACCGTGGCCGAAGACAGTGACAATATATATATATATATATATATGTGTGTGTGTGTGTGTGTGTGTGTGTGTGTGTGTGTGTGTGTGTGTGTGTGATGCGGTTAACGGAGCGGAAGGAAGAGGAAGAGTGTTTTTTCCGACATTAGATTAATTCAAACCTATTGGGGAAGATTCAAAATGTCTTTTCACCGGAAACTACCTAAGAGTGGTCTTTGTGATACTTTTTTCACCTGCAAAAATAGTGTTACATATATATATATATTAATTTATATTTCAGAGGCAACCTTTCTTTCAAGTATCTTTCATTAAATAAGGCTAACAAAGAAAATTTAACGAATTTTAAAAGAAAGTTTTTTCCAGCATTCAAAGATTTTTTTGAAAAATGTTAGAATGCTGGAAAACTTGCAAAAATTGTGCATATAAAGCTTGATTTAGCTTTGATTAGACCGTGGAATCATTCGTGGTCGCGCAGTCTAAGACGCGCGAGATTAAATGGTGGCTTCCCCTATATCAAATGTTCGAATCTTGCCGAATGATACAAATTTTCGTAAGAAAATTTGTCAACCGATAAAATTAAATATATAAATAAACTGTTTAACAAAAAACAGAATATTTTCTCAAATACCAGTATCCATTAAAAATAATGTTCAAACAAATCAATTAAATATTTACATAAACACACACAACTGGCCATAATTATTAGGCAACACCAGTATTTTTTTAAAGAAATGGTGTATTTCATACTGATTTTTAGTATTTATTACCAAATGAAAATAGCATGGTGCTTTCGTTATTATTACTTTGCAAAATTTTACAAGGCCAAGAAGCAAAGATGAACTCGTACCGAATCACCTTAAATTTTCTTCATTCTGTCATTGATAAAACTGCAATATCGGTAATTATTAAATACTTATAAATTCATTTGATGCACATGTTATTGTGCAATATTAAAAAAATGATCGGTGTTTTTCTTCATTAATTAAGCTAACGCACCATCCTTAGCGTGATATCAAACACTTTATTACAAAATAATTGCTTGGTGAATTTCAACCAGCAAACTGGTGAAAAATCCCCACTATTTTGGCACCAAACACCATTATAGTTTAAAATTATATATATATATATATATATATATATATATACTGGCATATGATACATCATACGCTAAAAGTTTGCCTCCTTCTACCAAGCGCCCATATCTCAGAGGTAGAATCGCCGACTGACGCCAATTCGGTCGGATTTAAATCCTGGGTTAAAAGTAATCGGATGACTAACCGTACTAATGTGCATTGATGTACATTGGATATCGGCTCTGAACGAGAAATCGGGGAGTTCGAATTCCACTTGAATTCATTGCATTCACTTACGCGCAAATAACCTTGGGAAAGGTATTAATCCGTCTCTTCCTTCCAGTTATGGGTCAAATAACAGGACAGATTGGGTTCTATAGCCTTGGTCGGCAACCAGTCTACCACAGAAAGCAATGACAACCTACTGCGGGATAATCTTCTGCCCAGTCAGTAATGCCTTTTTCGGGACATGATCGCCCAAGGGTGTATCAAGTATGGCACTTAACTGACTGAAGCGTACTAATGAGCTGTGATACAGCGAAACAAATCTATCTGCTGATGACTATATATATATATATATATATATCCTCAACGAAGTAAAGCTAGAAGAATTACTACTTTAGTTTTCTGTTTTCTAGGCAACTAGAACGTTCTAACTTCTGAATTTCTGACGTTTTTTTTTTCTTGTCTATAGCCTAGGCATTAAACACTTTAATTTCCAGCTTTTATTCCTTTTATTTCTTAGTTTAGCATTTTCCTTGTCTAAAATGTTAGATCTTTTTGTTTACATTAAACTTCGCAGTATAAAACAATAAACACGCCTCCAATTAAAGCAGACTGATATAACATCAGACCGTAAAACGGCATCCACTACCACTCTAACAGAGATGCGAAAACGATAGATTCTGCTACCGGTCAACACGCACAAATATATACCATAAATTAAAGCAAACACATATGACATCAGGTCGTAAAACTGCTCCCACTAACACTTTAACAAAGATGCGTAACGCCAAATCTTACTATCGGTCAACGCACACATATATAGACCATAAACACACACACGCACACATACATGCATTAATAATCTTACAGATACATACACACACACACACACACACACACACACACACACACACACACACACACAGACTATAATTAACGGCCGCAGTAGTAGCGAAAGATGACCATTTGTTGAAAGGTACGGTCCATGAGCGGACGTAAAATCAAGCACTCCTATCATTCTGAAGATGAGTCTAAGTCTCATCTTCAGAAAGATAAGAAAGATTGATCTCAAAATATTAATGAATAATAAATAGGTAATACCAACACATTCTTTACCTTCCTATATTTTAATAAACGCATTGTGATAGCCTCTAAAAACTACCCATATATATATATATATATATATATATCTGTGTGTGTGTGTGTGTGTGTGTGTGTGTGTGTGCTTGTTTCATTAAAAATGATATAAGATAGACAAATTATTGTGGTCAAGTTTTTTTATGTAACTATTTTTAAGTGATCCTATGATGTTTTTTAGGGGATAAATATTGTCCGAATATTTTGTTTGTCGCTTTCGCCTATTCTTTTAGCCATTATCGAGGACTGATTTTATTTTACGTGTAACAGAATGTATGCATATGTATTATGTATGCTTGGAAATAGTGCATGTATTTTATGTTCCGAACACGGTAAACACGCTGTTAGCGTGTTCGGAGTTGATAATATGGAGTGTTATTGTTTTTCTTAATAATTTTTTTAGCCTTTTTTTGTATGTGGATGAAGCTATGATATTTTTGTAGTCAACAAGGGTTTTGTATATTTCCGTGTGTGCTTAAATGAGAGCGAATTGAGCTCTGTTCTGAAAGATGCAATGTGATTCATCGTGCCATTTCGTAGTCGTACAGCCGATGTATTCATTTACAAAGTTGGAGGGAACAAAAACGCAGTTCTTCAAAAAACATGTAAATTCGTAAGTCATATTGGCTCGTTGTAATTTAGATCTTGCAGGTGGCTTTTATTACGTATTAATTTTTTGCGAATTATTTAAAGAATCATCTATAATATATATATATATATATATATATATATATATATATTTTATTAAATATAAGAGACAATGAATGTCTATTATGTTTAATCATGAGCCGTTCTAAACGTCGTATTTTTGCTTTAATTTCAGTTGAAAATAAAGACAAAAGTTCTCCAACATTTGGATAATTATTTATTGGTTTTCTTCTAAGCTTTCGGCTCACATGAGCCATCTTCAGACAGGTTGTTTAAACTGAAATATTATAAAATCCACCATCACCGACGATTTTATTTTGTGTTGACATAAAACTCCGCTTGGCAACGGCAATAGTTACCAAAAATAATAAATGCAGTTCTTAAGTTTGCGATGCAGTTTTATGACGTCAC
Organism: Ascarosepion bandense; assembly: GCA_037127315.1. Classification (NCBI taxonomy): domain Eukaryota; kingdom Metazoa; phylum Mollusca; class Cephalopoda; order Sepiida; family Sepiidae; genus Ascarosepion; species Ascarosepion bandense. Next base: position 965,087 of record JBBBDQ010001023.1, on the reverse strand, counting down.
ACCGCGGGATAGCGCGAAATGACAACAAAACCATGTAGTCAAATGCATCGCAAACTTAAGAACTGCATTTATTATAGAAATAGAGACGAAATCAAAAGAACTCAATGTTAAATTTATTTGTTTAATGTATCAGAGTAATATAATTTAGAAGAAAAAAATTAGATATTCTACAATTTCATGGGTAATACGTATTTCGCCACTGATCTTACAGCTCCTCAGACCCAAATAAGATCAGCGGCGAAAATACGTATTACCCATGAAATTGTAGAATATATAAAAAAATTTCCTAAATTATATATATATATATATAATTTAGGAAATTTTTAGGATCTGTAGGATCTGTAAGATTAGCGGCGTATTACCCATGAAATTGTAGAATATCTAATTTTTTGGGCGTGTATAATGGTATGTTCGCTAAAAAGTCTGCCTTCTTCTACCGGACACTCGTGGTCCAGAGGTAGAATCTCCGACTGACACCAATTCGGTCGGGTTTCAATCCTGGGTTAGGAAGCGGTCGGTGTCTAACCGTACTGATGAGCTGTGATACAGCGAAACAGATCTGTCTGCGGATGACTATAGTGTAATATATATATATATATACCAGTATTATTATATATATCTCTATTATTATTATACATCAGTATTATCTCTAAAAATGTTCTGCAATCAAAAATATACTCTGGCTTTAAATAACCTGCAAAGGGGTTGGGAAGCTGGAGAAAAAATCAGTAAATTTAATACATGCCTCGCATATAGTCTGTCAGCCAGTAGAATATCATGCGTGATAAATTGTTGGCGGATCATGTCTCTTTCTGGACATGACTGACTGGGCAGATGATTTTTCCGCCGTAGATTGCCATTAATTTCTGCGGTAGACTGGTTGCCAGCCAAAGCTATGGGACCCAATCTGTCCAGTTATTTAACCCATAATTGAATCGAAGAGACGGATTAATATTTTTCTCAAGGGTATTTGTGCGTAATTTGCGCGTAATCTCTTGTTTCATTGTGTATCTCAGAAATTAGGTCCATTTGTCATTCTAAATGTCTTTTTTATTTACCTTTTGAAATTATCGATAATAGCATGTACAATGCATGGTATTTTCTGTATCCTTCTGTAGAACCAATTGTCTGTTAAAAGTATTTACGTCTCCTGTGAGAAAATAGCCCAAAACTTACAGATATATAAGAAATTAGGTATAGCATAAAATTGCAGCTCTATTCCCTTTATTTCGAACGAACGTTTCTTTTTGTCTTAATATTTGCTTAGATTTTAAAAGGCTCCTTTTACTATTCCAATGCTCCTTCGAATTCCTGTATTTTATTGTCCATATAACAATCCCCAAACGTTTCCAGTCCGTATCTCACATTTAAAGTGCTCCTCTTGCTGTTCATTATACATTCCTTATTCTTAAAATGTATAGTCTTTTTTTACTAGCTTCCATTTAGTATAGTGCTTAACAGTTCATTGCAGTTTTTTTTTATCTATCATCAGGTCACATTCATCTGCTTGTGTTTATCAAATTTTGTCTACAAATAATAAATTCTGGTAAACTTTTAATTCTCTTAGGGTTTCTATGTTTTTAGTTTAAAAAAAACCAATGTGAAGACATTCCTGTTTGAATTCGTTTCTAATTTTTGTTTAATTACTTAAAATTACTTCTATAAATTCAACGTGGTGAACGAAAGGGGAAACCCCAAAACAAATCAGGCCATAGTGTGGCCTTTCCTATATAATATGTGAAATATGAGTTGTTTTGGGGTTTCCCCTTTCGTTCACCACATTGAATTTATAGAAATAATTTTAAGTAATTAAACAAAAAATTAGAAACGGATTTAAACAGGAATGTCTTCACATTGGGTTTTTTTTTTAAACTAAAAATATAGCAACCCTAAGAGAATTTGGTTTCAAACCCTACTACTGGAGCCGATTAGATATAAACAGCTAATTCTAAAACTACATAATTTAATTCACTAAGCATAGAATAATTTCGCATATAAATACATGAAGCACTCAGTAGGGCTCAAATTCACTTCACTTCATTATAATGTTATTTTTAAGCATGCGAGTTAACCATTGCTTTATGGTGAGGCGATTATTCGTTTCTAAATCTCGCTCTCTTCGTATCGTTTTAACTCAATCTAAAGCAAATCCTAAGTAATTCGTTCCGGTTTGTTCTCTTCTTTTCATGACCAGATTTCATCGTTCTCATTATATCGTCGCCATCGAGGCTTTTCACATTATCTCCCCTGTCTCCAACAGATGGCGATATTATTGCACGCACAAGGAATTTTTTTCGCTTTTATTTTTAATTATTTTTATATTTTCTGAGGCAGTCTTCATTTGTCAAAACTCTTTTCTTGTCAGTTTCAACTATTTGTTTCTTACCGATTTTTCTATGGACAATCACTAATCTACGTTCAGACAGAAAAATCTCATATGAATGCGGGGATAATATTAGAGACATTCTGTTATTCCATCGTTCTTGCTTCACGTCATGCTTCCATTTATCATCGACATTCATCAGCAAAACGATAATTTTCTGATGAAAAAATAGATAAAATAATGATTTCAAGAAAAAAATATAATGTTGGTTCGACTTACAACTCGACGTAACTGTTATTTCGGTTAGAGATTATTCTGTCCTTTTTTCTCTCATTCTGTATTATTTGACTTTTAATTTTTTTTTTCTTTTATTAGATTTTTTTCGTGTTCCTCTTTTTGAATCTTTGTTATTTGTTTGATTGATTCTCAATTTCTTTTATGCAAATCCAGTTCCATTTTATTTTATTTTCCTTTTTTTCTTCTCTGTCGTATCTTTCTTTCTCTCGTTCTTCATATATCGTCTTGAGCATATCACTTGCCAGCTTTTATTCCTTGCTGTTAATTCATTCTTGTTTAACTTTTCTTTTTTTTATCTTTCATTCTTGATGTTTTTGCCATTATTCTTCTGCATATTCTTGATTTTCTTTCTTTCATCTTTTTTTTTTGTGTTTAATTTATTTCTGGCTACGTACTTTCGCTTTTTTATTTCTCCCTTCATTTACACATCTTCTTCTTCTTCTTCTTCTTCTTCTTCTTCATTTCATAATCTTTTTCTTCATTAATTCTTCTTTTTCGTTTTTCATTTCATCTTTCTTTTTCGTAGCCTTCTCTTTTATTTATTTTATTTTTGTTTTTCTTCACACTTATCTGGAATTTTTCGTTCTTAAATTTCTTTCTTTCCTTTTTTTATTTTCGTATCCCCTTCTTTCTCTCTTTCTTTCTTTTTCTCCTTCTCCCTGTATTTCTTTCTTTAATGCTTTTGTTTTTTTCTTTTTTTTATATATTTCTTTGTTTTTCCTTTTCCTTTTATTTTTCCCTTTATTTCCACCTCTTCCTTTTCTTCTTCTTCTTCTTCATTTCATAATCTTTTTCTTCATTAATTCTTCTTTTTCGTTTTTCATTTCCTCTTTCTTTTTTGTAGTCTTCTCTTTTATTTATTTTATTTTTGTTTTTCTTCACACTTATCTGGAATTTTTCGTTCTTAAATTTATTTCTTTCCTTTTTTTATTTTCGTATCCCCTTCTTTCTCTCTCTTTCTTTCTTTCTCTCCTTCTCCCTGTATTTCTTTCTTTAATGCTTTTTGTTTTTTTCTTTTTTCATATTTCTTTGTTTTTCCTTTTCCTTTTATTTTTCACTTCATTTTCACCTCTTCTTTTTCTTCTTCTACTTCATTTCATAATCTTTTTCTTCATCAATTCTTCTTTTTCGTTTTTTATTTCCTCTTTCTTTTTTGTAGTCTTCTCTTTTATTTATTTTATTTTTGTTTTTCTTCACACTTATCTGGAATTTTTCGTTCTTAAATTTCTTTCTTTCCTTTTTTTATTTTCGTATCCCCTTCTTTCTTTCTTTCTTCTTTTCTTTCTTTCCTTCTTCTGTATTTCTTTCTTTAATTCTTTTTGTTTTTTGTTTTTTCATATTTCTTTGTTTCTTCTTTTTCCTTCTTTACTTTTCCATTTCTTTCTGTCTTTCTTTTCTTTCTCTTTCATTCTTTCTTTCTTCCATCTTTCTTTTTTCCTTTTCTAACGTTCTTTTTTCGAATTCTTTGTCTTTTTTTCTTTTTTCTTTATCTATTTGTTTCTTTCCTCACACATTTTTACCTTTCACTACCAATGTGTTTTATTCCTCTACCTTTCGGTCTTCTTTATCTTTATACTTCGTTGGTTGTTCAATTAAGATGGATGCTACCACAACCAAGAAACTTGTAATATTTATTTTCTACATATTCATTTTTCTCTTTCATTGCTGCAAGATTAAATAAAAATCACCTTTTTTTTTTCACCGTCAGCTTCTTTTTACAGTTTTTTTAAGTTTTCATTTCTTTTCGATGCCATTTTATCGCATTTATATCTTATTTGTTCTCAGCTATTTCATTATTGAAGGATTTCTTTTCGCTTTTTGTCTTTTCTTTTCATTTTCCTCTTTTTCGTTAATTTTTGGATTATTTTCATTTGCTCGATGTCTTCTTATTCCCACCTCTTCTTCTCTGTATTAATTCGATTTTTATCTTTTGCCTTCCTCTTTGTTATTTCTTTCATCATCGTTTCCTTTTTGGCGGTTTAATTATCTGATTCTCTTTTTATTCTCTTTAAATAATTCTTTATTCTCTTTTTACAACATTGTTTAACCCATCATTGATTTCAGTTTTATTTTATTACTCAGTATTTTACACCATATTAGTATTTTTTATTTCTTCTTCCTCACATTCGCCATTTTATTTTTAACTGTTTTTGTCCATTCTTTATTTTTTTCAATGCCGTCACTGTTTTTCTTATTCTTCTCATCTCATCATTTGAATACCCTTCTTTTTTAATCATTCAGTTATACTTCGCTCATGATGCTGGTTACTTGCGTCTATTTTCTTGTTTTTGAAAATATCTGAAGAAATTTTTCTTCTCCACCATTTCCTAATCCGTTTCACGTTTTCCTTATTCCATCTTTTTAGTCTCCCCTTTTATGTCTACCCTAGACGTTTCTACTTTTCTTTCATCTTATGCGTTCTTTTTTTCCCCTCACGAGCCGATTTTCTTCTAACTGAAAAAAAAATCATCTTTGTGTCTCTTGCAAGTCGCTTCTTTCCCTTTTCGTCTGCTTTTTTCTTGTTGTCATCGGCGATTTTTATTTTACTTTGTTGTTGATTTCTTTGCTATGAAGCAAAGCAATTTCACTATTCCCCAGTGTTTCTGGACTTTTTCCAATTCTTCCCTCTTCATTTTTTTGAATGTCGGAAGTGTTCTCTGATGGCAGCAGATGTTTCCGTTCAATCACCTGACACGAGTAAAGCATATGAGTGGTGCTTCTTTGCTTCTTTATACGCATGCGCATGTTATTCATACGAATTAGACAGAGCCAATATGGCTGTCGCCAGTTGGCTATTACTCTTTCTCATCATACGAAATGAAGTTGCAGAGTTTTTTCTCCAGCCTTTCCACAACAACGGTCAAACTCTTTAAAATATTTCACAATCAGATTTGTTTATATTCTTTTCATTCATTTTAATATCCAAATGTTCAGAAGGTATCACTCTCTTGTTTTATAACATGTGTGACATATCATAAAACCAGCAACCTTTTTGTACGACACTTGCCACTGATATTTGTTGGATTTTGATCTTTTGTCTTATTTTATTAAACATTGTCCTTATTGCTTACATTTACGAAGTCTTTGATAAAACTTTGTCGACTATATTCAAGATATTTGTAACTTAACTAATAGTTACTCGAGAGTTTATAGATATACAAACGTAAGGAGCATTTTTCAATGATTTTACTTTTTTCTAGTACAACCTGTTTCATCTTTCGAGAACTGATATGAGAAGATGCGCCGGCTTAAAATTTAAAAAAAGAAAGATTCATTTAGGCAGTTACTTTTTTAATCATTTCACCTAAACAAGGCAGGACCGCCACTAGTGCAGTGGGGGTTATAGCGAAAAAACAGTGTACAGAGAGTATTGAAGGAAAAATGAATGATATTCAAGAAGAAAGAAGATGGCAACTGATTTTGCATTTAGATTTTGGAGATTGTAGCTATCTGGGAAACAAGTAAACGGAATGAAGTTACACAGGTAGGATGAACGAAAAAAGAAACTGTTCGACGGTATTTCAACAGTAAAAAGTGGAACCTACAATCTATTCGGTTAGTTAAGTGCCATACGTGATACACGATTTGGGCGATCATGTCTCGAAAGAGACATGACTGACTTGGCAGAAGATTATCCCACAAAAAATTGCCATTGCTTTTTTCCGGAGACTGGTTGCCAACCATAGCTATAGAACCCTATCTGTCCTGTTATTTAATCCATGACTGGAGAGAAGAGACGAATTGATACCTTTCCCAATGGTATTTGTGTGTAAGTGAATGCTATGAATTCGACTGGAATTCGAACTCGGCTCACTGATTTGTCGTCCCGAGTTGATATCTACTGCACCACAACGTACATGCTACACCACAACGCAATCTATTAGCGTGCTAAAATTCACATAGACGAGGCACCAGAGAATAAAAGCTCATCAGAGCAGTTGCTATGAAATTATATGTGGAATGGTGATAGGGTCAAGTCGATGGGAAAATAACTGACGCCGAGATGTTAAGTCAAGACCGATTAAATTGCAGATCCTTCTTTGGATTTCGTCGAGAACCTCGAGATGAATAGCAGAAGCACCCTACCAGATATGGCAACAATCGTGGCTCTCCACAGCATACTATGTTTCTTAGCTCTTACCAACCATAGTCACCATACTATTACTTTTACAAGTAGACTACACGCTGTCGGTCTTTGATTTTCTTGTCTTCAATATACCCACTGAATTTAGAATTTTATAGAAACAGTTTTCTTATTCAGTCAGTTAAGTGCTATACGTGAAACACGCTTGGGTGATCATGTCTCGAAAGCGACATGACTGACTGGGCAGAAGATTATGCCGCAGTAGGTTGCCATTGCTTTCTGTGGTAGACTGGTTGCCGACCAAGGCTATAGAACCCAATCTGTCCTATTAATTAACCCATGAAATTTAGGTTTGGTATATTAGGGTTTTGGTTATATGTAGGAATTCTAAGACCGGCCATGTTTTTTTTTTTGTTTTTTTTTTTTATTGTTCTCTGTCATTCCCTTGCTAACTGGACACATGGCTTGGAGGTGATTCCCCCCTCCATCACACTACTGTCTGTTACTGCTTGCTTAAGGTAACTTAATCTCTCCAGAACTCTCCAGAACTGTATAGAAGAAACAGAATGAAGATAATTTTTGAAATTTTCTTAACTTTTTTCTGTCAGCAAACCTGCAACTTGGTGAGTTTATCCAGTGTGATCTTATTTTTTATTATTTTTTGAATTATTTATTTACTTATTTTACTTGTATTTTTTATTTTATTTTATTCTTTTTCGGTTCTTATCTTTTTCTGCCTAATTTTTGTGTAAGAATTGTTCTTAATTATGAAATTTAGGTTTGGTATATTGGGGTTTTGGTTATATGTAGGAATTCTAAGACCGGCCATGTTTTTTTTTTTTTTTTTATTGTTCTCTGTCATTCCCTTGCTAACTGGACATGGCTTGGAGGTGATTCCCCCTCCATCACACTACTGTCTGTTACTGCTTGCTTAGGTAACTTAATCTCTCAAGAACTCTCCAGAACTGTATAGAAGAAACAGAATGAAGATAATTTTTGAGGCTGCCTTTTTTCTGTCAGCAAGCCTGCAACTTGGTGAGTTTAGCCAGTGTGATCTTATTTTTTATTATTTTTTGAATTATTTATTTACTTATTTTACTTTGTATTTTTTATTTTATTTTATTCTTTTCGGTTCTTATCTTTTCTGCCTAATTTTTGTGTAAATTGTTCTTAATTATGAAATTTAGGTTTGGTATATTAGGGTTTTGGTTATATGTAGGAATTCTAAGACCGGCCATGTTTTTTTTTTTTTATTGTTCTCTGTCATTCCCTTGCTAACTGGACACATGGCTTGGAGGTGATTCCCCCCTCCATCACACTACTGTCTGTTACTGCTTGCTTAAGGTAGCTTAATCTCTCCAGAACTCTCCAGAACTGTATAGAAGAAACAGAATGAAGATAATTTTGAAATTTTCTTAACTTTTTTCTGTCAGCAAGCCTGCAACTGGTGAGTTTAGCCAGTGTGATCTTATTTTTTATTATTTTTGAATTATTTATTTACTTATTTTTACTTGTATTTTTTATTTTATTTTTATTCTTTTTCGGTTCTTATCTTTTCTGCCTAATTTTTGTGTAAATTGTTCTTAATTATGAAATTTAGGTTTGGTATATTAGGGTTTTGGTTATATGTAGGAATTCTCTAAGACCGGCCATGTTTTTTTTTTTTTATTGTTCTCTGTCATTCCCTTGCTAACTGGACACATGGCTTGGAGGTGATTCCCCCCTCCATCACACTACTGTCTGTTACTGCTTGCTTAAGGTAACTTAATCTCTCCAGAACTCTCCAGAACTGTATAGAAGAAACAGAATGAAGATAATTTTGAAGTACACTTAACTTTTTTCTGTCAGCAAGCCTGCAGCTTGGTGAGTTTAGCCAGTGTGATCTTATTTTTTATTATTTTTTTGAATTATTTATTTACTTATTTTTTACTTGTATTTTTTATTTATTTTATTCTTTTTTCGGTTCTTATCTTTTCTGCCTAATTTTTGTGTAAATTGTTCTTAATTATGAAATTTAGGTTTGGTATATTAGGGTTTTGGTTATATGTAGGAATTCTAAGACCGGCCATGTTTTTTTTTTGTTTTTTTTTTATTGTTCTCTGTCATTCCCTTGCTAACTGGACACATGGCTTGGAGGTGATTCCCCCCTCCATCACACTACTGTCTGTTACTGCTTGCTAAGGTAACTTAATCTCTCCAGAACTCTCCAGAACTGTATAGAAGAAACAGAATGAAGATAATTTTGAAATTTTTCTTAACTTTTTTCTGTCAGCAAGCCTGCAACTGGTGAGTTTAGCCAGTGTGATCTTATTTTTTATTATTTTTGAATTATTTATTTACTTATTTTTACTTGTATTTTTTATTTTATTTTTATTCTTTTTCGGTTCTTATCTTTTCTGCCTAATTTTGTGTAAATTGTTCTTAATTATGAAATTTAGGTTTGGTATATTCGGGTTTTGGTTATATGTAGGAATTCTAAGACCGGCCATGTTTTTTTTTTGTTTTTTTTTTTTATTGTTCTCTGTCATTCCCTTGCTAACTGGACACATGGCTTGGAGGTGATTCCCCCTCCATCACACTACTGTCTGTTACTGCTTGCTTAAGGTAACCCAATCTCTCCAGAACTCTCCAGAACTGTATGAAGAAACAGAATGAAGATAATTTTTGAAATTTTCTTAACTTTTTTCTGTCAGCAAGCCTGCAACTTGGTGAGTTTAGCCAGTGTGATCTTATTTTTTATTTTTTGAATTATTTATTTACTTATTTTTACTTGTATTTTTTATTTTATTTTATTCTTTTTCGGTTCTTATCTTTTCTGCCTAATTTTTGTGTAAATTGTTCTTAATTATGAAATTTAGGTTTGGTATATTAGGGTTTTGGTTATATGTAGGAATTCTAAGACCGGCCATGTTTTTTTTTTTGTTTTTTTTTTTTATTGTTCTCTGTCATTCCCTTGCTAACTGGACACATGGCTTGGTGGTCCCCTCCATCACACTACTGTCTGTTACTGCTTGCTTAAGGTAACTTAATCTCTCAGAACTCTCCAGAACTGTATAAGAGAAACAGAATGAAGATAATTTTTTGAAATTTTCTTAACTTTTTTCTGTCAGCAAGCCTGCAACTTGGTGAGTTTAGCCAGTGTGATCTTATTTTTTATTATTTTTTGAATTATTTATTTACTTATTTTACTTGTATTTTTTATTTTATTTTATTCTTTTTCGGTTCTTATCTTTTCTGCTAATTTTTGTGTAAATTGTTCTTAATTATGAAATTTAGGTTTGGTATATTAGGGTTTTGGTTATATGTAGGAATTCTAAGACCGGCCATGTTTTTTTTATTGTTCTCTGTCATTCCCTTGCTAACTGGACACATGGCTTGGAGGTGATTCCCCCCTCCATCACACTACTGTCTGTTACTGCTTGCTTAAGGTAACTTAATCTCTCCAGAACTGTATAGAAGAAACAGAATGAAGATAATTTTGAGAATTTTCTTAACTTTTTTCTGTCAGCAAGCCTGCAACTTGGTGAGTTTAGCCAGTGTGATCTTATTTTTATTATTTTTGAATTATTTATTTACTTATTTTTACTTGTATTTTTTATTTTATTTTATTCTTTTTCGGTTTCTTATCTTTTCTGCTAATTTTTGTGTAAATTGTTCTTAATTATGAAATTTAGGTTTGGTATATTAGGGTTTTGGTTATATGTAGGAATTCTAAGACCGGCCATGTTTTTTTTTTGTTTTTTTTTTTTATTGTTCTCTGTCTCATTCACATGCTAACTGGACACATGGCTTGGAGGTGATTCCCCCCTCCATCACACTACTGTCTGTTACTGCTTGCTTAAGGTAACTTAATCTCTCCAGAACTCTCCAGAACTGTATAGAAGAAACAGAATAGAAGATAATTTTTGAAATTTTCTTAACTTTTTTTCTGTCAGCAAGCCTGCAGCTTGGTGAGTTTAGCCAGTGTGATCTTATTTTTATTATTTTTGAATTATTTATTTACTTATTTTTACTTGTATTTTTTATTTATTTTATTCTTTTTCGGTTCTTATCTTTTCTGCCTAATTTTTGTGTAAATTGTTCTTAATTATGAAATTTAGGTTTGGTATATTAGGGTTTTGGTTATATGTAGGAATTCTAAGACCGGCCATGTTTTTTTTTTTTATTGTTCTCTGTCATTCCCTTGCTAACTGGACACATGGCTTGGAGGTGATTCCCCCCTCCATCACACTACTGTCTGTTACTGCTTGCTTAAGGTAACTTAATCTCTCCAGAACTCTCCAGAACTGTATAGAAGAAACAGAATGAAGATAATTTTAAGTGCCTGTAGCATTTTTTCTGTCAGCAAGCCTGCAGCTTGGTGAGTTTAGCCAGTGTGATCTTATTTTTTATTATTTTTTGAATTATTTATTTACTTATTTTACTTGTATTTTTATTTTATTTTATTCTTTTTCGGTTCTTATCTTTTCTGCCTAATTTTGTGTAAATTGTTCTTAATTATGAAATTTAGGTTTGGTATATTAGGGTTTTGGTTATATGTAGGAATTCTAAGACCGGCCATGTTTTTTTTTTTTTTTTTTTTTTTTATTGTTCTCTGTCATTCCCTTGCTAACTGGACACATGGCTTGGAGGTGATTCCCCCCTCCATCACACTACTGTCTGTTACTGCTTGCTTAAGGTAACTTAATCACCAGAACTCTCCAGAACTGTATAGAAGAAACAGAATGAAGATAATTTTTGAAATTTTCTTAACTTTTTTCTGTCAGCAAGCCTGCAACTTGGTGAGTTTAGCCAGTGTGATCTTGACTTTTTATTATTTTTTGAATTATTTATTTACTTATTTTTTACTTGTATTTTTTATTTTATTTTATTCTTTTTCGGTTCTTATCTTTTCTGCCTAATTTTTGTGTAAATTGTTCTTAATTATGAAATTTAGGTTTGGTATATTAGGGTTTTGGTTATATGTAGGAATTCTAAGACCGGCCATGTTTTTTTTTTGTTTTTTTTTTATTGTTCTCTGTCATTCCCTTGCTAACTGGACACATGGCTTGGAGGTGATTCCCCCTCCATCACACTACTGTGCATTACTGCTTGCTTAAGGTAACTTAATCTCACCTCCAGAACTCTCCAGAACTGTATAGAAGAAACAGAATGAAGATAATTTTGAAATTTTCTTAACTTTTTTCTGTCAGCAAACCTGCAACTTGGTGAGTTTAGCCAGTGTGATCTTATTTTTTATTATTTTTGAATTATTTATTTACTTATTTTTACTTGTATTTTTTATTTTATTTTATTCTTTTTCGGTTCTTATCTTTTCTGCCTAATTTTTGTGTAAATTGTTCTTAATTATGAAATTTAAGGTTTGGTATATTAGGGTTTTGGTTATATGTAGGAATTCTAAGACCGGCCATGTTTTTTTTTTGTTTTTTTTTTTTTATTGTTCTCTGTCATTCCCTTGCTAACTGGACACATGGCTTGGAGAGTGATTCCCCCTCCATCACACTACTGTCTGTTACTGCTTGCTTAAGGTAGCTTAATCTCTCCAGAACTCTCAGAACTGTATAGAAGAAACAGAATGAAGATAATTTTTGAAATTTTCTTAACTTTTTCTGTCAAAGCAAGCCTGCAACTTGGTGAGTTTGGCAAGTGTGATCTTATTTTTTATTATTTTTTTGAATTATTTATTTACTTATTTTTACTTGTATTTTTTATTTTATTTTATTCTTTTTCGGTTCTTATCTTCCTTGCCCTAGTACTGTGTAAATTGTTCTTAATTATGAAATTTAGGTTTGGTATATTAGGGTTTTGGTTATATGTAGGAATTCTAAGACCGGCCATGTTTTTTTTTTGTTTTTTATTGTTCTCTGTCATTCCCTTGCTAACTGGACACATGGCTTGGAGGTGATTCCCCCCCTCCATCACACTACCTGTCTGTTACTGCTTAGCAGAGGTAACTTAATCTCTCCAGAACTCTCCAAGAACTGTATAGAAGAAACAGAATGAAGATAATTTTTGAAATTTTCTTAACTTTTTTCTGTCAGCAAGCCTGCAACTTGGTGAGTTTAGCCAGTGTGATCTTATTTTTTATTATTTTTTGAATTATTTATTTACTTATTTTTACTTATTTTTTTATTTTATTTTATTCTTTTCGGTTCTTATCTTTTCTGCCTAATTTTTGTGTAAATTGTTCTTAATTATGAAATTTAGGTTTGGTATATTAGGGTTTTGGTTATATGTAGGAATTCTAAGACCGGCCATGTTTTTTTTTTGTTTTTTTATTGTTCTCTGTCATTCCCTTGCTAACTGGACACATGGCTTGGAGGTGATTCCCCCCTCCATCACACTACTGTCTGTTACTGCTTGCTTAAGGTAACTTAATCTCTCCGAAACTCTCCAGAACTGTATAGAAGAAACAGAATGAAGATAATTTTGAAATTTTCTTAACTTTTTTCTGTCAGCAAACTGCAACTTGGTAAGTTTAGCCAGTGTGATCTTATTTTTTATTATTTTTTAGATTATTTATTTACTTATTTTTACTTGTATTTTATTTTATTTTATTCTTTTTCGGTTCTTATCTTTTTCTGCCTAATTTTTGTGTAAATTGTTCTTAATTATGAAATTTAGGTTTGGTATATTAGGGTTTTGGTTATATGTAGAATTCTAAGACCGGCCATGTTTTTTTTTTGTTTTTTTTTTTTATTGTTCTCTGTCATTCCCTTGCTAACTGGACACATGGCTTGGAGGTGATTCCCCCCTCCATCACACTACTGTCTGTTACTGCTTGCTTAAGGTAACTTAATCTCTCCAGAACTCTCCAGAACTGTATAAGAAGAAACAGAATGAAGATAATTTTGAAATTTTCTTAACTTTCTGTCAGCAAGCCTGCAACTTGGTGAGTTTGTAGTCTTGATCTTATTTTTATTATTTTTTGAATTATTTATTTACTTATTTTTACTTGTATTTTTTATTTTATTTTATTCTTTTTCGGTTCTTATCTTTTCTGCCTAATTTTTGTGTAAATTGTTCTTAATTATGAAATTTAGGTTTGGTATATTAGGGTTTTGGTTATATGTAGGAATTCTAAGACCGGCCATGTTTTTTTTTTTTATTGTTCTCTGTCATTCCCTTGCTAACTGGACACATGGCTTGGAGGTGATTCCCCCCTCCATCACACTACTGTCTGTTACTGCTTGCTTAAGGTAACTTAATCTCTCCAGAACTCTCCAGAACTGTATAGAAGAAACAGAATGAAGATAATTTTTGAAATTTTCTTAACTTTTTTCTGTCAGCAAGCCTGCAACTTGGTGAGTTTAGCCAGTGTGATCTTATTTTTTATTATTTTTTGAATTATTTATTTACTTATTTTTACTTGTATTTTATTTTATTTTATTCTTTTTCGGTTCTTATCTTTTTCTGCCTAATTTTTGTGTAAATTGTTCTTAATTATGAAATTTAGGTTTGGTATATTAGGGTTTTGGTTATATGTAGGAATTCTAAGACCGGCCATGTTTTTTTTTTTTGTTCTCTGTCATTCCCTTGCTAACTGGACACATGGCTTGGAGGTGATTCCCCCCTCCATCACACTACTGTCTGTTACTGCTTGCTTAAGGTAACTTAATCTCTCCAGAACTCTCCAGAACTGTATAGAAGAAACAGAATGAAGATAATTTTTTGAAATTTTCTTAACTTTTTTCTGTCCAGCAAGCCTGCAACTTGGTGAGTTTAGCCAGTGTGATCTTATTTTTATTATTTTTTTGAATTATTTATTTACTTATTTTTACTTGTATTTTTTTATTTTATTTTATTCTTTTCGGTTCTTATCTTTTCTGCCTAATTTTTGTGTAAATTGTTCTTAATTATGAAATTTAGGTTTGGTATATTAGGGTTTTGGTTATATGTAGAATTCTAAGACCGGCCATGTTTTTTTTTTGTTTTTTTTTTTTTATTGTTCTCTGTCATTCCCTTGCTAACTGGACACATGGCTTGGAGGTGATTCCCCCCCTCCATCACACTACTGTCTGTTACTGCTTGCTTAAGGTAACTTAATCTCTCCAGAACTCTCCAGAACTGTATAGAAGAAACAGAATGAAGATAATTTTTGAAATTTTTCTTAACTTTTTTCTGTCAGCAAGCCTGCAACTTGGTGAGTTTAGCCAGTGTGATCTTATTTTTTATTATTTTTTTTGAATTATTTATTTACTTATTTTACTTGTATTTTTATTTTATTTTATTTTTCGGTTCTTATCTTTTCTGCCTAATTTTTGTGTAAATTGTTCTTAATTATGAAGGTTTGGTATATTAGGGTTTTGGTTATATGTAGGAATTCTAAGACCGGCCATGTTTTTTTTTGTTTATTGTTCTCTGTCATTCCCTTGCTAACTGGACACATGGCTTGGAGGTGATTTCCCCCCTCCATCACACTACTGTCTGTTACTGCTAGCAGGTAGCAATCTCTCCAGAACTCTCCAGAACTGTATAGAAGAAACAGAATGAAGATAATTTTTGAAATTTTCTTAACTTTTTTCACCATTAGCAAGCCTGCAAGCTGGTGAGTTTAGCCAGTGTGATCTTATTTTTTATTATTTTTTGAATTATTTATTTACTTATTTTTACTTGTATTTTTTATTTATTTTATTCTTTTTCGGTTCTTATCTTTTCTGCCTAATTTTTGTGTAAATTGTTCTTAATTATGAAATTTAGGGTTTGGTATATTAGGGTTTTGGTTATATGTAGAATTCTAAGACCGGCCATGTTTTTTTTTTTTGTTTTTTTTTTTTATTGTTCTCTGTCATTCCCTTGCTAACTGGACACATGGCTTGGAGGTGATTCCCCCCTCCATCACACTACTGTCTGTTACTGCTTGCTTAAGGTAACTTAATCTCTCCAGAACTCTCAGAACTGTATAGAAGAAACAGAATGAAGATAATTTTGAAATTTTCTTAACTTTTTTCTGTCAGCAAGCCTGCCAACTTGGTGAGTTTGTAATTATTGATCTTATTTTTTATTATTTTTTTGAATTATTTATTTACTTATTTTTACTTGTATTTTTTATTTTATTTTTATTCTTTTTCGGTTCTTATCTTTTCTGCCTAATTTTTGTGTAAATTGTTCTTAATTATGAAATTTAGGTTTTTGGTATATTAGGGTTTTGGTTATATGTAGAATTCTAAGACCGGCCATGTTTTTTTGTTTTTTATTGTTCTCTGTCATTCCCTTGCTAACTGGACACATGGCTTGGAGGTGATTCCCCCCTCCATCACACTACTGTCTGTTACTGCTTGCTTAAGGTAGCTTAATCTCTCCAGAACTCTCCAAGAACTGTATAGAAGAAACAGAATGAAGATAATTTTGAAATTTTCTTAACTTTTTTTCTGTCAGCAAGCCTGCAACTTGGTGAGTTTAGCCAGTGTGATCTTATTTTTTATTATTTTTAGATTATTTATTTACTTATTTTTACTTGTATTTTATTTTATTTTATTCTTTTCGGTTCTTATCTTTTCTGCCTAATTTTTGTGTAAATTGTTCTTAATTATGAAATTTAGGTTTGGTATATTAGGGTTTTGGTTATATGTAGGAATTCTAAGACCGGCCATTTTTTTTTTTTTTTTTTTTTATTGTTCTCTGTCATTCCCTTGTAACTGGACACATGGCTTGGAGGTGATTCCCCCCTCATCACCACTACTGTCTGTTACTGCTTGCTTAAGGTAACTTAATCTCTCCAGAACTCTCCAGAACTGTATAGAAGAAACAGAATGAAGATAATTTTGAAATTTTCTTAACTTTTTTCTGTCAGCAAACCTGCAATTTCTTAGTGAGTTTAGCCAGTGTGATCTTATTTTTTATTATTTTTTGAATTATTTATTTACTTATTTTTACTTGTATTTTTTATTTTATTTTATTCTTTTTCGGTTCTTATCTTTTCTGCTAATTTTGTGTAAATTGTTCTTAATTATGAAATTTAGGTTTGGTATATTAAGGGTTTTGGTTATATGTAGGAATTCTAAGACCTAGGCCATGTTTTTTTTTTTATTGTTCTCTGTCATTCCCTTGCTAACTGGACACATGGCTTGGAGGTGATTTCCCCCCTCCATCACACTACTGTCTGTTACTGCTTGCTTAAGGCAACTAATCTCTCCAGAACTCTCCAGAACTGTATAGAAGAAACAGAATGAAGATAATTTTGAAATTTTCTTAACTTTTTTCTGTCAACAGCCTGCAATGGTGAGTTTAGCCAGTGTGATCTTATTTTTTTTATTATTTTTTGAATTATTTATTTACTTATTTTTACTTGTATTTTTTATTTTATTTTATTCTTTTTCGAGTTCCTTATCTTTCTGCCTAATTTTTGTGTAAATTGTTCTTAATTATGAAATTTAGGTTTGGTATATTAGGGTTTTGGTTATATGTAGGAATTCTAAGACCGGCCATGTTTTTTTTTTTTTTTATTGTTCTCTGTCATTCCCTTGCTAACTGGACACATGGCTTGGAGGTGATTCCCCCTCCATCACACTACTGTCTGTTACTGCTTGCTTAAGAGTAACTTAATCTCTCTGGAACTCTCCAGAACTGTATAGAAGAAACAGAATGAAGATAATTTTGAAATTTTCTTAACTTTTTCTGTCAGCAAGCCTGCAACTTGGTGAGTTTAGCCAGTGTGATCTTATTTTTTATTATTTTTTGAATTATTTATTTACTTATTTTTACTTGTATTTTATTTTATTTTATTCTTTTTCGGTTCTTATCTTTTCTGCCTAATTTTTGTGTAAATTGTTCTTAATTATGAAATTTAGGTTTGGTATATTAGGGTTTTGGTTATATGTAGGAATTCTAAGACCGGCCATGTTTTTTTTTTTATTGTTCTCTGTCATTCCCTTGCTAACTGGACACATGGCTTGGAGGTGATTCCCCCCTCCATCACACTACTGTCTCACTGCTTGCTTAAGGTAACTTAATCTCTCCAGAACTCTCCAGAACTGTATAAAACAGAATGAAGATAATTTTAGAGAATTTTCTTAACTTTTTCTGTCCTTAGGCTTTTGTGGTGAGTTTAGCCAGTGTGATCTTATTTTTATTATTTTTGAATTATTTATTTACTTATTTTTACTTGTATTTTTTATTTTATTTTATTCTTTTTCGGTTCTTATCTTTTCTGCCTAATTTTTGTGTAAATTGTTCTTAATTATGAAATTTAGGTTTGGTATATTAGGGTTTTGGTTATATGTAGGAATTCTAAGACCGGCCATGTTTTTTTTTTGTTTTTTTTTTTTATTGTTCTCTGTCATTCCCTTGCTAACTGGACACATGGCTTGGAGGTGATTCCCCCCTCCATCACACTACTGTCTGTTACTGCTTGCTTAAGGTAACTAATCTCTCCAGAACTCTCCAGAACTGTATAGAAGAAACAGAATGAAGATAATTTTTGAAATTTTCTTAACTTTTTTCTGTCAGCAAGCCTGCAACTTGGTGAGTTTAGCCAGTGTGATCTTATTTTTATTATTTTTTGAATTATTTATTTACTTATTTTTTACTTGTATTTTTATTTTATTTTATTCTTTTCGGTTCTTATCTTTTCTGCTAATTTTTTGTGTAAATTGTTCTTAATTATGAAATTTAGGTTTGGTATATTAGGGTTTTGGTTATATGTAGGAATTCTAAGACCGGCCATGTTTTTTTTTTTTTTTTTTTTTTTTTTTATTGTTCTCTGTCATTCCCTTGCTAACTGGACACATGGCTTGGAGGTGATTCCCCCCTCCATCACACTACTGTCTGTTACTGCTTGCTTAAGGTAACTTAATCTCTCCAGAACTCTCCAGAACTGTATAGAAGAAACAGAATGAAGATAATTTTGAAATTTTCTTAACTTTTTCTGTCCAGCAAGCCTGCAACTTGGTGAGTTTAGCCAGTGTGATCTTATTTTTTTATTATTTTTTGAATTATTTATTTACTTATTTTACTTGTATTTTTATTTTATTTTATTCTTTTCGGTTCTTATCTTTTCTGCCTAATTTTTGTGTAAATTGTTCTTAATTATGAAATTTAGGTTTGGTATATTAGGGTTTTAGTTATATGTAGAATTCTAAGACCGGCCATGTTTTTTTTTGTTTTTTTTTTTTTTTTTTATTGTTCTCTGTCATTCCCTTGCTAACTGGACACATGGCTTGGAGGTGATTCCCCCCTCCATCACTACTGTCTCATTACTGCTTGCTTAAGGTAACTTAATCTCTCCAGAACTGTATAGAAGAAACAGAATGAAGATAATTTTTGAAATTTTCTTAACTTTTTTCTGTCAGCAAGCCTGCAGCTTGGTGAGTTTAGCCAGTGTGATCTTATTTTTTATTATTTTTGAATTATTTATTTACTTATTTTTACTTGTATTTTTATTTTATTTTATTCTTTTTTCGGTTCTTATCTTTCTCAATTTTTGTGTAAATTGTTCTTAATTATGAAATTTAGGTTTGGTATATTAGGGTTTTGGTTATATGTAGGAATTCTAAGACCGGCCATGTTTTTTTTTTGTTTTTTTTTTTATTGTTCTCTGTCATTCCCTTGCTAACTGGACACATGGCTTGGAGGTGATTCCCCCTCCATCACACTACTGTCTGTTACTGCTTGCTTAGGGCAACTTAATCTCTCCAGAACTCTCCAGAACTGTATAGAAGAAACAGATGAAGATAATTTTTGAAATTTTCTTAACTTTTTTCTGTCAGCAAGCCTGCAACTTGGTGAGTTTAGCCAGTGTGATCTTATTTTTATTATTTTTTGAATTATTTATTTACTTATTTTTACTTGTATTTTTATTTTTATTTTATTCTTTTCGGTTCTTATCTTTTCTGCCTAATTTTTGTGTAAATTGTTCTTAATTATGAAATTTAGGTTTGGTATATTAGGGTTTTGGTTATATGTAGGAATTCTAAGACCGGCCATGTTTTTTTTTTTTTTTTATTGTTCTCTGTCATTCCCTTGCTAACTGGACACATGGCTTGGAGGTGATTCCCCCCTCCATCACACTACTGTCTGTTACTGCTTTGTAGGTAACTTAATCTCTCCAGAACTCTCCAGAACTGTATAGAAGAAACAGAATGAAGATAATTTTGAAATTTTCTTAACTTTTTTCTGTCAGCAAGCCTGCAACTTGGTGAGTTTAGCCAGTGTGATCTTATTTTTATTATTTTTTGAATTATTTATTTACTTATTTTTACTTGTATTTTTTATTTTATTTTTATTCTTTTTCGGTTCTTATCTTTTCTGCCTAATTTTTGTGTAAATTGTTCTTAATTATGAAATTTAGGAGTTTGGTATATTAGGGTTTTGGTTATATGTAGGAATTCTAAGACCGGCCATGTTTTTTTTTTTGTTTTTTTTTTATTGTTCTCTGTCATTCCCTTGCTAACTGGACACATGGCTTGGAGGTGATTCCCCCCCCCCCCCCCCCCCCTCATCACACTACTGTCTGTTACTGCTTGCTTAAGGTAACTTAATCTCTCCCAGAACTCTCAGAACTGTATAGAAGAAACAGAATGAAGATAATTTTTGAAATTTTCTTAACTTTTTTCTGTCAACAAGCCTGCAACTTGGTGAGTTTAGCCAGTGTGATCTTATTTTTATTATTTTTTGAATTATTTATTTACTTATTTTTTACTTGTATTTTTTATTTTATTTTATTCTTTTAGAGTTCTTATCTTTTCTGCCTAATTTTTGTGTAGAATTGTTCTTAATTATGAAATTTAGGTTTGGTATATTAGGGTTTGGTTATATGTAGGAATTCTAAGACCGGCCATGTTTTTTTTTGTTTTTTTTTTTTATTGTTCTCTGTCATTCCCTTGCTAACTGGACACATGGCTTGAGAGTGAGATTCCCCCCTCCATCACACTACTGTCTGTTACTGCTTGCTTAAGGTAACTTAATCTCTCCAGAACTCTCCAGAACTGTATAGAAGAAACAGAATGAAGATAATTTTTGAAATTTTAACTTTTTTCTGTAAGCAAGCCTGCAACTTGGTGAGTTTAGCCAGTGTGATCTTATTTTTTATTATTTTTTTTGAATTATTTATTTACTTATTTTTACTTGTATTTTTTATTTTATTTTATTCTTTTTCGGTTCTTATCTTTTCTGCCTAATTTTTGTGTAAATTGTTCTTAATTATAAAATTTAGGTTTGGTATATTAGGGTTTTGGTTATATGTAGGAATTCTAAGACCGGCCATGTTTTTGTTTTTTTTTTTTATTGTTCTCTGTCATTCCCTTGCTAACTGGACACATGGCTTAGGAGGTGATTCCCCCCTCCATCACACTACTGTCTGTTACTGCTTGCTTAGGTAACTTAATCTCTCCAGAACTCTCCAGAACTGTATAGAAGAAACAGAATGAAGATAATTTTGAAATTTTCTTAACTTTTTTCTGTCAGCAAGCCTGCAACAGTTGAGTTTAGCCAGTGTGATCTTATTTTTTATTATTTTTTGAATTATTTATTTACTTATTTTTACTTGTATTTTTTTTATTTTATTTTATTCTTTTTAGTTCTTATCTTTTCTGCCTAATTTTTGTGTAAATTGTTCTTAATTATGGTAGGTTTGGTATATTAAGGGTTTTGGTTATATGTAGGAATTCTAAGACCGGCCATGTTTTTTTTTTGTTTTTTTTATTGTTCTCTGTCATTCCCTTGCTAACTGGACACATGGCTTGGGGTGATTCCCCCTCCATCACACTACTGTCTGTTACTGCTTGCTTAAGGTGACATCTCTCCAGAACTCTCCAGGGCTATTAGAAGAAACAGAATGAAGATAATTTTGAAATTTTGTAACTTTTTTCCTGTCAGCAAACCCTGCAGAAAAGCAGTGAGTTTAGCCAGTGTGATCTTATTTTTATTATTTTTGAATTATTTATTTACTTATTTTTACTTGTATTTTATTTTATTTTATTCTTTTTCGGTTCTTATCTTTTCTTGCCTAATTTTTGTGTAAATTGTTCTTAATTATGAAATTTAAGTTTGGTATATTAGGGTTTGGTTATATGTAGGAATTCTAAGACCGGCCATGTTTTTTTTTTTGTTTTTATTTGTTCTCTGTCATTCCCTTGCTAACTGGACACATGGCTTGGGTGATTCCCCCTCATATACACTACTGTCTGTTACTGCTTGCTTAAAGGTAACTTAATCTCTCCAGAACTCTCCAGAACTGTATAGAAGAAACAGAATGAAGATAATTTTTTGGTACCAACTTTTTTCTGTCAGCAAGCCTGCAACTTGGTGAGTTTAGCCAGTGTGATCTTATTTTTATTATTTTTTGAATTATTTATTTACTTATTTTTACTTGTATTTTTTATTTTATTTTATTCTTTTCGGTTCTTATCTTTTCTGCCTAATTTTTGTGTAAATTGTTCTTAATTATGAAATTTAGGTTTGGTATATTAGGGTTTTTTGGTTATATGTAGGAATTCTAAGACCGGCCATGTTTTTTTTTTATTGTTCTCTGTCATTCCCTTGCTAACTGGACACATGGCTTGGGGGAGTGATTCCCCCCTCCATCACACTACTGTCTGTTACTGCTTGCTTAAGGTAACTTAATCTCTCCAGAACTCTCCAGAACTGTATGAAAGAAACAGAATGAGAATGTTTTTGAAATTTTCTTAACTTTTTTCTTGTCAGCAGCCTGCAGCTTGGTGAGTTTAGCCAGTGTGATCTTATTTTTTATTATTTTTTGAATTATTTATTTACTTATTTTTACTTGTATTTTTTATTTTATTTTATTCTTTTCGGTTCTTATCTTTTCTGCCTAATTTTTTGCATTGTAAATTGTTCTTAATTGAAATTTGGTTGGTATATTAGGGTTTTGGTTATATGTAGGAATTCTAAGACCGGCCATGTTTTTTTTTGTTTTTTTTTTTTTATTGTTCTCTGTCATTCCCTTTAACTGGACACATGGCTTGGGTGATTCCCCCCCCTCCATCACACTACTGTCTGTTACTGCTTGCTTAAGGTAACTTAATCTCTCAGAACTCTCCAGAACTGTATAGAAGAAACAGAATGAAGATAATTTTAATTTTCTTAACTTTTTCTCGTCAGCAAGCCTGCAACTTGGTGAGTTTAGCCAGTGTGATCTTATTTTTTATTATTTTTGAATTATTTATTTACTTATTTTTACTTGTATTTTTTATTTTATTTTATTCTTTTTCGGTTCTTATCTTTTCTGCCTATAATTTTGTGTAAATTGTTCTTAATTATGAAATTTAGGTTTGGTATATTAGGGTTTTGGTTATATGTAGGAATTCTAAGACCAAAGCCTGTTTTTTTTTTTTTTAGTGTTCTCTGTCATTCCCTTGCTAACTGGACACATGACTGAGTGATTCCCCCTCACATCACACTACTGTCTGTTACTGCTTGCTTAAGGTAACCCAATCTCTCCAGAACTCTCCAGAACTGTATGAAGAAACAGAATGAAGATAATTTTGAAATTTTCTTAACTTTTTTCTGTCAGCAAGCCTGCAACTTGAAATTTCAGTTTAGCCAGTGTGAATCTTATTTTTTGTATTTTTGAATTATTTATTTACTTATTTTTACTTGTATTTTTTATTTTATTTTATTCTTTTTCGGTTCTTATCTTTTCTGCCTAGAATTTTTGTGTAAATTGTTCTTAATTATGAAATTTAGGTTTGGTATATTAGGGTTTTGGTTATATGTAGGAATTCTAAGACCGGCCATGTTTTTTTTGTTTTTTTTTTTTTATTGTTCTCTGTCATTCCCTTGCTAACTGGACACATGGCTTGGAGGTGATTCCCCCCTCCATCCTGCCTCTGTCTGTTACTGCTTGCTTAAGGTAACTTTTAATCTCTCCAGAACTCTCCAGAACTGTATAGAAGAAACAGAATAGAATAATTTTGAAATTTTCTTAACTTTTTTCTGTCAGCAAGCCTGCAACTTGGTGAGTTTAGCCAGTGTGATCTTATTTTTTATTATTTTTTGAATTATTTATTTACTTATTTTTACTTGTATTTTTTATTTTTATTTTATTCTTTTTCGGTTCTTATCTTTTCTGCCTAATTTTGTGTAAATTGTTCTTAATTATGAAATTTAGGTTTGGTATATTAGGGTTTTGGTTATATGTAGGAATTCTAAGACCGGCCATGTTTTTTTTGTTTTTTTTTTTATTGTTCTCATCATTCCTTGCTAACTGGACACATGGCTTGGAGGTGATTCCCCCCTCCATCACACTACTGTCTGTTACTGCTTGCTTAAGGTAACCCAATCTCTCCAGAACTCTCCAGAACTGTATAGAAGAAACAGAATGAAGATAATTTTGAAATTTTCTTAACTTTTTTTCTGTCAGCAAGCCTGCAACTTGGTGAGTTTCCAGCCAGTGTGATCTTATTTTTATTATTTTTGGATTATTTATTTACTTATTTTTACTTGTATTTTATTTTATTTTATTCTTTTTCGGTTCTTATCTTTTTCTGCCTAATTTTTGTGTAAATTGTTCTTAATTATGAAATTTAGGTTTGGTATATTAGGGTTTGGTTTATATGTAGGAATTCTACTTCGTATGTTTTTTTTTTTTTTTTTTTTTTATTGTTCTCTGTCATTCCCTTGCTAACTGGACACATGGCTTGGAGGTAGTTCCCCCTCCATCACACTACTGTCTGTTACTGCTTGCTTAAGGTAACTTAATCTCCAGAACTCTCCAGAACTGTATAGAAGAAACAGAATGAAGATAATTTTTGAAATTTTCTTAACTTTTTTTCTGTCAGCAAGCCTGCAACTTGGTGAGTTTAGCCAGTGTGATCTTATTTTTTTTATTATTTTTTGAATTATTTATTTACTTATTTTTACTTGTATTTTTATTTTTATTTTATTCTTTTTCGGTTCTTATCTTTTCTTGCCTAATTTTTGTGTAAAATTGTTCTTAATTATGGAAATTTAGGTTTGGTATATTAGGGTTTTGGTTATATGTAGGAATTCTAAGACCGGCCATGGCTTTTTTTTTTGTTTTTTTTATTGTTCTCTGTCATTCCCTTGCTAACTGGACACATGGCTTGGAGGTGATTCCCCCCCTCCATCACACTACTGTCTGTTACTGCTTGCTTAAGGTAACTTAATCTCTCCAGAACTCTCCAGAACTGTATAGAAGAAACAGAATGAAGATAATTTTGAAATTTTTCTTAACTTTTTTTCTGTCAGCAAGCCTGCAACTTGGTGAGTTTAGCCAGTGTGATCTTATTTTTATTATTTTTTGAATTATTTATTTACTTATTTTTACTTGTATTTTTATTTATTTTTATTCTTTTCGGTTCTTATCTTTTCTGCCTAATTTTTGTGTAAAATTGTTCTTAATTATGAAATTTAGGTTTGGTATATTAGGGTTTTGGTTATATGTAGGAATTCTAAGACCGGCCATGTTTTTTTTGTTTTTTTTTTGTGTTCTCTGTCATTCCCTTGCTAACTGGACACATGGCTTGGAGGTGATTCCCCCCTCCATCACACTACTGTCTGTTACTGCTTGCTTAAGGTAACTTAATCTCTCCAGAACTCTCCAGAACTGTATAGAAGAAACAGAATGAAGATAATTTTTGAAATTTTCTTAACTTTTTCTGTCAGCAAGCCTGCAACTTGGTGAGTTTAGCCAGTGTGATCTTATTTTTATTATTTTTTTGAATTATTTATTTACTTATTTTACTTGTATTTTTATTTTATTCTTTTTCGGTTCTTATCTTTTTCTGCCTAATTTTTGTGTAAATTGTTCTTAATTATGAAATTTAGGTTTGGTATATTAGGGTTTTGGTTATATGTAGGAATTCTAAGACCGGCCATGTTTTTTTTTTTTTATTGTTCTCTGTCATTCCCTTGCTAACTGGACACATGGCTTGGAGGTGATTCCCCCCCTCCATCACACTACTACTGTCCTGTTACTGCTTGCTTAAGGTAACTTAATCTCTACTCCAGAACTCTCCAGAACTGTATAGAAGAAACAGAATGAAGATAATTTTTGAAATTTTCTTAACTTTTTTCTGTCAGCAAGCCTGCAACTTGAGTAGGACTTAGCCAGATAATGATCTTATTTTTATTATTTTTTGAATTATTTATTTACTTATTTTTACTTGTATTTTTATTTTATTTTATTCTTTTTCGGTTCTTATCTTTTCTGCCTAATTTTTGTGTAAATTGTTCTTAATTATGAAATTTAGGTTTGGTATGTGGGTTTGGTTATATGTAGGAATTCTAAGACCGGCCATGTTTTTTGTTTTTTTATTGTTCTGTCATTCCTTGCTAACTGGACACATGGCTTGGAGGTGATTCCCCCCTCCATCACACTACTGTCTGTTACTGCTTGCTTAAGGTAACTTAATCTCTCCAGAACTCTCCAGAACTGTATAGAAGAAACAGAATGAAGATAATTTTGAAATTTTCTTAACTTTTTTCTGTCAGCAAGCCTGCAGCTTGGTGAGTTTAGCCAGTGTGATCTTATTTTTATTATTTTTGAATTATTTATTTACTTATTTTTACTTGTATTTTTTATTTTATTCTTTTTCGGTTCTTATCTTTTCTGCTAATTTTTGTGTAAATTGTTCTTAATTATGAAATTTAGGTTTGGTATATTAGGGTTTTGGTTATATGTAGGAATTCTAAGACCGGCCATGTTTTTTTTTGTTTTTTTTATTGTTCTCTGTCATTCCCTTGCTAACTGGACACATGGCTTGGAGGTGATTCCCCCCCTCATCACACTACTGTCTGTTACTGCTAGCAAGAGTAAACTTGACCTCTCTCCAGAACTCTCCAGAACTGTATAGAAGAAACAGAATGAAGATAATTTTTACAGGCCCTGTAACTTTTTCTGTCAGCAAGCCTGCAACTTGTGAGTTTAGCCAGTGTGATCTTATTTTTTATTATTTTTTGAATTATTTATTTACTTATTTTTACTTGTATTTTTTATTTTATTTTATTCTTTTTCGGTTCTTATCTTTTCTGCCTAATTTTTGTGTAAATTGTTCTTAATTATGAAATTTAGGTTTGGTATATTAGGGTTTTGGTTATATGTAGAATTCTAAGACCGGCCATGTTTTTTTTGTTTTTTTTATTGTTCTCTGTCATTCCTTGCTAACTGGACACATGGCGGAGTTCCCCCTCCATCACACTACTGTCTGTTACTGCTTGCTTAAGGTAACTTAATCTCTCCAGAACTCTCCAGAACTGTATAGAAGAAACAGAATGAAGATAATTTTGAAATTTTCTTAACTTTTTTCTGTCAGCAAGCCTGCAACTTGGTGAGTTTAGCCAGTGTGATCTTATTTTTTATTATTTTTTGAATTATTTATTTACTTATTTTTACTTGTATTTTTATTTTATTTTATTCTTTTTCGGTTCTTATCTTTTCTGCCTAATTTTGTGTAAATTGTTCTTAATTATGAAATTTAGGTTTGGTATATTAGGGTTTTGGTTATATGTAGGAATTCTAAGACCGGCCATGTTTTTTTTTGTTTTTTTTTTTTATTGTTCTCTGTCATTCCCTTGCTAACTGGACACATGGCTTGGAGGTGATTCCCCCTCCATCCACTACTGTCTGTTACTGCTTGCTTAAGGTAACTTAATCTCTCCAGAACTCTCCAGAACTGTATAGAAGAAACAGAATGAAGATAATTTTTGAAATTTTCTTAACTTTTTTTTCTGTCAGCAAGCCTGCAGCAGGTGAGTTTAGCCAGTGTGATCTTATTTTTTATTATTTTTTGAATTATTTATTTACTTATTTTTACTTGTATTTTTTATTTTATTTTATTCTTTTTTTCGGTTCTTATCTTTTCTGCCTAATTTTGTGTAAATTGTTCTTAATTATGAAATTTAGGTTTGGTATATTAGGGTTTTGGTTATATGTAGGAATTCTAAGACCGGCCATGTTTTTTTTTATTGTTCTCTGTCATTCCCTTGCTAACTGGACACATGGCTTGGGTGATTCCCCCACTCCATCACACTACTGTCTGTTACTGCTTGCTTAAGGTAACTTAATCTCTCCAGAACTCTCCAGAACTGTATAGAAGAAACAGAATGAAGATAATTTTATTTTCTTAACTTTTTTCTGTCAGCAAGCCTGCAACTTGGTGAGTTTAGCCAGTGTGATCTTATTTTTTATTATTTTTGAATTATTTATTTACTTATTTTACTTTGTATTTTATTTTATTTTATTCTTTTTCGGTTCTTATCTTTTCTGCTAATTTTTGTGTAAATTGTTTCTTGATATGAAATTTAGGTTTGGTATATTAGGGTTTTGGTTATATGTAGGAATTCTAAGACCGGCCATGTTTTTTTTTGTTTTTTTTTTTTTATTGTTCTCTGTCATTCCCTTGCTAACTGGACACATGGCTTGGAGGTGATTCCCCCCTCCATCACACTACTGTCTGTTACTGCTTGCTTAAAGGTAACTTAATCTCTCCAGAACTCTCAGAGACTGTATAGAAGAAGTAGAATGAAGATAATTTTTGAAATTTTCTTAACTTTTTTTCTGTCAGCAAGCCTGCAACTTAATTGGGTTTGTAGTGTGATCTTATTTTTTATTATTTTTTGAATTATTTATTTACTTATTTTTACTTGTATTTTATTTTATTTTATTCTTTTTCGGTTCTTATCTTTTCTGCTAATTTTTGTGTAAATTGTTCTTAATTATGAAATTTAGGTTTGGTATATTAGGGTTTTGGTTATATGCTTAGGAATTCTAAGACCGGCCATGTTTTTTTTTTATTGTTCTCTGTCATTCCCTTGCTAACTGGACACATGGCTTGGAGGTGATTCCCCCCCTCCATCACACTACTGTCTGTTACTGCTTGCTTAAGGTAACTTAATCTCTCCAGAACTCTCAGAACTGTATAGAAGAAACAGAATGAAGATAATTTTTTAAAATTTTCTTAACTTTTTTCTGTCAGCAAGCCTGCAACTTGGTGAGTTTAGCCAGTGTGATCTTATTTTTATTATTTTTTGAATTATTTATTTACTTATTTTTACTTGTATTTTTTTTATTTTATTTTATTCTTTTTCGGTTCTTATCTTTTCTGCCTAATTTTTGTGTAAATTGTTCTTAATTATGAAATTTAGGTTTGGTATATTAGGGTTTTGGTTATATGTAGGAATTCTAAGACCGGCCATGTTTTTTTTTTTTGTTTTTTTTTTTTATTGTTCTCTGTCATTCCCTTGCTAACTGGACACATGGCTTGAGTGATTCCCCCCTCCATCCTACTGTCTGTTACTGCTTGCTTAAGGTAACTTAATCTCTCCAGAACTCTCAGAACTGTATAGAAGAAACAGAATGAAGATAATTTTTGAAATTTTCTTAACTTTTTTCTGTCAACCAAGCCTGCAACTTGGTGAGTTTAGCCAGTGTGATCTTATTTTTTATTATTTTTTGAATTATTTATTTACTTATTTTTACTTGTATTTTTTATTTTATTTTTATTCTTTTTCGGTTCTTATCTTTTCTGCCTAATTTTTGTGTAAATTGTTCTTAATTATGAAATTTAGGTTTGGTATATTAGGGTTTTGGTTATATGTAGGAATTCTAAGACCGGCCATGTTTTTTTTTTGTTTTTTTTTTTATTGTTCTCTGTCATTCCCTTGCTAACTGGACACATGGCTTGGAGGTGATTCCCCCCTCCATCACACTACTGTCTGTTACTGCTTGCTTAAGGTAACTTAATCTCTCCAGAACTCTCCAGAACTGTATAGAAGAAACAGAATGAAGATAATTTTGAAATTTTCTTAACTTTTTTCTGTCAGCAAGCCTGCAGCGGTGAGTTTAGCCAGTGTGATCTTATTTTTTATTATTTTTGAATTATTTATTTACTTATTTTTACTTGTATTTTTTATTTTATTTTATTCTTTTTCGGTTCTTATCTTTTTCTGCCTAATTTTTGTGTAAATTGTTCTTAATTATGAAATTTAGGTTTGGTATATTAGGGTTTTGGCCATATGTGAATTCTAAGACCGGCCATGTTTTTTTTTGTTTTTTTTTTATTGTTCTCTGTCATTCCCTTGCTAACTGGACACATGGCAGGTGATTCCCCCTCCATCACACTACTGTCTGTTACTGCTTATGAGTAACTTAATCTCTCCAGAGCTCTCCAGAACTGTATAGAAGAAACAGAATGAAGATAATTTTGAAATTTTCTTAACTTTTTTCTGTCAGCAAGCCTGCAACTTGGTGAGTTTAGCCAGTGTGATCTTATTTTTATTATTTTTTTAGATTATTTATTTACTTATTTTTACTTGTATTTTTTATTTTATTTTATTCTTTTTGGGTTCTTATCTTTTCTGCCTAATTTTTGTGTAAATTGTTCTTAATTATGAAATTTAGGTTTGGTATATTAGGGTTTTGGTTATATGTAGGAATTCTAAGACCGGCCATGTTTTTTTTTTTATTGTTCTCTGTCATTCCCTTGCTAACTGGACACATGGCTTGGAGTGATTCCCCCCCTCCATCACACTACTGTCTGTTACTGCTTGCTTAAGGTAACTTAATCTCTCCAGAACTCTCCAGAACTGTATAGAAGAAACAGAATGAAAGATAATTTTGAAATTTTCTTAACTTTTTTCTGTCAACAAGCCTGCAACTTGGTGAGTTTAGCCAGTGTGATCTTATTTTTATTATTTTTGAATTATTTATTTACTTATTTTTACTTGTATTTTTATTTTATTTTATTCTTTTTCGGTTCTTATCTTTTCTGCCTAATTTTTGTAAATTGTTCTTAATTATGAAATTTAAGGTTTGGTATATTAGGGTTTTTGGTTATATGTAGGAATTCTAAGACCGGCCATGTTTTTTTTTTTGTTTTTTTTTTTTTATTGTTCTCTGTCATTCCCTTGCTAACTGGACACATGGCTTGGAGGTGATTCCCCCCCTCCATCACTACTGTCTATTACTGCTGCTTAAGGTAACTTAATCTCTCCAGAACTCTCAGAACTGTATAGAAGAAACAGAATGAAGATAATTTTTGAAATTTTCTTAACTTTTTCTGTCAGCAAGCCTGCAACTTGGTGAGTTTAGCCAGTGTGATCTTATTTTTTATTATTTTTTGAATTATTTATTTACTTATTTTTACTTGTATTTTATTTTATTTTATTCTTTTCGGTTCTTATCTTTTCTGCTAATTTTTGTGTAAATTGTTCTTAATTATGAAATTTAGGTTTGGTATATTAGGGTTTTGGTTATATGTAGGAATTCTAAGACCATGCATGTTTTTTTTTTATTGTTCTCTGTCATTCCCATGCCTAACTGGACACATGGCTTGGAGGTGATTCCCCCCTCCATCCCACACTACTGTCTGTTACTGCTTGCTTAGAGTAACTTAATCTCTCCAGAACTCTCCAGAACTGTATAGAAGAAACAGAATGAAGATAATTTTGAAATTTTCTTAGCTTTTTTCTGTCAGCAAGCCTGCAACTTGGGTGAGTTTAGCCAGTGTGATCTTATTTTTATTATTTTTTGAATTATTTATTTACTTATTTTTACTTGTATTTTTTATTTTATTTTATTCTTTTTCGGTTCTTATCTTTTCTGCCTAATTTTTGTGTAAATTGTTCTTAATTATGAAATTTAGGTTTGGTATATTAGGGTTTTGGTTATATGTAGGAATTCTAAGACCGGCCATGTTTTTTTTTGTTTTTTTTTTTTTATTGTTCTCTGTCATTCCCTTGCTAACTGGACACATGGCTTGGAGGTGATTCCCCCCTCCATCACACTACTGTCTGTTACTGCTTGCTTAAGGTAACTTAATCTCTCCAGAACTCTCCAGAACTGTATAGAAGAAACAGAATGAAGATAATTTTTGAAATTTTCTTAACTTTTTTTTCTGTCAGCAAGCCTGCAGCTTGGTGAGTTTAGCCAGTGTGATCTTATTTTTTATTATTTTTTGAATTATTTATTTACTTATTTTTACTTGTATTTTTATTTTATTTTATTCTTTTTCGGTTCTTATCTTTTCTGCCTAATTTTTGTGTAAATTGTTCTTAATTATGAAATTCCCAGGTTTGGTATATTAGGGTTTTGGTTATATGTAGGAATTCTAAGACCGGCCATGTTTTTTTTTGTTTTTTTTTTTTATTGTTCTCTGTCATTCCCTTGCTAACTGGACACATGGCTTGGAGGTGATTCCCCCCTCCATCACACTACTGTCTGTTACTGCTTGCTTAAAGGTAACCAATCTCTCAGAACTCTCCAGAACTGTATAGAAGAAACAGAATGAAGATAATTTTTGAAATTTTCTTAACTTTTTTCTGTCAGCAAGCCTGCAACTTGGAGTGAGTTGTAGTGTGATCTTATTTTTTATTATTTTTTTTGAATTATTTATTTACACTTATTTACTTGTATTTTTATTTTTATTTTATTCTTTTTCGGTTCTTATCTTTTCTGCCTAATTTTTGTGTAAATTGTTCTTAATTATGAAATTTAGGTTTGGTATATTAGGGTTTGGTTATAAGAATTCTAAGACCGGCCATGTTTTTTTTGTTTTTTTTTTTTATTGTTCTCTGTCATTCCCTTGCTAACTGGACACATGGCTTGGAGGTGATTCCCCCTCCATCACACTACTGTCTGTTACTGCTTGCTTAGGCCAGCAATCTCTCCAGAACTCTCCAGAACTGTATAGAAGAAACAGAATGAAGATAATTTTTGAAATTTTCTTAACTTTTTTCTGTCAGCAAACCTGCAACTTGGTGAGTTTAGCCAGTGTGATCTTATTTTTTATTATTTTTTGAATTATTTATTTACTTATTTTTACTTGTATTTTTTATTTTATTTTATTCTTTTTTCGGTTCTTATCTTTTCTGCTAATTTTTGTGTAAATTGTTCTTAATTATGAAATTTAGGTTTGGTATATTAGGGTTTTGGTTATATGTAGGAATTCTAAGACCGGCCATGTTTTTTTTTTGTTTTTTTTTTTTTATTGTTCTCTGTCATTCTTTGGACACATGGCTTGGGAAATTTGATTCCCCCCTCCATCACACTACTGTCTGTTACTGCTTGCTTAAGGTAACTTAATCTCTCCAGAACTCTCCAGAACTGTATAGAAGAAACAGAATGAAAGATAATTTTGAAATTTTCTTAACTTTTTTCTGTCAGCAAGCCTGCAACTTGGTGAGTTTAGCCAGTGTGATCTTATTTTTTATTATTTTTGAATTATTTATTTACTTATTTTTACTTGTATTTTTTATTTTATTTTATTCTTTTTCGGTTCTTGTCTTTCTGCCTAATTTTTTGTGTAAATTGTTCTTAATTATGAAATTTAGGTTTGGTATATTAGGGTTTTTTGGTTATATGTAGAATTCTAAGACCGGCCATGTTTTTTTTTTTTTTGTTTTTTTTTTTTTATTGTTCTCTGTCATTCCCTTGCTAACTGGACACATGGCTTGGAGGTGATTCCCCCCACTCCATCACACTACTGTCTGTTACTGCTTGTAAGGTAACTTAATCTCTCCAGAACTCTCCAGAACTGTATAGAAACAGGAGTAGAAGATAATTTTTGAAATTTTCTTAACTTTTTCTGTCAGCAAGCCTGCAACTTGGTGAGTTTAGCCAGTGTGATCTTATTTTTATTATTTTTTGAATTATTTATTTACTTATTTTTACTTGTATTTTATTTTATTTTATTCTTTCGGTTCTTATCTTTTCTGCCTAATTTTTGTGTAAATTGTTCTTAATTATGAAATTTAGGTTTGGTATATTAGGGTTTTGGTTATATGTAGGAATTCTAAGACCGGCCATGTTTTTTTTTATTGTTCTCTGTCCTGTTCCCTTTGCTAACTGGACACATGGCTTGGAGGTGATTCCCCCCCTCCATCACACTACTGTCTGTTACTGCTTGCTTAAGGTAACTTAATCTCTCCAGAACTCTCCAGAACTGTATAGAAGAAACAGAATGAAGATAATTTTGAAATTTTCTTAACTTTTTTCTGTCAGCAAGCCTGCAACTTGGTGAGTTTAGCCAGTGTGATCTTATTTTTATTATTTTTGAATTATTTATTTACTTATTTTTTACTTGTATTTTTATTTTATTTTATTCTTTTCGGTTCTTATCTTTTCTGCCTAATTTTTGTGTAAATTGTTCTTAATTATGAAATTTAGGTTTGGTATATTAGGGTTTTGGTTATATGTAGGAATTCTAAGACCGGCCATGTTTTTTTTTGTTTTTTTTTTTTTTATTGTTCTGTCATTCCCTTGCTAACTGGACATGTGGCTTGGGTGATTCCCCCTCACATCACACTACTGTCTGTTGCCTGCTTGCTTAGGTAACTTAATCTCTCCAGAACTCTCCAGAACTGTATAGAAGAAACAGAATGAAGATAAATTTTGAAATTTTCTTAACTTTTTTTCTGTCAGCAAGCCTGCAACTTGGTGAGTTTAGCCAGTGTGATCTTATTTTTTATTATTTTTTTGAATTATTTATTTACTTATTTTTACTTGTATTTTTATTTTATTTTATTCTTTTTTTCGGTTCTTATCTTTTCTGCTAATTTTTATTGTAAATTGTTCTTAGTATGAAATTTAGGTTTGGTATATTAGGGTTTTGGTTATATGTAGGAATTCTAAGACCGGCCATGTTTTTTTTTGTTTTTTTTTTTATTGTTCTCTGTCATTCCCTTGCTAACTGGACACATGGCTTGGAGTACGATTCCCCCTCCATCACACTACTGTCTGTTACTGCACACTTAAGGTAACAATCTCTCCAGAACTCTCCAGAACTGTATAAGAGAAACAGAATTCAAAGATAATTTTGAAATTTCTTAACTTTTTTCTGTCAGCAAGCCTACAGCTTGGTGAGTTTAGCCAGTGTGATCTTATTTTTTATTATTTTTTGAATTATTTATTTACTTATTTTTACTTGTATTTTTTATTTTATTTTATTCTTTTTCGGTTCTTATCTTTTCTGCTAATTTTTGTGTAATTGTTCTTAATTATGAAATTTAGGTTTGGTATATTAGGGTTTTGGTTATATGTAGGAATTCTAAGACCGGCCATGTTTTTTTTTTTTATTGTTCTCTGTCATTCCCTTGCTAACTGGACACATGGCTTGGAGGTGATTCCCCCTCATCACACTACTGTCTGTTACTGCTTGCTTAAGGTAACTTAATCTCTCCAGAACTCTCCAGAACTGTATAGAAGAAACAGAATGAAGATAATTTTTGAAATTTTCTTAACTTTTTTCTGTCAGCAAGCCTGCAACTTGGTGAGTTTAGCCAGTGTGATCTTATTTTTATTATTTTTGAATTATTTATTTACTTATTTTTACTTGTATTTTATTTTATTTTATTCTTTTTCGGTTCTTATCTTTTCTGCCTAATTTTTGTGTAAATTGTTCTTAATTATGAAATTTAGGTTTGGTATATTAGGGTTTTGGTTATGTAGGAATTCTAAGACCGGCCATGTTTTTTTTTTGTTTTTTTTTTTTTTTATTGTTCTCTGTCATTCCCTTGCTAACTGGACACATGGCTTGGAGGTGATTCCCCCCTCCATCACACTACTGTCTGTTACTGCTAAGGTAACTTAATCTCTCAGAACTCTCCAGAACTGTATAGAAGAAACAGAATGAATAATTTTTGAAATTTCTTAACTTTTTTTCTGTCAGCAAGCCTGCAACTTGGTGAGTTTATGTAGATGTGATCTTATTTTTTATTATTTTTGAATTATTTATTTACTTATTTTTACTTGTATTTTTTATTTTATTTTATTCTTTTTCGGTTCTTATCTTTTCTGCCTAATTTTTGTGTAAATTGTTCTTAATTATGAAATTTAGGTTTGGTATATTAGGGTTTTGGTTATATGTAGGAATTCTAAGACCGTATGTTTTTTTTTGTTTTTTTTTTATTGTTCTCTGTCATTCCCTTGCTAACTGGACACATGGCTTGGAGGTGATTCCCCCCTCCATCACACTACTGTCTGTACTGCTTGCTTAAGGTAGCAATCTCTCAGAACTCTCAGAAGACTGTATAGAAGAAACAGAATAGAGATAATTTTTGAAATTTTCTTAACTTTTTTCTGTCAGCAAGCCTGCAACTTGGTGAGTTTAGCCAGTGTGATCTTATTTTTTATTATTTTTTGAATTATTTATTTACTTATTTTTACTTGTATTTTTTATTTTATTTTATTCTTTCGGTTCTTATCTTTTCTGCCTAATTTTGTGTAAATTGTTCTTAATTATGAAATTTAGGTTTGGTATATTAGGGTTTTGGTTATATGTAGAATTCTAAGACCGGCCATGTTTTTTTTTTGTTTTTTTTTTTTATTGTTCTCTGTCATTCCCTTGCTAACTGGACACATGGCTTGGAGGTGATTCCCCCCCTCCATCACACTACTGTCTGTTACTGCTTGCTTAAGGTAACTTAATCTCTCCAGAACTCTCCAGAACTGTATAGAAGAAACAGAATGAAGATAATTTTTGAAATTTTCTTAACTTTTTTCTGTCCAGCAAGCCTGCAACTTGGTGAGTTTAGCCAGTGTGATCTTATTTTTTATTATTTTTTGAATTATTTATTTACTTATTTTTACTTGTATTTTTATTTTATTTTATTCTTTTTTTCGGTTTCTTATCTTTTCTGCCTAATTTTTGTGTAAATTGTTCTTAATTATGAAATTTAGGTTTGGTATATTAGGGTTTTGGTTATATGTAGGAATTCTAAGACCGGCCATGTTTTTTTGTTTTTTTTTTTATTGTTCTCTGTCATTCCCTTGCTAACTGGACACATGGCTTGGAGGTGATTCCCCCTCCATCACACTACTGTCTGTTACTGCTTGCTTAAGGTAACTTAATCTCTCCAGAACTCTCCAGAACTGTATAGAAGAAACAGAATGAAGATAATTTTTGAGAAATTTTCTTAACTTTTTTCTGTCAGCAAGCCTGCAACTTGGTGAGTTTAGCCAGTGTGATCTTATTTTTATTATTTTTGAATTATTTATTTACTTATTTTTACTTGTATTTTTTATTTTATTTTATTCTTTCGGTTCTTATCTTTTCTGCCTAATTTTGTGTAAATTGTTCTTAATTATGAAATTTAGGTTTGGTATATTAGGGTTTTGGTTATATGTAGGAATTCTAAGACAAGCCCATGTTTTTTTTATTGTTCTCTGTCATTCCCTTGCTAACTGGACACATGGCTTGGAGGTGATTCCCCCCTCCATCACACTACTGTCTGTTACTGCTTGCTTAAGGTAACTTAATCTCTCCAGAACTCTCCAGAACTGTATAGAAGAAACAGAATGAAGATAATTTTTGAAATTTTCTTAACTTTTTTTTTTTTTTCTGTCAGCAAGCCTGCAACTTGGTGAGTTTAGCCAGTGTGATCTTATTTTTTTTATTATTTTTGAATTATTTATTTACTTATTTTTACTTGTATTTTTTTATTTTATTTTATTCTTTTTCGGTTCTTATCTTTTCTGCCTAATTTTTTTGTGTAAATTGTTCTTAATTATGAAATTTAGGTTTGGTATATTAGGGTTTTGGTTATATGTAGGAATTCTAAGACCGGCCATGTTTTTTTTTGTTTTTTTTTTTTTTTTTATTGTTCTCTGTCATTCCCTTGCTAACTGGACACATGGCTTGGAGGTGATTCCCCCTCCATCACACTACTGTCTGTTACTGCTTGCTTGGAAGTAGCTAATCTCTCCAGAACTCTCCAGAACTGTATAGAAGAAACAGAATGAAGATAATTTTTGAAATTTTCTTAACTTTTTTCTGTCAGCAAGCCTGCAACTTGGTGAGTTTAGCCAGTGTGATCTTATTTTTTTATTATTTTTTGAATTATTTATTTACTTATTTTTACTTGTATTTTATTTTATTTTATTCTTTTTCGGTTCTTATCTTTTCTGCCTAATTTTTGTGTAAATTGTTCTTAATTATGAAATTTGGGTTTGGTATATTAGGGTTTTGGTTATATGTAGGAATTCTAAAGACTACCAGCCCATGTTTTTTTTTTTTATTGTTCTCTGTCATTCCCTTGCTAACTGGACACATGGCCCAGGGTGATTCCCCCCTCCATCACACTACTGTCTGTTACTGCTGGCAAAGGTAGCAATCTCTCCAGAACTCTCCAGAACTGTATAGAAGAAACAGAATGAAGATAATTTTTGAAATTTTTCTTAACTTTTTTTCTGTCAGCAAGCCTGCAACTTGGTGAGTTTAGCCAGTGTGATCTTATTTTTTATTATTTTTTGAATTATTTATTTACTTATTTTTACTTGTATTTTTTATTTTATTTTATTCTTTTTCGGTTCTTATCTTTTCTGCCTAATTTTTGTGTAAATTGTTCTTAATTATGAAATTTAGGTTTGGTATATTAGGGTTTTGGTTATATGTAGGAATTCTAAGACCGGCCATGTTTTTTTTTTGTTTTTTTTTTTTATTGTTCTCTGTCATTCCCTTGCTAACTGGACACATGGCTTGGAGGTGATTCCCCTCCATCACACTACTGTCTGTTACTGCTTGCTTAAGGTAACTTAATCTCTCCAGAACTCTCCAGAACTGTATAGAAGAAACAGAATGAAGATAATTTTTGAAATTTTCTTAACTTTTTTCTGTCAGCAAGCCTGCAACTTGGTGAGTTTAGCCAGTGTGATCTTATTTTTTATTATTTTTTGAATTATTTATTTACTTATTTTTACTTGTATTTTTTATTTTATTTTATTCTTTTTCGGTTCTTATCTTTTCTGCCTAATTTTTGTGTAAATTGTTCTTAATTATGAAATTTAGGTTTGGTATATTAGGGTTTTGGTTATATGTAGGAATTCTAAGACCGGCCATGTTTTTTTTTTGTTTTTTTTTTTTATTGTTCTCTGTCATTCCCTTGCTAACTGGACACATGGCTTGGAGGTGATTCCCCCCCTCCATCACACTACTGTCTGTTACTGCTTGCTTAAGGTAACTTAATCTCTCCAGAACTCTCCAGAACTGTATAGAAGAAACAGAATGAAGATAATTTTTCTTGAAATTTTCTTAACTTTTTCTGTCAGCAAGCCTGCAACTTGGTGAGTTTAGCCAGTGTGATCTTATTTTTTATTATTTTTTGAATTATTTATTTACTTATTTTTACTTGTATTTTTTATTTTATTTTATTCTTTTTCGGTTCTTATCTTTTCTGCCTAATTTTTGTGTAAATTGTTCTTAATTATGAAATTTAGGTTTGGTATATTAGGGTTTTGGTTATATGTAGGAATTCTAAGACCGGCCATGTTTTTTTTTTTTATTGTTCTCTGTCATTCCCTTGCTAACTGGACACATGGCTTGGAGGTGATTCCCCCCTCCATCACACTACTGTCTGTTACTGCTTGCTTAAGGTAACTTAATCTCTCCAGAACTCTCCAGAACTGTATAGAAGAAACAGAATGAAGATAATTTTTGAAATTTTCTTAACTTTTTTCTGTCAGCAAGCCTGCAACTTGGTGAGTTTAGCCAGTGTGATCTTATTTTTTATTATTTTTTGAATTATTTATTTACTTATTTTTACTTGTATTTTTTATTTTATTTTATTCTTTTTCGGTTCTTATCTTTTCTGCCTAATTTTTGTGTAAATTGTTCTTAATTATGAAATTTAGGTTTGGTATATTAGGGTTTTGGTTATATGTAGGAATTCTAAGACCGGCCATGTTTTTTTTTTATTGTTCTCTGTCATTCCCTTGCTAACTGGACACATGGCTTGGAGGTGATTCCCCCCTCCATCACACTACTGTCTGTTACTGCTTGCTTAAGGTAACTTAATCTCTCCAGAACTCTCCAGAACTGTATAGAAGAAACAGAATGAAGATAATTTTTGAAATTTTCTTAACTTTTTTCTGTCAGCAAGCCTGCAACTTGGTGAGTTTAGCCAGTGTGATCTTATTTTTTATTATTTTTTGAATTATTTATTTACTTATTTTTACTTGTATTTTTTATTTTATTTTATTCTTTTTCGGTTCTTATCTTTTCTGCCTAATTTTTGTGTAAATTGTTCTTAATTATGAAATTTAGGTTTGGTATATTAGGGTTTTGGTTATATGTAGGAATTCTAAGACCGGCCATGTTTTTTTTTTATTGTTCTCTGTCATTCCCTTGCTAACTGGACACATGGCTTGGAGGTGATTCCCCCCTCCATCACACTACTGTCTGTTACTGCTTGCTTAAGGTAACTTAATCTCTCCAGAACTCTCCAGAACTGTATAGAAGAAACAGAATGAAGATAATTTTTGAAATTTTCTTAACTTTTTTCTGTCAGCAAGCCTGCAACTTGGTGAGTTTAGCCAGTGTGATCTTATTTTTTATTATTTTTTGAATTATTTATTTACTTATTTTTACTTGTATTTTTTATTTTATTTTATTCTTTTTCGGTTCTTATCTTTTCTGCCTAATTTTTGTGTAAATTGTTCTTAATTATGAAATTTAGGTTTGGTATATTAGGGTTTTGGTTATATGTAGGAATTCTAAGACCGGCCATGTTTTTTTTTTGTTTTTTTTTTTTATTGTTCTCTGTCATTCCCTTGCTAACTGGACACATGGCTTGGAGGTGATTCCCCCCTCCATCACACTACTGTCTGTTACTGCTTGCTTAAGGTAACTTAATCTCTCCAGAACTCTCCAGAACTGTATAGAAGAAACAGAATGAAGATAATTTTTGAAATTTTCTTAACTTTTTCTGTCAGCAAGCCTGCAACTTGGTGAGTTTAGCCAGTGTGATCTTATTTTTTATTATTTTTTGAATTATTTATTTACTTATTTTTACTTGTATTTTTTATTTTATTTTATTCTTTTTCGGTTCTTATCTTTTCTGCCTAATTTTTGTGTAAATTGTTCTTAATTATGAAATTTAGGTTTGGTATATTAGGGTTTTGGTTATATGTAGGAATTCTAAGACCGGCCATGTTTTTTTTTTTATTGTTCTCTGTCATTCCCTTGCTAACTGGACACATGGCTTGGAGGTGATTCCCCCCTCCATCACACTACTGTCTGTTACTGCTTGCTTAAGGTAACTTAATCTCTCCAGAACTCTCCAGAACTGTATAGAAGAAACAGAATGAAGATAATTTTTGAAATTTTCTTAACTTTTTTCTGTCAGCAAGCCTGCAACTTGGTGAGTTTAGCCAGTGTGATCTTATTTTTTATTATTTTTTGAATTATTTATTTACTTATTTTTACTTGTATTTTTTATTTTATTTTATTCTTTTTCGGTTCTTATCTTTTCTGCCTAATTTTTGTGTAAATTGTTCTTAATTATGAAATTTAGGTTTGGTATATTAGGGTTTTGGTTATATGTAGGAATTCTAAGACCGGCCATGTTTTTTTTTTGTTTTTTTTTTTATTGTTCTCTGTCATTCCCTTGCTAACTGGACACATGGCTTGGAGGTGATTCCCCCCTCCATCACACTACTGTCTGTTACTGCTTGCTTAAGGTAACTTAATCTCTCCAGAACTCTCCAGAACTGTATAGAAGAAACAGAATGAAGATAATTTTTGAAATTTTCTTAACTTTTTTCTGTCAGCAAGCCTGCAACTTGGTGAGTTTAGCCAGTGTGATCTTATTTTTTATTATTTTTTGAATTATTTATTTACTTATTTTTACTTGTATTTTTTATTTTATTTTATTCTTTTTTCGGTTCTTATCTTTTCTGCCTAATTTTTGTGTAAATTGTTCTTAATTATGAAATTTAGGTTTGGTATATTAGGGTTTTGGTTATATGTAGGAATTCTAAGACCGGCCATGTTTTTTTTTTGTTTTTTTTTTTTATTGTTCTCTGTCATTCCCTTGCTAACTGGACACATGGCTTGGAGGTGATTCCCCTCCATCACACTACTGTCTGTTACTGCTTGCTTAAGGTAACTTAATCTCTCCAGAACTCTCCAGAACTGTATAGAAGAAACAGAATGAAGATAATTTTTGAAATTTTCTTAACTTTTTTCTGTCAGCAAGCCTGCAACTTGGTGAGTTTAGCCAGTGTGATCTTATTTTTATTATTTTTTGAATTATTTATTTACTTATTTTTACTTGTATTTTTTATTTTATTTTATTCTTTTTCGGTTCTTATCTTTTCTGCCTAATTTTTGTGTAAATTGTTCTTAATTATGAAATTTAGGTTTGGTATATTAGGGTTTTGGTTATATGTAGGAATTCTAAGACCGGCCATGTTTTTTTTTTTGTTTTTTTTTTTTTTATTGTTCTCTGTCATTCCCTTGCTAACTGGACACATGGCTTGGAGGTGATTCCCCCCTCCATCACACTACTGTCTGTTACTGCTTGCTTAAGGTAACTTAATCTCTCCAGAACTCTCCAGAACTGTATAGAAGAAACAGAATGAAGATAATTTTTGAAATTTTCTTAACTTTTTTCTGTCAGCAAGCCTGCAACTTGGTGAGTTTAGCCAGTGTGATCTTATTTTTTATTATTTTTTGAATTATTTATTTACTTATTTTTACTTGTATTTTTTATTTTATTTTATTCTTTTTCGGTTCTTATCTTTTCTGCCTAATTTTTGTGTAAATTGTTCTTAATTATGAAATTTAGGTTTGGTATATTAGGGTTTTGGTTATATGTAGGAATTCTAAGACCGGCCATGTTTTTTTTTTGTTTTTTTTTTTATTGTTCTCTGTCATTCCCTTGCTAACTGGACACATGGCTTGGAGGTGATTCCCCTCCATCACACTACTGTCTGTTACTGCTTGCTTAAGGTAACTTAATTCCCTCCAGAACTCTCCAGAACTGTATAGAAGAAACAGAATGAAGATAATTTTTGAAATTTTCTTAACTTTTTTCTGTCAGCAAGCCTGCAACTTGGTGAGTTTAGCCAGTGTGATCTTATTTTTTATTATTTTTTGAATTATTTATTTACTTATTTTTACTTGTATTTTTTATTTTATTTTATTCTTTTTCGGTTCTTATCTTTTCTGCCTAATTTTGTGTAAATTGTTCTTAATTATGAAATTTAGGTTTGGTATATTAGGTTTTGGTTATATGTAGGAATTCTAAGACCGGCCATGTTTTTTTTTTGTTTTTTTTTTTTTTATTGTTCTCTGTCATTCCCTGCTAACTGGACACATGGCTTGGAGGTGATTCTCCATCACACTACTGTCTGTTACTGCTTGCTTAAGGTAACTTAATCTCTCCAGAACTCTCCAGAACTGTATAGAAGAAACAGAATGAAGATAATTTTTGAAATTTTCTTAACTTTTTTCTGTCAGCAAGCCTGCAACTTGGTGAGTTTAGCCAGTGTGATCTTATTTTTTATTATTTTTTGAATT
This sequence comes from Ascarosepion bandense, assembly GCA_037127315.1. NCBI lineage: Eukaryota > Metazoa > Mollusca > Cephalopoda > Sepiida > Sepiidae > Ascarosepion > Ascarosepion bandense. Next base: position 922,168 of record JBBBDQ010001023.1, on the reverse strand, counting down.
ATTTATTTACTTATTTTTACTTGTATTTTTTATTTTATTTTTATTCTTTTTTCGGTTCTTATCTTTTCTGCCTAATTTTTGTGTAAATTGTTCTTAATTATGAAATTTAGGTTTGGTATATTAGGGTTTTGGTTATATGTAGGAATTCTAAGACCGGCTATTTTTTTTTGTTTTTTTTTTTTTTATTGTTCTCTGTCATTCCCTTGCTAACTGGACACATGGCTTGGAGGTGATTCCCCCCTCCATCACACTACTGTCTGTTACTGCTTGCTTAAGGTAACTTAATCTCTCCAGAACTCTCCAGAACTGTATAGAAGAAACAGAATGAAGATAATTTTTGAAATTTTCTTTAACTTTTTTCTGTCAGCAAGCCTGCAACTTGGTGAGTTTAGCCAGTGTGATCTTATTTTTTATTATTTTTTGAATTATTTATTTACTTATTTTTACTTGTATTTTTTATTTTATTTTATTCTTTTCTTTGCTCTTATCTTTCTGCCTAATTTTTGTGTAAATTGTTCTTAATTATGAAATTTAGGTTTGGTATATTAGGGGGTTTTGCTATATGTAGGAATTCTAAGACCGGCCATGTTTTTTTTTTTTTTTTATTGTTCTCTGTCATTCCCTTGCTAACTGACACATGGCTTGGAGGTGATTCCCCCTCCATCACACTACTGTCTGTTACTGCTTGCTTAAGGTAACTTAATCTCTCCAGAACTCTCCAGAACTGTATAGAAGAAACAGAATGAAGATAATTTTTGAAATTTTCTTAACTTTTTTCTGTCAGCAAGCCTGCAACTTGGTGAGTTTAGCCAGTGTGATCTTATTTTTTATTATTTTTTGAATTATTTATTTACTTATTTTTACTTGTATTTTTTTATTTTATTTTATTCTTTTTCGGTTCTTATCTTTTCTGCCTAATTTTTGTGTAAATTGTTCTTAATTATGAAATTTAGGTTTGGTATATTAGGGTTTTGGTTATATGTAGGAATTCTAAGACCGGCCATGTTTTTTTTTTGTTTTTTTTTTTTTATTGTTCTCTGTCATTCCCTTGCTAACTGGACACATGGCTTGGAGGTGATTCCCCCCCTCCATCACACTACTGTCTGTTACTGCTTGCTTAAGGTAACTTAATCTCTCCAGAACTCTCCAGAACTGTATAGAAGAAACAGAATGAAGATAATTTTTGAAATTTTCTTAACTTTTTTTCTGTCAGCAAGCCTGCAACTTGGTGAGTTTAGCCAGTGTGATCTTATTTTTAGTTATTTTTTGAATTATTTATTTACTTATTTTTACTTGTATTTTTTATTTTATTTTATTCTTTTTCGGTTCTTATCTTTTTTCTGCCTAATTTTTGTGTAAATTGTTCTTAATTATGAAATTTAGGTTTGGTATATTAGGGTTTTGGTTATATGTAGGAATTCTAAGACCGGCCATGTTTTTTTTTTTGTTTTTTTTTTTTATTGTTCTCTGTCAGCCCTTGCTAACTGGACACATGGCTTGGAGGTGATTCCCCTCCATCACACTACTGTCTGTTACTGCTTGTTTAAGGTAACTTAATCTCTCCAGAACTCTCCAGAACTGTATAGAAGAAACAGAATGAAGATAATTTTGAAATTTTCTTAACTTTTTTCTGTCAGCAAGCCTGCAACTTGGTGAGTTTAGCCAGTGTGATCTTATTTTTTATTATTTTTTGAATTATTTATTTACTTATTTTTACTTGTATTTTTTATTTTATTTTATTCTTTCTGTTCTTATCTTTTCTGCCTAATTTTTTGTGTAAATTGTTCTTAATTATGAAATTTAGGTTTGGTATATTAGGGTTTTGGTTATATGTAGGAATTCTAAGACCGGCCATGTTTTTTTTTTTATTGTTCTCTGTCATTCCCTTTGCTAACTGGACACATGGCTTGGAGGTGATTCCCCTCCTCCATCACACTACTGTCTGTTACTGCTTGCTTAAGGTAACTTAATCTCTCCAGAACTTCCAGAACTGTATAGAAGAAACAGAATGAAGATAATTTTTGAAATTTTCTTTAACTTTTTCTGTCAGCAAGCCTGCAACTTGGTGAGTTTAGCCAGTGTGATCTTATTTTTTATTATTTTTTGAATTATTTATTTACTTATTTTTACTTGTATTTTTTATTTTATTTTATTCTTTTTCGGTTCTTATCTTTTTCTGCCTAATTTTTGTGTAAATTGTTCTTAATTATGAAATTTAGGTTTGGTATATTAGGTTTTGGTTATATGTAGGAATTCTAAGGACTGTGGCCATGTTTTTTTTTTGTTTTTTTTTTTTTATTGTTCTCTGTCATTCCTTGCTAACTGGACACATGGCTTGGAGGTGATTCTCCATCACACTACTGTCTGTTACTGCTTGCTTAAGGTAACTTAATCTCTCCAGAGTCCTCCAGAACTGTATAGAAGAAACAGAATGAAGATAATTTTGAAATTTTCTTAACTTTTTTCTGTCAAGTAAAGCCTGCAACTTGGTGAGTTTAGCCAGTGTGATCTTATTTTTTATTATTTTTTGAATTATTTATTTACTTATTTTTACTTGTATTTTTTATTTTATTTTATTCTTTTTCGGTTCTTATCTTTTCTGCCTAATTTTTTTGTGTAAATTTTGTTTTAATTATGAAATTTAGGTTTGGTATATTAGGGTTTTGGTTATATGTAGGAATTCTAAGACCGGCCATGTTTTTTTTTTTTATTGTTCTCTGTCATTCCCTTGCTAACTGGACATGGCTTGGAGGTGATTCCCCTCCATCACACTACTGTCTGTTACTGCTTGCTTAAGGTAACTTAATCTCTCCAGAACTCTCCAGATCTATAGAAGAAACAGAATGAAGATAATTTTTGAAATTTTCTTAACTTTTTCTGTCAGCAAGCCTGCAACTTGGTGAGTTTAGCCAGTGTGATCTTATTTTATTATTTTTTGAATTATTTATTTACTTATTTTTACTTGTATTTTATTTTATTTTATTCTTTTTCGGTTCTTATCTTTTCTGCCTAATTTTTGTGTAAATTGTTCTTAATTATGAAATTTAGGTTTGGTATATTAGGGTTTTGGTTATATGTAGGAATTCTAAGACCGGCCATGTTTTTTTTTTTGTTTTTTTTTTTTTATTGTTCTCTGTCATTCCTTGCTAACTGGACACATGGCTTGGAGGTGATTCCCCTCCATCACACTACTGTCTGTTACTGCTTGGCTTAAGGTAACTTAATCTCTCCAGAACTCTCCAGAACTGTATAGAAGAAAACAGAATGAAGATAATTTTTGAAATTTTCTTAACTTTTTTCTGTCAGCAAGCCTGCAACTTGGTGAGTTTAGCCAGTGTGATCTTATTTTTTATTATTTTTTGAATTATTTATTTACTTATTTTTACTTGTATTTTTTATTTTATTTTATTCTTTTTTCGGTTCTTATCTTTTCTGCCTAATTTTTGTGTAAATTGTTCTTAATTATGAAATTTAGGTTTGGTATATTAGGGTTTTGGCTATATGTAGGAATTCTAAGACCGGCCATGTTTTTTTTTTTTTATTGTTCTCTGTCATTCCCTTTGCTAACTGACACATGGCTTGGAGGTGATTCCCCTCCATCACACTACTGTCTGTTACTGCTTGCTTAAGGTAACTTAATCTCTCCAGAACTCTCCAGAATCATATAGAAGAAACAGAATGAAGATAATTTTTGAAATTTTCTTAACTTTTTTCTGTCAGCAAGCCTGCAACTTGGTGAGTTTAGCCAGTGTGATCTTATTTTTTTATTATTTTTTGAATTATTTATTTACTTATTTTTACTTGTATTTTTTATTTTATTTTATTCTTTTTCGGTTCTTATCTTTTCTGCCTAATTTTTGTGTAAATTGTTCTTAATTATGAAATTTAGGTTTGGTATATTAGGGTTTGCTATATGTAGGAATTCTAAGACCGGCCATGTTTTTTTTGTTTTTTTTTTTTTATTGTTCTCTGTCATTCCCTTGCTAACTGGACACATGGCTTGGAGGTGATTCCCCCTCCATCACACTACTGTCTGTTACTGCTTGCTTAAGGTAACTTAATCTCTCCAGAACTCTCCAGAACTGCAGGCAAAGAAACAGAATGAAGATAATTTTTAAATTTTCTTAACTTTTTGCCAGCAAGCCTGCAACTTGGTGAGTTTAGCCAGTGTGACCTTATTTTATTATTTTTTGAATTATTTATTTACTTATTTTTACTTGTATTTTTTATTTTATTTTATTCTTTTTTCGGCCTCTTATCTTTTCTGCCTAATTTTTGTAAATTGTTCTTAATTATGAAATTTAGGCTTGGCATAATAGGGTTTTGGGAAGGCATGTAGGAATTCTAAGACCGGCCATGTTTTTTTTTTGTTTTTTATTGTTCTCTGTCCATTCCCTTGCTAACTGGACATGGCTTGGAGGCACTTCCTCCATCACACTACTGTCTGTTACTGCTTGCTTAAGGTAACTTAATCTCTCCAGAACTCTCCAGAACTGTATAGAAGAAACAGAATGAAGATAATTTTTGAAATTTTCTTAACTTTTTTCTGTCAGCAAGCCTGCAACTTGGTGAGTTTAGCCAGTGTGATCTTATTTTTTATTATTTTTTGAATTATTTATTTACTTATTTTTACTTGTATTTTTTATTTTATTTTATTCTTTTTCGGTTCTTATCTTTTCTGCCTAATTTTGTGTAAATGGTTCTTAATTATGAAATTTAGGTTTGGTATATTAGGTTTTGGTTACATGTAGGAATTCTAAGACTGGCCATGTTTTTTTTTTTTTTTTTTTTTTTTTTATTGTTCTCTGTCATTCTCTTGCTAACTGGACACATGGCTTGGAGGTGATTCCCCTCCATCACACTACTGTCTGTTACTGCTTGCTTAAGGTAACTTAATCTCTCCAGAACTCTCCAGAACTGTATAGAAGAAACAGAATGAAGAGAATTTTTGAAATTTTCTTAACTTTTTTCTGTCAGCAAGCCTGCAACTTGGTGAGTTTAGCCAGTGTGATCTATTTTTTATTATTTTTGAATTATTTATTTACTTATTTTTACTTGTATTTTTTTTATTTTATTTTATTCTTTTTCGGTTCTTATCTTTTCTGCCTAATTTTTGTAATTGTTTTAATTGAGAATTAGTTTTGGTATATTAGGGTTTTGGTTATATGTAGGAATTCTAAGACCGGCCATGTTTTTTTTTTGTTTTTTTTTTTGTTGTCTTCTGTCATTCCTTTGCTAACTGGATGACATGGTTTGATGTGATTCCTCTCCATCAGAAGCACTACTGGTTTGCCAGGCTGCTTGCTTAAGGTAATCGATCCTCTCTCCAGAACTCTCCAGAACTGGGAGCAGAAGAAATAGAATGAAGATAATTTTTGAAATTTTCTTAACTTTTTCTGTCAGCAAGCCTGCAACTTGGTGAGTTTAGCCAGTGTGATCTTATTTTTTATTATTTTTTGAATTATTTATTTACTTATTTTTACTTGTATTTTTTATTTTATTTTATTCTTTTTTCGGTTCTTATCTTTTCTGCCTAATTTTTTGTGTAAATTGTTCTTAATTATGAAATTTAGGTTTGGTATATTAGGGTTTTGGTTATATGTAGGAATTCTAAGACCGGCCATGTTTTTTTTTGTTTTTTTTTTTTTATTGTTCTCTGTCATTCTCTTGCTAACTGGACACATGGCTTGGAGGTGATTCCCCCCCTCCATCACACTACTGTCTGTTACTGCTTGCTTAAGGTAACTTAATCTCTCCAGAACTCTCCAGAACTGTATAGAAGAAACAGAATGAAGATACCTTGAAATTTTCTTAACTTTTTCTGTCAGCAAGCCTGCAACTGGTGAGTTTAGCCAGTGTGATCTTATTTTTTATTATTTTTTGAATTATTTATTTACTTATTTTTACTTGTATTTTTTATTTTATTTTATTCTTTTTCGGTTCTTATCTTTTCTGCCTAATTTTTAAAATTTGTTCTTAATTATGAAATTTAGGTTTGGTATATTAGGGTTTTGGTTATATGTAGGAATTCTAAGACCGGCCATGTTTTTTTTTTTATTGTTCTCTGTCATTCCCTTGCTAACTGGACACATGGCTTGAGGTGATTCTCCTCCAACACCACACTACTGTCTGTTACTGCTTGCTTATGTAATTCAATCTCTCCAGAACCTCTAAAGAACTGTATAGAAGAAACAGAAATGAAGATAATTTTTGAAATTTTCTTAACTTTTTCTATTCAATAAGCCTGCAACTTGGTGAGTTTAGCCAGTGTGATCTTATTTTCTTTTATTGTTTTTTGAATTATTTATTTATTTATTTTTACTTGTATTTTTTATTTTATTTTATTCTTTTTCGGTTTCATTCTTTCTGCCTAATTGTGTAAATTGTTCTTAATTATGAAATTTAGGTTTGGTATATTAGGGTTTTGGTTATATGTAGGAATTCTAAGACCGGCCATGTTTTTTTTTTGTTTTTTTTTTTTATTGTTCTCTGCTATCTCTTGCTAACTGGACACATGGCTTGGAGGTGATTCTCCATCAGCACTACTGTCTGTTACTGCTTGCCAGAACTGACCTTCTCCAGAAACTCTCCAGAATCCAGAAGAAACAGAATGAAGACACTTTTTGAAATTTTCTTAACTTTTCTTGTCAGCAAGCCTGCAACTTGGTGAGTTTAGCCAGTGTGATCTTATTTTTTGTCATTTTTTGAATTATTTATTTACTTATTTTTACTTGTATTTTTTATTTTATTTTATTCTTTTTCGGTTCTTATCTTTTCTGCCTGAATTTTTTTGTGTAAATTGTTCTTAATTATGAAATTTAGGTTTGGTGATATATTAGGGTTTTGGTTATATGTAGGAATTCTAAGACCGGCCATGTTTTTTTTGTTTTTTTTTTTATTGTTCTCTGTCATTCCCTTGCTAACTGGACACATGGCTTGGAGGTGATTCTCCATCACACTACTGTCTGTTACTGCTTGCTTAAGGTAACTTAATCTCTCCAGAACTCTCCAGAACTGTATAGAAGAAACAGAATGAAGATAATTTTTGAAATTTTCTTAACTTTTTCTGTCAGCAAGCCTGCAACTTGGTGAGTTTAGCCAGTGTGATCTTATTTTTTTATTATTTTTTGAATTATTTATTTACTTATTTTTACTCTGTATTTTTTATTTTATTTTATTCTTTTTCGGTTCTTATCTTTTCTGCCTAATTTTTGTGTAAATTGTTCTTAATTATGAAATTTAGGTTTGGTATATTAGGTTTTGGTTATATGTAGGAATTCTAAGACCGGCCATGTTTTTTTTTTTATTGTTCTCTGTCATTCCCCTTGCTAACTGGACACATGGCTTGGAGGTGATTCCCCCTCCATCACACTACTGTCTGTTACTGCTTGCTTAAGGTAACTTAATCTCTCCAGAACTCTCCAGAACTGTAGTTGAAACAGAATGAAGATAATTTTTGAAATTTTCTTAACTTTTTCTGTCAGCAAGCCTAACCTCAAGTGAGTTTAGCCAGTGATCTTATTTTTTATTATTTTTTGAATTATTTATTTACTTATTTTTACTTGTATTTTTTTTATTTATTTTATTCTTTTTCTTTGGTTCTTTATCTTTTCTGCCTAATTTTTGTGTAAATTGTTCTTAATTATGAAATTTAGGTTTGGTATATTAGGGTTTTGGTTATATGTAGAATTCTAAGACCGGCCATGTTTTTTTTTTTGTTTTTTTTTTTTTTTATTGTTCTCTGTCATTCCCTTGCTAACTGGACACATGGCTTGGAGGTGATTCCCTCTCCCTCCACCATTGTCTGTTACTGCTTGCTTAAGGTAACTTAATCTCTCCAGAACTCTCCAGAACTGTATAGAAGAAACAGAATGATAATTTTTGAAATTTTCTTAACTTTTTCTGTCAGCAAGCCTGCAACTTGGTGAGTTTAGCCAGTGTGATCTTATTTTTATTATTTTTTGAATTATTTATTTACTTATTTTTACTTGTATTTTTTATTTTATTTTATTCTTTTTCGGTTCTTATCTTTTCTGCCTAATTTTTGTGTAAATTGTTCTTAATTATGAAATTTAGGTTTGGTATATTAGGGTTTTGGTTATATGTAGGAATTCTAAGACCAATAAGTGTTTTTTTTTGTTTTTTTTTTTTTATTGTTCTCTGTCATTCCCTTGCTAACTGACACATGGCTTGGAGGTGATTCTCCCCTCCATCACACTACTGTCTGTTACTGCTTGCTTAAGGTAACTTAATCTCTCCAGAACTCTCCAGAACTGTATAGAAGAAACAGAATGAAGATAATTTTTGAAATTTTCTTAACTTTTTTCTGTCAGCAAGCCTGCAACTTGGTGAGTTTAGCCAGTGTGATCTTATTTTTTATTATTTTTTGAATTATTTATTTACTTATTTTTACTTGTATTTTTTATTTTATTTTATTCTTTTTCGGTTCTTATCTTTTCTTGCCTAATTTTTGTGTAAATTGTTCTTAATTATGAAATTTAGGTTTGGTATATTAGGGTTTTGGTTATATGTAGGAATTCTCTAAGACTGGCCATGTTTTTTTTTTTTTATTGTTCTCTGTCATTTCCCTTTTGCTAATCAATATGGCTTGGAGGTGATTCCCCTCTCCATCACACTACTGTCTGTTACTGCTTGCTTAAGGTAACTAATCTCTCCAGAACTCTCCAGAACTGTATAGAAGAAACAGAATGAAGATAATTTTTGAAATTTTCTTAACTTTTTTCTGTCAGCAAGCCTGCAACTTGGTGAGTTTAGCCAGTGTGATCTTATTTTTTATTATTTTTTGAATTATTTATTTACTTATTTTTACTTGTATTTTTTATTTTATTTTATTCTTTTTTCGGTTCTTATCTTTTCTGCCTAATTTTTGTGTAAATTGTTCTTAATTATGAAATTTAGGTTTGTATATTAGGGTTTTGGTTATATGTAGGAATTCTAAGACTGGCCATGTTTTTTTTTTTTTTGTTTTTTTTTTTTATTGTTCTCTGTCATTCCCTTGCTAACTGGACACATGGCTTGGAGGTGATTCCCCCTCCATCACACTACTGTCTGTTACTGCTTGCTTAAGGTAACTTAATCTCTCCAGACCTCCAGAACTGTATAGAAGAAACAGAATGAAGATAATTAAAATTTTCTTAACTTTTTTCTGTCAGCAAGCCTGCAACTTGGTGAGTTTAGCCAGTGTGATCTTATTTTTTATTATTTTTTGAATTATTTATTTACTTATTTTTACTTTTGTATTTTTTATTTTATTTTATTTTCGTTCTTATCTTTCTGCCTAATTTTTGTGTAAATTGTTCTTAATTATGAAATTTAGGTTTGGTATATTAGGGTTTTGGTTATATGTAGGAATTCTAAGACCGCCATGTTTTTTTTTTGTTTTTTTTTTTTATTGTCTTCTGTCATTCTCTCTTGCTAACTGACACATGGCTTGGAGGTGATTCTCCCCTCCATCACACTACTGTCTGTTACTGCTTGCTTAAGGTAACTTAATCTCTCCAGAACTCTCCAGAACTGTATAGAAGAAACAGAATGAAGATAATTTTGAAATTTTCTTAACTTTTTTTTCTGTCAGCAAGCCTTGGGTAACTTGGTGAGTTTAGCCAGTGTGATCTTATTTTTTATTATTTTTTGAATTATTTATTTACTTATTTTTACTTGTATTTTTTATTTTATTTTATTCTTTTCGGTTCTTATCTTTCTGCCTAATTTTTGTGTAAATTGTTCTTAATTATGAAATTTAGGTTTGGTATATTAGGTTTTGCTATATGTAGGAATTCTAAGACCGGCCATGTTTTTTTTTTTTATTGTTCTCTGTCATTCCCTTGCTAACTGGACACATGGTTTGGAGGTGATTCCCCTCCTCCATCACACTACTGTCTGTTACTGCTTGCTTAAGTAACTTAATCTCTCCAGAACTCTCCAGAACTGTATAGAAGAAACAGAATGAAGATAATTTTTGAAATTTCTTTAACTTTTTTCTGTCAGCAAGCCTGCAACTTGGTGAGTTTAGCCAGTGTGATCTTATTTTTTATTATTTTTTGAATTATTTATTTACTTATTTTTACTTGTATTTTTTATTTTATTTTATTCTTTTTCGGTTCTTATCTTTTCTGCCTAATTTTTGTGTAAATTGTTCTTAATTATGAAATTTAGGTTTGGTATATTAGGGTTTTGGTTATATGTAGGAATTCTAAGACCGGCCATGTTTTTTTTTTTTGTTTTTTTTTTTTTTATTGTTCTCTGTCATTCCCTTGCTAACTGGACACATGGCTGGAGGTGATTCCCCCTCCATCACACTACTGTCTGTTACTGCTTGCTTAAGGTAACTTAATCTCTCCAGAACTCTCCAGAACTGTATAGAAGAAACAGAATGAAGATAATTTTTGAAATTTTCTTAACTTTTTCTTATTCAGCAAGCCTGCAACTTGGTGAGTTTAGCCAGTGTGATCTTATTTTATTATTTTTTGAATTATTTATTTACTTATTTTTACTTGTATTTTTTATTTTATTTTATTCTTTTTCGGTTCTTATCTTTTCTGCCTAATTTTTGTGTAAATTGTTCTTAATTATGAAATTTAGGTTTGGTATATTAGGGTTTTGGTTATATGTAGAATCTCTAAGACCGGCCATGTTTTTTTTTTTTTTTTTTATTGTTCTCTGTCATTCCTGTTAACTGGACACAATGGAGGTGATTCCCCTCCATCACACTACTGTCTGTTACTGCTTGCTTAAGGTAACTTAATCTCTCCAGAACTCTCCAGAACTGTATAGAAGAAACAGAATGAAGAGAATTTTGAAATTTTCTTAACTTTTTCTGTCAGCAAGCCTGCAACTTGGTGAGTTTAGCCAGTGTGATCTTATTTTTTATTATTTTTTGAATTATTTATTTACTTATTTTTACTTGTATTTTTTATTTTATTTTATTTTTCGGTTCTTATCTTTTCTTGCCTAATTTTTGTGTAAATTGTTCTTAATTATGAAATTTAGGTTTGGTATATTAGGGGTTTTGGTTATATGTAGGAATTCTAAGACCGGCCATGTTTTTTTTTTTTGTTTTTTTTTTTATTGTTCTCTGTCATTCCCTTGCTAACTGGACACATGGCTTGGAGGTGACTTCCCTCCATCACACTACTGTCTGTTACTGCTTGCTTAAGGTAACTTAATCTCTCCAGAACTCTCCAGAACTGTATAGAAGAAACAGAATGAAGATAATTTCTTTGGAACTTTCTTTAACTTTTTCTGTCAGCAAGCCTGCAACTTGGTGAGTTTAGCCAGTGTGATCTTATTTTTTATTATTTTTTGAATTATTTATTTACTTATTTTTACTTGTATTTTTTATTTTATTTTATTCTTTTCTCGGTTCTTATCTTTTCTGCCTAATTTTTGTGTAAATTGTTCTTAATTATGAAATTTAGGTTTGGTATATTAGGGTTTTGGTTATATGTAGGAATTCTAAGACCGGCCATGTTTTTTTTTTGTTTTTTTTTTTTATTGTTCTTTCGTCATTCTCTGCTAACTGGACACATGGCTTGGAGGTGATTCTCTCCATCACACTACTGTCTGTTACTGCTTGCTTAAGGTAACTTAATCTTCCAGAACTCTCCAGAACTGTATAGAAGAAACAGAATGAAGATAATTTTTGAAATTTTCTTAACTTTTTCTGTCAGCAAGCCTGCAACTTGGTGAGTTTAGCCAGTGTGATCTTATTTTTTATTATTTTTTGAATTATTTATTTACTTATTTTTACTTGTATTTTTTATTTTATTTTATTCTTTTTCGTTCTTATCTTTTCTGCCTAATTTTTGTGTAAATTGTTCTTAATTATGAAATTTAGGTTTGGTATATTAGGGTTTTGGTTAATAGCATGTGAGAATTCTAAGACCGGCCATGTTTTTTTTTTTTATTGTTCTCTGTCATTCCCTTGCTAACTGGACACATGGCTTGGAGGTGATTCCCCCTCCATCACACTACTGTCTGTTACTGTTTGTTAAGGTAACTTAATCTCTCCAGAACTCTCCAGAACTGTATAGAAGAAACAGAATGAAGATAATTTTTGAAATTTTCTTAACTTTTTTCTGTCAGCAAGCCTGCAACTTGGTGAGTTTAGCCAGTGTGATCTTATTTTTTATTATTTTTTGAATTATTTATTTACTTATTTTTATCTGTATTTTTTATTTTATTTTATTCTTTTTCGGTTCTTATCTTTTCTGCCTAATTTTTGTGAAATTGTTCTTAATTATGAAATTTAGGTTTGGTATATTAGGGGTTTTGGTTATATGTAGGAATTCTAAGACCGGCCATGTTTTTTTTTTTTTGTTTTTTTTTTTATTGTTCTCTGTCATTCCCTTGCTAATGGACATGGCTTGGAGGTGATTCCCCCCTCCATCACACTACTGTCTGTTACTGCTTGCTTAAGGTAACTTAATCTCTCCAGAACTCTCCAGAACTGTATAGAAGAAACAGAATGAAGATAATTTTTGGAAATTTTCTTAACTTTTTCTGTCAGCAAGCCTGCAACTTGGTGAGTTTAGCCAGTGTGATTCGTATTTTAATATTTTTTGAAATTATTTATTTACTGGTTTACTTCTGTATTTTTTATTTTATTTTATTCTTTTCTGTTCTTATCTTTTCTGTCTAATTTTTTAAAATTTGTTCTTAATTATGAAATTTATATTGTATATTAGGGTTTTGGTTATATGTAGGAATTCTAAGACCGGCCATGTTTTTTTTTTTATTGTCTCTGTCATTCCCTTTGTCAACTGGACACATGGCTTGAGGTATTCTCCATCACACTACTGTCTGTTACTGCTTGCTTAAGGTAACTTAATCTCTCCAGAACTCTCCAGAACTGTATAGAAGAAACAGAATGAAGATAATTTTTGAAATTTTCTTAATCCTTTTTCTGTCAGCAAGCCTGCAACTTGGTGAGTTTAGCCAGTGTGATTTTATTTTTTATTATTTTTTGAATTATTTATTTACTTATTTTTACTTGTATTTTTTATTTTATTTTATTCTTCGTTCTTACTTTTCATTTAATTTTTGTGTGTAAATTGTTCTTAATTATAAATTTAGGTTTACAGTTAGGGGTTTTGGTTATATGTAGGAATTCTAAGACCTGGCCATGTTTTTTTTTGTTTTTTTTTTTTTATTGTTCTCTGTCATTCCCTTGCTAACTGGACACATGGCTTGGAGGTGATTCCCCCTCCATCACACTACTGTCTGTTACTGTTTGCTTATGTCTAATCTCTCCAGAACTCTCCAGAACTGTATAGAAGAAACAGAATGAAGATAATTTTTGAAATTTTCAACTTTTTTCTGTCAGCAAGCCTGCAACTTGGTGAGTTTAGCCAGTGTGATCTTATTTTTATTATTTTTTGAATTATTTATTTTTACTTATTTTTATTGTATTTTTTATTTTATTTTATTCTTTCTGTTCTTATCTTTTTCTGCCTAATTTTTGTGTAAATTGTTCTTAATTATGAAATTTAGGTTTGGTATATTAGGTTTTGCTATATGTAGAATTCTGAAGACCTGCCATGTTTTTTTTTTTTTATTGTTCTCTGTCATTCCCTTGCTAACTGGACACATGGCTTGGAGGTGATTCCCTCCTCCATCACACTACTGTCTGTTACTGCTTGCTTAAGGTGTAACTTAATCTCTCCAGAACTCTCCAGAACTGTATAGAAGAAACAGAATGAAGATAATTTTTGAAATTTTCTAATTTTTCTAACAGTTAAAGCCTGCAACTTGGTGAGTTTGAAGGTTGTGTGATCTTATTTTTTATTATTTTTTGAATTATTTATTTACTTATTTTTACTTGTATTTTTTATTTTATTTATTTTTCGTTCTTATCTTTTCTGCCTAATTTTGGTGTAAATTGTTCTTAATTATGAAATTTAGGTTTGTATATTAGGTTTTGGTTATATGTAGGAATTTTAAGACTACCATGTTTTTTTTTTTTTTGTTTTTTTTTTTTTTATTGTTCTCTGTCATTCCCTGTCAATTGACACATGGCTGGGAGGCATTCCCCCTCCATCACACTACTGTCTGTTACTGCTTGCTTAAGGTAACTTAATCTCTCCAGAACTCTCCAGAACTGTATAGAAGAAACAGAATGAAGATAATTTTTGAAATTTTCTTAACTTTTTCTGTCAGCAAGCCTGCAACTTGGTGAGTTTAGCCAGGATCTTATTTTTATTATTTTTTGAATTATTTATTACTTATTTCTTACTTCTTGTATTTTTTATTTTATTTTATTCTTTTTCGTTCTTATCTTTTTCTGCCTAATTTTTGTGAAATTGTTCTTAATTATGAAATTTAGTTTGGTATATTAGGGTTTTGGCTATGCGGTAGGAATTCTAAGACCGGCCATGTTTTTTTTTTTGTTTTTTTTTTTTATTGTTCTCTGTCATTCCCTTTGCTAACTGACACATGGCTTGAGGTGATCTCCCTCTCATCACATCTCATCAATCTGTTACTGCTGTTTAAGTGGTCCTAATTCCCAACTCCAGAACTGTGAAAGAAACAGAATGCATATTTTAAAATTTTGGTCTTTTTCTCATCGCGTCTGCAACTTAAGAGAGTCGGCTTGCAGATCTTATCTTTTATTATTTTTTGGAATTATTTATTTACTTATTTTTACTTGTATTTTTTATTTTATTTTATTCTTTTCGTTCTTATCTTTTCTGCCTAATTTTTGTGTAAATTGTTCTTAATTATGAAATTTAGGTTTGGTATATTAGGGTTTTGGTTATACAGGAATTCTAAGACCGGCCATGCTTTTTTTTTGTTTTTTTTTTTTTTTATTGTTCTCTGTCATTCCCTTGCTAACTGGACACATGGCTTGGAGGTGATTCCCCCCTCTCCATCACACTACTGTCTGTTACTGCTTGCTTAAGGTAACTTAATCTCTCCAGAACTCTCCAGAACTGTATAGAAGAAACAGAATGAAGATAATTTTTGAAATTTTCTTAACTTTTTCTGTCAGCAAGCCTGCAACTTGGTGAGTTTAGCCAGTGTGATCTTTATTTTTTTATTATTTTTTGAATTATTTATTTACTTATTTTTACTTGTATTTTTTATTTTATTTTATTCTTTTTCGGTTCTTATCTTTTTCTGCCTAATTTCCTTTGTGTAAATTGTTCTTAATTATGAAATTTAGGTTTGGTATATTAGGGTTTTGGTTATATGTAGGAATTTCTAAGACCGGCCATGTTTTTTTTTTTTTTTTTTTTTTTTATTGTTCTCTGTCATTCCCTTGCTAACTGGACACATGGCTTGGAGGTGATTCCCCCTCCATCACACTACTGTCTGTTACTGCTTGCTTAAGGTAACTTAATCTCTCCAGAACTCTCCAGAACTGTATAGAAGAAACAGAATGAAGATAATTTTTGAAATTTTCTTACTTTTTTCTTGTCAGCAAGCCTGCAACTTGGTGAGTTTGAAATAAAATCTGGTTTTATTATTTTTTGAATTATTTATTTACTTATTTTTACTTGTATTTTTTATTTTATTTTATTCCTTTTCGGTTCTTATCTTTTCTGCCTAATTTTTGTGTAAATTGTTCTTAATTATGAAATTTAGGTTTGGTATATTAGGTTTTGGTTATATGTAGGAATTCTAAGACCGGCCATGTTTTTTTTTTTTGTTTTTTTTTTTTATTGTTCTCTGTCATTCCCTTGCTAACTGGACACATGGCTTGGAGGTGATTCCCCTCTCCATCACACTACTGTCTGTTACTGCTTGCTTAAGGTAACTTAATCTCTCCAGAACTCTCCAGAACTGTATAGAAGAAACAGAATGAAGATAATTTTTGAAATTTTCTTAACTTTTTTCTGTCAGCAAGCCTGCAACTTGGTGAGTTTAGCCAGTGTGATCTTATTTTTTATTATTTTTTGAATTATTTATTTACTTATTTTTACTTGTATTTTTTATTTTATTTTATTCTTTTTCTGTTCTTATCTTTTCTGCCTAATTTTTGTTAAATTGTTCTTAATTATGAAATTTAGGTTTGGTATATTAGGGTTTTGGTTATATGTAGGAATTCTAAGACCGGCCATGTTTTTTTTTTTTTTTTTTTTTTTTTTTTTTTATTGTTCTCTGTCATTCCCTTGCTAACTGGACACATGGCTTGGAGGTGATTCCCCCTCCATCACACTACTGTCTGTTACTGCTTGCTTAAGGTAACTTAATCTCTCCAGAACTCTCCAGAACTGTATAGAAGAAACAGAATGAAGATAATTTTTGGAAATTTTCTTAACTTTTTTCTGTCAGCAAGCCTGCAACTTGGTGAGTTTAGCCAGTGTGATCTTATTTTTTATTATTTTTTGAATTATTTATTTACTTATTTTTACTTGTATTTTTTATTTTATTTTATTCTTTTTCGGTTCTTATCTTTTCTGCCTAATTCTGTGTAAATTGTTCTTAATTATGAAATTTAGGTTTGGTATATTAGGGTTTTGGTTATGTGTAGGAATTCTAAGACCGGCCATGTTTTTTTTTTATTGTTCTCTGTCATTCCCTTGCTAACTGGACACATGGCTTGGAGGTGATTCCCCCTCCATCACACTACTGTCTGTTACTGCTTGCTTAAGGTAAATTTAATCTCTCCAGAACTCTCCAGAACTGTATAGAAGAAACAGAATGAAGATAATTTTTGAAATTTTCTTAACTTTTTTCTGTCAGCAAGCCTGCAACTTGGTGAGTTTAGCCAGTGTGATCTTATTTTTTATTATTTTTTGAATTATTTATTTACTTATTTTTACTTGTATTTTTTATTTTATTTTATTCTTTTTCGTTCTTATCTTTTCTGCCTAATTTTTGTGTAAATTGTTCTTAATTATGAAATTTAGGTTTGGTATATTAGGGTTTTGGTTATATGTAGGAATTCTAAGACCGGCCATGTTTTTTTTTTTTTTTTTTTTTTTTTTTTTTTTTTTATTGTTCTCTGTCATTCCCTTGCTAACTGGACACATGGCTTGGAGGTGATTCCCCCCTCCATCACACTACTGTCTGTTACTGCTTGCTTAAGGTAACTTAATCTCTCCAGAACTTCCAGAACTGTATGAAGAACAGAATGAAGATAATTTTTGAAATTTTCTTAACTTTTTTCTGTCAGCAAGCCTGCAACTTGGTGAGTTTAGCCAGTGTGATCTATTTTTTATTATTTTTTGAATTATTTATTTACTTATTTTTACTTGTATTTTTTATTTTATTTTATTCTTTTTCGGTTCTTATCTTTTCTGCCTAATTTTTGTGTAAATTGTTCTTAATTATGAAATTTAGGTTTGGTATATTAGGTTTTGGTTATATGTAGGAATTCTAAGACTGGCTATAAGTTTTTTTTTTTTATTGTTCTCTGTCATTCCCTTGCTAACTGGACACATGGCTTGGAGGTGATTCCCCCTCCATCACACTACTGTCTGTTACTGCTTGCTTGGGTTGCAACTTAATCTCTCCAGAACTCTCCAGAACTGTATAGAAGAAACAGAATGAAGATAATTTTTGAAATTTTCTTAACTTTTTTCTGTCAGCAAGCCTGCAACTTGGTGAGTTTAGCCAGTGTGATCTTATTTTTATTATTTTTTGAATTATTTATTTACTTATTTTTACTTGTATTTTTTATTTTATTTTATTCTTTTTCGGTTCTTATCTTTTCTGCCTAATTTTTGTGTAAATTGTTCTTAATTATGAAATTTAGGTTTGGTATATTAGGGTTTTGGTTATATGTAGGAATTCTAAGACCGGCCATGTTTTTTTTTTTGCTTTTTTTTTTTATTGTTCTCAGTCATTCCCTTGCTAACTGGACACATGGCTTGGAGGCATTCCCCTCCATCACACTACTGTCTGTTACTGCTTGCTTAAGGTAACTTAATCTCTCCAGAACTCTCCAGAACTGTATAGAAGAAACAGAATGAAGATAATTTTTGAAATTTTCTTAACTTTTTCTGTCAGCAAGCCTGCAACTTGGTGAGTTTAGCCAGTGTGATCTTATTTTTTATTATTTTTTGAATTATTTATTTACTTATTTTTACTTGTATTTTTTATTTATTTTATTCTTTTTCGGTTCTTATCTTTTCTGCCTAATTTTGTGTAAATTGTTCTTAATTATGAAATTTAGGTTTGGTATATTAGGGTTTTGGTTATATGTAGGAATTCTAAGACCGGCCAGTTTTTTGTTTTTTTTTTTTATTGTTCTCTGTCATTCCCTTGCTAACTGGACACATGGCTTGGAGGTGATTCCCCTCCATCACACTACTGTCTGTTACTGCTTGGCTTAAGGTAACTTAATCTCTCCAGAACTCTCCAGAACTGTATAGAAGAAACAGAATGAAGATAATTTTTGAAATTTTTCTTAACTTTTTTCTGTCAGCAAGCCTGCAACTTGGTGAGTTTAGCCAGTGTGATCTTATTTTTTATTATTTTTGAATTATTTATTTACTTATTTTTACTTGTATTTTTTATTTTATTTTATTCTTTTTCGGTTCTTTATCTTTTCTGCCTAATTTTTGTGTAAATTGTTCTTAATTATGAAATTTAGGGTTTGGTATATTAGGTTTTGGTTATATGTAGGAATTCTAAGACCGCCATGTTTTTTTTTTTTTTTTTTTATTGTTCTCTGTCATTCCCTTGCTAACTGGACACATGGTTTGGAGGTGATTCCCTCTCCTCCATCACACTACTGTCTGTTACTGCTTGCTTAAGGTAACTTAATCTCTCCAGAACTCTCCAGAACTGTATAGAAGAAACAGAATGAAGATAATTTTTGAAATTTTCTTAACTTTTTTCTGTCAGCAAGCCTGCAACTTGGTGAGTTTAGCCAGTGTGATCTTATTTTTTATTATTTTTTGAATTATTTATTTACTTATTTTTACTTGTATTTTTTATTTTATTTTATTCTTTTCGGTTCTTATCTTTTCTGCCTAATTTTTGTGTAAATTGTTCTTAATTATGAAATTTAGGTTTGGTATATTAGGGTTTTGGTTATATGTAGGAATTCTAAGACGTATTGATGTTTTTTTTTTGTTTTTTTTTTTTATTGTTCCCTGTCATTCCCCTTTGCTAACTGGACACATGGCTTGAGGTGATTCCCCTCCATCACACTACTGTCTGTTACTGCTTGCTTAAGGTAAATTTAATCTCTCCAGAACTCTCCAGAACTGTATAGAAGAAACAGAATGAAGATAATTTTTGAAATTTTCTTAACTTTTTTCTGTCAGCAAGCCTGCAACTTGGTGAGTTTAGCCAGTGTGATCTTATTTTTTATTATTTTTTGAATTATTTATTTACTTATTTTTACTTGTATTTTTTATTTTATTTTATTCTTTTTCGGTTCTTATCTTTTCTGCCTAATTTTTGTGTAAATTGTTCTTAATTATGAAATTTAGGTTTGTGGTATATTAGGGTTTTGTTATATGTAGGAATTCTAAGACCGGCCATGTTTTTTTTTTTTATTGTTCTCTGTCATTCCCTTGCTAACTGGACACATGGCTTGGAGGTGATTCCCCTCCATCACACTACTGTCTGTTACTGCTTGCTTAAGGTAACTTAATCTCTCCAGAACTCTCCAGAACTGTATAGAAGAAACAGAATGAAGATAATTTTTGAAATTTTCTTACCTTTTTTCTGTCAGCAAGCCTGCAACTTGGTGAGTTTAGCCAGTGTGATCTTATTTTTTATTATTTTTTGAATTATTTATTTACTTATTTTTACTTGTATTTTTTATTTTATTTTATTCTTTTTCGTTCTTATCTTTTCTGCCTAATTTTTGTGTAAATTGTTCTTAATTATGAAATTTAGGTTTGGTATATTAGGGTTTTGGTTATATGTAGGAATTCTAAGACCTGGCCATGTTTTTTTTTTGTTTTTTTTTTATTGTTCTCTGTCATTCCCTTGCTAACTGGACACATGGCTTGAGGTGATTCCCTCCATCACACTACTGTCTGTTACTGCTTGCTTAAGGTAACTTAATCTCTCCAGAACTCTCCAGAACTGTATAGAAGAAACAGAATGAAGATAATTTTTGAAATTTTCTTAACTTTTTCTGTCAGCAAGCCTGCAACTTGGTGAGTTTAGCCAGTGTGATCTTATTTTTTATTATTTTTTGAATTATTTATTTACTTATTTTTACTTGTATTTTTTATTTTATTTTATTCTTTTTCGGTTCTTATCTTTTTCACTAATTTTTGTGTAAATTGTTCTTAATTATGAAATTTAGGTTTGGTATATTAGGGTTTTGGTTATATGTAGGAATTCTAAGACCGGCCATGTTTTTTTTTTATTGTTCTCTGTCATTCTCTTGCTAACTGGACACATGGCTTGGAGGTGATTCCCCCTCCATCACACTACTGTCTGCCCACCCTTGCTTAAGGTAACTTAATCTCTCCAGAACTCTCCAGAACTGTATAGAAGAAACAGAATGAAGATAATTTTTGAAATTTTCTAACTTTTTTCTGTCAGCAAGCCTGCAACTTGGTGAGTTTAGCCAGTGTGATCTTATTTTTTTAATATTTTGAATTATTTATTTACTTATTTTTACTTGTATTTTTTATTTTATTTTATTCTTTTTCGGTTCTTACCTTTTCT
This sequence comes from Ascarosepion bandense, assembly GCA_037127315.1. Classification (NCBI taxonomy): domain Eukaryota; kingdom Metazoa; phylum Mollusca; class Cephalopoda; order Sepiida; family Sepiidae; genus Ascarosepion; species Ascarosepion bandense. The sequence goes on along the minus strand of JBBBDQ010001023.1, from coordinate 901,561 downwards.
GCCTAATTTTTGTGTAAATTGTTCTTAATTATGAAATTTAGGTTTGGTATATTAGGGTTTTGGTTATATGTAGGAATTCTAAGACCGCTATGCTTTTTTTTTGTTTTTTTTTTTTTATTGTTCTCTGTCATTCCCTCATAACTGGACACATGGCTTGGAGGTGATTCCTCCATCACACTACTGTCTGTTACTGCTTGCTTAAGGTAACTTAATCTCTCCAGAACTCTCCAGAACTGTATAGAAGAAACAGAATGAAGATAATTTTTGAAATTTTCTTAACTTTTTCTGTCAGCAAGCCTGCAACTTGGTGAGTTTAGCCAGTGTGATCTTATTTTATTATTTTTTGAATTATTTATTTACTTATTTTTACTTGTATTTTTTATTTTATTTTATTCTTTTTCGGTTCTTTATCTTTTCTGCCTAATTTTTGTGTAAATTGTTCTTAATTATGAAATTTAGTTCTGGTATATTAGGGTTTTGGTTATATGTAGGAATTCTAAGACCGGCCATGTTTTTTTTGTTTTTTTTTTTTTATTGTTCTCTGTCATTCCCCTTTGCTAACTGGACACATGGCTTGGAGGTGATTCCCCTCCATCACACTACCGTCTGTTACTGCTTGCTTAAGGTAACTTAATCTCTCCAGAACTCTCCAGAACTGTATAGAAGAAACAGAATGAAGATAATTTTTGAAATTTTCTTAACTTTTTCTGTCAGCAAGCCTGCAACTTGGTGAGTTTAGCCAGTGTGATCTTATTTTTTATTATTTTTTGAATTATTTATTTACTTATTTTTACTTTGTATTTTTTATTTTATTTTATTCTTTCTGTTCTTATCTTTCTGCCTTAATTTTTGTGTAAATTGTTCTTAATTATGAAATTTAGGTTTGGTATATTAGGGTTTTGGTTATATGTAGGAATTCTAAGACCGGCCATGTTTTTTTTTTGTTTTTTTTTTTATTGTTCTCAGTCTTGCTAACTGGACACATGGCTTGGAGGTGATTCCCCCTCCATCACACTACTGTCTGTTACTGCTTGCTTAAGGTAACTTAATCTCTCCAGAACTCTCCAGAACTGTATAGAAGAAACAGAATGAAGATAATTTTTGAAATTTTCTTAACTTTTTTCTGTCAGCAAGCCCAACTTGGTGAGTTTAGCCAGTGTGATCTTATTTTTTATTATTTTTTGAATTATTTATTTACTTATTTTTACTTGTATTTTTTATTTTATTTTATTCTTTTTCTGTTCTTATCTTTTCTGCCTAATTTTTGTGTAAATTGTTCTTAATTATGAAATTTAGTTTGGTATATTAGGGTTTTGGTTATATGTAGGAATTTCAAGACCGGCCATGTTTTTTTTTTTGTTTTTTTTTTTTTTTATTGTTCTCTGTCATTCCCTTTGCTAACTGGACACATGGCTTGGAGGTGATTCTCCATCACACTACTGTCTGTTACTGCTTGCTTAAGGTAACTTAATCTCTCCAGAACTCTCCAGAACTGTATAGAAGAAACAGAATGAAGATAATTTTTGAAATTTTCTTAACTTTTTTCTGTCAGCAAGCCTGCAACTTGGTGAGTTTAGCCAGTGTGATCTTATTTTTTATTATTTTTTGAATTATTTATTTACTTATTTTTACTTGTATTTTTTATTTTATTTTATTCTTTTTCGGTTCTTATCTTTTCTGCCTAATTCTTGTGTAAATTGTTCTTAATTATGAAATTTAGGTTTGGTATATTAGGGTTTTGGTTATATGTAGGAATTCTAAGACCGGCCATGTTTTTTTTTTTTTGTTTTTTTTTTTTTTATTGTTCTCTGTCATTCCCTTGCTAACTGGACACATGGCTTGGAGGTGATTCCCCTCTCCATCACACTACTGTCTGTTACTGCTTGCTTAAGGTAACTTAATCTCTCCAGAACTCTCCAGAACTGTATAGAAGAAACAGAATGAAGATAATTTTTGAAATTTTCTTAACTTTTTTCTGTCAGCAAGCCTGCAACTTGGTGAGTTTAGCCAGTGTGATCTATTTTTTATTATTTTTTGAATTATTTATTTACTTATTTTTACTTGTATTTTTTATTTTATTTTATTCTTTTCTCGGTTCTTATCTTTTCTGCCTAATTTTTGTGTAAATTGTTCCCTCTTAATTATGAAATTTTAGGTTTGGTATATTAGGGTTTTGGTTATATGTAGGAATTCTAAGACCGGCCATGTTTTTTTTGTTTTTTTTTTTTTATTGTTCTCTGTCATTCCCTTGCTAACTGGACACATGGCTTGGAGGTGATTCCCCCCCTCCATCACACTACTGTCTGTTACTGCTTGCTTAAGGTAACTTAATCTCTCCAAACTCTCCAGAACTGTATAGAAGAAACAGAATGAAGGATAATTTTGAAATTTTCTTAACTTTTTTCTGTCAGCAAGCCTGCAACTTGGTGAGTTTAGCCAGTGTGATCTTATTTTATTATTTTTTGAATTATTTATTTACTTATTTTTACTTGTATTTTTTATTTTATTTTATTCTTTTTCAGTTCTTATCTTTTCTGCCTAATTTTGTGTAAATTGTTCTTAATTATGAAATTTAGTATATTAGGGTTTTGGTTATATGTAGGAATTCTAAGACCGGCCATGTTTTTTTTTTGTTTTTTTTTTTTTTTATTGCTCTCTGTCATTCCCTTGCTAACTGGACACATGGCTTGGAGGTGATTCCCCCCTCCATCACACTACTGTCTGTTACTGCTTGCTTTCTTAAGGTAACTTAATCTCTCCAGAACTCTCCAGAACTGTATAGAAGAAACAGAATGAAGATAATTTTTGAAAATTTTCTTAACTTTTTTCTGTCAGCAAGCCTGCAACTTGGTGAGTTTAGCCAGTGTGATCTTATTTTTTATTATTTTTTGAATTATTTATTTACTTATTTCTACTTGTATTTTTTATTTTATTTGCCTTTTTTCGGTTCTTATCTTTTCTGCCTAATTTTTGTGTAAATTGTTCTTAATTATGAAATTTAGGTTTGGTATATTAGGGTTTTGGTTATATGTAGGAATTCTAAGACCGGCCATGTTTTTTTTTGTTTTTTTTTTTTTTATTGTTCTCTGTCATTCCCTTGTATAACTGACACACAGCTTGGAGGATTCCCCCTCCATCACACTACTGTCTGTTACTGCTTGCTTAAGGTAACTTAATCTCTCCCAGAACTCTCCTAGAACTGTATAGAAGAAACAGAATGAAGATAATTTTTGAAATTTTCTTAACTTTTTCTGTCATGCTTCCAACTTGGTGAGTTTAGCCAGTAAAAGACTTTATTTTTTTATTATTTTTTTGAATTATTTATTTACTTATTTTTACTTGTATTTTTTATTTTATTTTAATTTTTTCTAGTTCTTATCTTTTCTGCCTAATTTTTTGTGTAAATTGTTCTTAATTATGAAATTTAGGCTTGGTATATTAGGGTTTTGGTTATATGTAGGAGCACTCAAGACCGGCCATGTTTTTTTTTTTGTTTTTTTTTATTGTCTTCTGTCATTCTGCTAACTGGACACATGGCTTGGAGGTGATTCCCCTCCTCCATCACACTACTGTCTGTTACTGCTTGCTTAAGGTAACTTAATCTCTCCAGAACTCTCCAGAATTGTGAGAAGAAACAGAATGAAGATAATTCTTGAAATTTTCTTAACTTTTTTCTGTCAGCAAGCCTGCACCTTGGTGAGTTTAGCCAGTGTGATTTTATTTTTATTATTTTTTGAATTATTTATTTACTATTTTTTACTTGTATTTTTTATTTTATTTTATTCTTTTTTCGGTTCTTATCTTTTTCTGCCTAATTTTTGTGTAAATTGTTCTTAATTATGAAATTTAGGTTTGGTATATTAGGGTTTTGGTTACATGGTGGAATTCAAGACCGGCCATGTTTTTTTTTTGTTTTTTTTTTTTATTGTTCTCTGTCATTCCCTTGCTAACTGGACACATGGCTTGAGGTGATTCTCCATCACACTACTGTCTGTTACTGCTTGCTTAAGGTAACTTAATTTCTCCAGAACTCTCCAGAACTGTATAGAAGAAACAATGAAGATAATTTTTTGAAATTTTCTTATGAATTCTTTTCTGTCAGCAAGCCTGCAACTTGGTGTATTTAGCCAGTGTGATCTTATTTTTTATTATTTTTTGAATTATTTATTTACTTATTTTTACTTGTATTTTTATTTATTTTGTCTTTCTTTTTCTGTTCATTCTTTTCTGCCTAATTTCCCGTGTAAATTGTTCTTAATTATGAAATTTAGGTTTGGTATATTAGGTTTTGGTTATATGTAGGAATTCGTTAACGCCATGCTTTTTTTTTTTTTTTATTGTTCTCTGTCATTCCTTTGCTAACTGGACACATGGCTTGGAGGTGATTCCCCTCCATCACACTACTGTCTGTTACTGCTTGCTTAAGGTAACTTAATCTCTCCAGAACTCTCCAGAACTGTATAGAAGAACAGAATGAAGATAATTTTGAATTTTCTTTAACTTTTTCTGCCTAGCAAGCCTGCAACTTGGTGAGTTTAGCCAGTGTGATCTTATTTTTTATTATTTTTTGAATTATTTATTTACTTATTTTTACTTGTATTTTTTATTTTATTTTATTCTTTTTCGTTCTTATCTTTCTGCCTAATTTTGTGTAAATTGTTCTTAATTATGAAATTTAGGTTTGGTATATTAGGGTTTTGGTTATATGTGGGAATTCTAAGACCGGCCATGTTTTTTTTGTTTTTTTTTTTATTGTTCTCTGTCATTCCCTTGCTAACTGGACACATGGCTTGGAGGTGATTCCCCCTCCATCACACTACTGTCTGTTACTGCTTGCTTAAGGTAACTTAATCTCTCCAGAACTCTCCAGAACTGTATAGAAGAAAAACAGAATGAAGATAATTTTTGAAATTTTCTTAACTTTTTCTGTCAGCAAGCCTGCAACTTGGTGAGTTTAGCCAGTGTGATCTTATTTTTTATTATTTTTTGAATTATTTATTTACTTATTTCTACTTGTATTTTTTATTTTATTTTATTCTTTTTTCGGTTCTTATCTTTTCTGCCTAATTTTTGTGTAAATTGTTCTTAATTACAATTCTATTTGGTATATATTAGGGCCAGTTATATGTAGAATTCTAAGACCGGCCATGTTTTTTTTTTTGTTTTTTTTTTTATTGTTCTCTGTCATTCCCTTGCTAACTGGACACATGGCTTGGAGGTGATTCCCCTCCATCACACTACTGTCTGTTACTGCTTGCTTAAGGTAACTTAATCTCTCCAGAACTCTCCAGAACTGTGAGAAGAAACAGAATGAAGATAATTTTTGAAATTTTCTTAACTTTTTCTGTCACAAGCCTGCAACTTGGTGAGTTTAGCCAGTGTGATCTTATTTTATTATTTTTTGAATTATTTATTTACTTATTTTTACTTGTATTTTTTATTTATTTATTCTTTTTCGTTCTTATCTTTTCTGCCTAATTTTTGTGTAAATTGTTCTTAATTATGAAATTTAGGTTTGGTATATTAGGGTTTTGGTTATATGTAGGAATTCTAAGACCGGCCATGTTTTTTTTTTTTATTGTTCTCTGTCATCTCTCATAACTGGACACATGGCTTGAGGTGATTCCCCTCCATCACACTACTGTCTGTTACTGCTTGCTTATGCAATTTAATCTCTCCAGAACTCTCCAGAACTGTATAGAAGAAACAGAATGAAGATAATTTTTGAAATTTTCTTAACTTTTTCTGTCAGCAAGCCTGCAACTTGGTGAGTTTAGCCAGTGTGATCTTATTTGTCTATTTTTAGAAATTATTTATTTACTTATTTTTTACTTTATTTTATTTTATTTTATTCTTTTCGTTCTTATCTTTTTCTGTGTCAATTTTGTAAATTGTTCTTAATTATGAATTTAGGTTTGGTATATTAGGCTGGTTATATGTAGGAATTCTAAGATCCGCTATGTTTTTTTTTGTTTTTTTTTTTTTTTTATTGTTCTCTGTCATTCCCTTGCTAACTGGACACATGGCTTGGAGGATTCCTCTCCTCCATCACACTTACTGTCTGTTACTGCTTGCTTAAGGTAACTTAATCTCTCCAGAACTCTCCAGAACTGTATAGAAGTTACAGAATGAAGATAATTTTTGAAATTTTCTTAACTTTTTTCTGTCAGCAAGCCTGCAACTTGGTGAGTTTAGCCAGTGTGATCTTATTTTTTATTATTTTTTGAATTATTTATTTACTTATTTTTACTTGTATTTTTTATTTTATTTTATTCTTTTTCGAATTTTTATCTTTTCTGCCTAATTTTTGTGTAAATTGTTCTTAATTATGAAATTTAGGTTTGGTATATTAGTTTTTCGGTTATATGTGGTGGAATTCTAAGACCGGCCATGTTTTTTTTTTTTGTTTTTTTTTTTTTTATTGTTCTCTGTCATTCCCTTTGCTAACTGGACACATGGCTTGGAGGTGATTCCCCCCTCCATCACACCACTGTCTGTTACTGCTTGCTTAAGGTAACTTAATCTCTCCAGAACTCTCCAGAACTGTATAGAAGAAACAGAATGAAGATAATTTTTGAAATTTTCTTAACTTTTTTCTGTCAGCAAGCCTGCAACTTGGTGAGTTTAGCCAGTGTGATCTTATTTTTTATTATTTTTTGAATTATTTATTTACTTATTTTTACTTGTATTTTTTATTTTATTTTATTCTTTTTCGGTTCTTATCTTTTCTGCCTAATTTTTGTGTAAATTGTTCTTAATTATGAAATTTAGGTTTGGTATATTAGGGTTTTGGTTATATGTAGGAATTCTAAGACCGGCCATGTTTTTTTTTTTTTTTTATTGTTCTCTGTCATTCTCTTGCTAACTGGACACACGGCTTGGAGGTGATTCCCCCCCTCCATCACACTACTGTCTGTTACTGCTTGCTTAAGGTAACTTAATCTCTCCAGAACTCTCCAATCATAGAAGAAACAGAATGAAGATAATTTTTGAAATTTTCTTAACTTTTTTCTGTCAGCAAGCCTGGCAACTTGGTGAGTTTAGCCAGTGTGATCTTATTTTTTTATTATTTTTTGAATTATTTATTTACTTATTTTTACTTGTATTTTTTATTTTATTTATTCTTTTCTCGTTCTTATCTTTTCTTGCCTAATTTTGTGTAAATTGTTCTTAATTATGAAATTTAGGTTTGGTATATTAGGGTTTTGGTTATATGTAGGAATTCTAAGACCGGCCATGTTTTTTTTTTTTTTTTTTGTTTTTTTTTTTTTATTGTTCTCTGTCATTCCCTTGCTAACTGGACACATGGCTTGGAGGTGATTCCCCCCCTCCATCACACTACTGTCTGTTACTGCTTGCTTAAGGTAACTTAATCTCTCCAGAACTCTCCAGAACTGTATAGAAGAAACAGAATGAAGATACTTTAAATTTTTCTTAACTTTTTCTGTCAGCAAGCCTGCAACTTGGTGAGTTTAGCCAGTGTGATCTTATTTTTTATTATTTTTTGAATTATTTATTTACTTATTTTTACTTGTATTTTTTATTTTATTTTATTCTTTTTCGGTTCTTATCTTTCTGCCTAATTTTTGTGTAAATTGTTCTTAATTATGAAATTCTAGGTTTGGTATATTAGGGTTTTGCTATATGTAGGAATTCTAAGACCGCTGTCATGTTTTTTTTTTTTGTTTTTTTTTTTTATTGTTCTCTGTCATTCCTTTGTTAACTGGACACATGGCTTGGAGGTGATTCCCCTCCATCACACTACTGTCTGTTACTGCTTGCTTAAGGTAACTTAATTCCTCCAGAACTCTCCAGAACTGTATAGAAGAAACAGAATGAAGATAATTTTTGAAATTTTCTTAACTTTTTTCTGTCAGCAAGCCTGCAACTTGGTGAGTTTAGCCAGTGTGATCTTATTTTTTATTATTTTTTGAATTATTTATTTACTTATTTTTACTTGTATTTTTTATTTTATTTTATTCTTTTTTCGGTTCTTATCTTTTCTGCCTAATTTTGTGTAAATTGTTCTTAATTATGAATGCTAGTTTGGTATATTAGGGTTTTGGTTATATGTAGGAATTCTAAGACCGGCCATGTTTTTTTTTTTTATTGTTCTCTGTCATTCCCTTGCTAACTGGACACATGGCTTGGAGGTGATTCCCCTCTCCATCACACTACTGTCTGTTACTGCTGTTTAAGGTAACTTAATCTCTCCAGAACTCTCCAGAACTTTCATAGAAGAAACAGAATGAAGATAATTTTTGAAATTTTCTTAACTTTTTTCTGTCAGCAAGCCTGCAACTTTAAGAGTTTAGCCAGTGTGATCTTATTTTTTATTATTTTTTGAATTATTTATTTACTTATTTTTACTTGTATTTTTTATTTTATTTTATTCTTTTTCGGTTCTTTATCTTTCTGCCTAATTTTGTGTAAATTGTTCTTAATTATGAAATTTAGGTTTGGTATATTAGGTTTTGGTTATATGTAGGAATTCTAAGACTGGCCATGTTTTTTTTTTGTTTTTTTTTTTTTTTATTGTTCTCTGTCATTCTCAATTGACACATGGCTGAGGTGATTCCCCTCCATCACACTACTGTCTGTTACTGCTTGCTTAAGGTAACTTAATCTCTCCAGAACTCTCCAGAACTGTATAGAAGAAACAGAATGAAGATAATTTTGAAATTTTCTTAACTTTTTCTGTCAGCAAGCCTGCAACTTGGTGAGTTTAGCCAGTGTGATCTTATTTTTTATTATTTTTTGAATTATTTATTTACTTCTATTTTTACTTGTATTTTTTATTTTATTTTATTCTTTTTCGGTTCTTATCTTTTCTGCCTAATTTTTGTGTAAATTGTTCTTAATTATGAAATTTAGGGTTTGGTATATTAGGGTTTTGGTTATATGTAGGACTCTAAGACCGGCCATGTTTTTTTTTTGTTTTTTTTTTTTTTTATTGTTCTCTGTCATTCCCTTGCTAACTGACACATGGCTTGGAGGTGATTCCCCCCCCCCTCCATCACACTACTGTCTGTTACTGCTTGCTTAAGGTAACTTAATCTCTCCAGAACTTCCAGAACTGTATAGAAGAAACAGAATGAAGATAATTTTTGAAATTTTCTTAACTTTTTTCTGTCAGCAAGCCTGCAACTTGGTGAGTTTAGCCAGTGTGATCTTATTTTTTATTATTTTTTGAATTATTTATTTACTTATTTTTACTTGTATTTTTTATTTTATTTTATTCTTTTTCGGTTCTTATCTTTTCTGCCTTAATTTTTGTGTAAATTGTTCTTAATTATGAAATTTAGGTTTGGTATATTAGGGTTTTGGTTATATGTAGGAATTCTAAGACCGGCCATGTTTTTTTTTTGTTTTTTTTTTTTATTGTTCTCTGTCATTCCCTTTGCTAACTGGACACATGGCTTGGAGGTGATTCCCCTCCATCACACTACTGTCTGTTACTGTTGCTTAAGGTAACTTAATCTCTCCAGAACTCTCCAGAACTGTATAGAAGAAAACAGAATGAAGATAATTTTTGAAATTTTCTTAACTTTTTCTGTCAGCAAGCCTGCAACTTGTGAGTTTGAGCTAGTGTGATCTTATTTTTTATTATTTTTTGAATTATTTATTTACTTATTTTTACTTGTATTTTTTATTTTATTTTATTCTTTTCGGTTCTTATCTTTCTGCCTAATTTTTGTGTGTAAATTGTTCTTAATTATGAAATTTAGGTTTGGTATATTAGGTTTGGTTATATGTAGGAATTCTAAGACCGGCCATGTTTTTTTTTTATTGTTCTCTGTCATTCCCTAAGCAATCTGACACATGGCTTGGAGGTGATTCCCCCTCCATCACACTACTGTCTGTTACTGCTTGCTTAAGGTAACTTAATCTCTCCAGAACTCTCCAGAACTGTATAGAAGAAACAGAATGAAGATAATTTTTGAAATTTTTCTTAACTTTTTCTGTCAGCAAGCCTGCAACTTGGTGAGTTTAGCCAGTGTGATCTTATTTTTTATTATTTTTTGAATTATTTATTTACTTATTTTTACTTGTATTTTTTATTTTATTTTATTCTTTCGGTTCTTATCTTTTCTGCCTAATTTTTGTGTAAATTGTTCTTAATTATGAAATTTAGGTTTGGTATATTAGGGTTTTGGTTATATGTAGGAATTCTAAGACCGGCCATGTTTTTTTTTTGGTTTTTTTTTTTTTATTGTTCTCTGTCATTCCCTTGCTAACTGGACACATGGCTTGAGGTGATTCCCCCCTCCATCACACTACTGTCTGTTACTGCTTGCTTAAGGTAACTTAATCTCTCCAGAACTCTCCAGAACTGTATAGAAGAAACAGAATGAAGATAATTTTTGAAATTTTCTTAACTTTTTTCTGTCAGCAAGCCTGCAACTTGGTGAGTTTAGCCAGTGTGATCTTATTTTTTATTATTTTTTGAATTATTTATTTACTTATTTTTACTTGTATTTTTTATTTTATTTTATTCTTTTTCGTTCTTATTCCTTTTCTGCCTAATTTTTGTGTGTAAATTGTTCTTAATTATGAAATTTAGGTTTGGTATATTAGGGTTTTGGTTATATGTAGGAATTCTAAGACCGGCCATGTTTTTTTTTTTTATTGTTCTCTGTCATTCCCTTGCTAACTGACACATGGCTTGGAGGTGATTCCCCCCTCCATCACACTACTGTCTGTTACTGCTGTTTAAGGTAACTTAATCTCTCCAGAACTCTCCAGAACTGTATAGAAGAAACAGAATGAAGATAATTTTTGAAATTTTTCTTAACTTTTTTCTGTCAGCAAGCCTGCAACTTGGTGAGTTTAGCCAGTGTGATCTTATTTTTTATTATTTTTTGAATTATTTATTTACTTATTTTTACTTGTATTTTTTATTTTATTTTATTCTTCGTTCTTATCTTTTCTGCCTAATTTTTGTGTAAATTGTTCTTAATTATGAAATTTAGGTTTGGTATATTAGGGTTTTGGGTTATGTAGAATTCTAAGACCGGCCATGTTTTTTTTTTGTTTTTTTTTTTTTTATTGTTCTCTTCTGTCATTCCCTTGCTAACTGGACACATGGCTTGAGGTGATTCCCCCTCCATCACACTACTGTCTGTTACTGCTTGCTTAAGGTAACTTAACTTTCCAGAACTCTCCAGAACTGTATAGAAGAAACAGAATGAAGATAATTTTTGAAATTTTCTTAACTTTTTCTCTGTCAGCAAGCCTGCAACTTGGTGAGTTTAGCCAGTGTGATCTTATTTTTTATTATTTTTTGGAATTATTTATTTACTTATTTTTACTTGTATTTTTTATTTTATTTTATTCTTTTTCGGTTCTTATCTTTTCTGCCTAATTTTTGTGTAAATTGTTCTTAATTATGAAATTTAGGTTTGGTATATTAGGGTTTTGGTTATATGGTGGGAATTCTAAGACTGGCCATGCTTTTTTTTTTATTGTTCTCTGTCATTCCCTTGCTAACTGGACACATGGCTTGGAGGTGATTCCCCCCTCCATCACACTACTGTCTGTTACTGCTTGCTTAAGGTAACTTAATCTCTCCAGAACTTCCCAGAACTGTATAGAAGAAACAATGAAGATAATTTCTGAAATTTTCTTAACTTTTTCTGTCAGCAAGCCTGCAACTTGGTGAGTTTAGCCAGTGTGATCTTATTTTTTATTATTTTTTGAATTATTTATTTACTTATTTTTACTTGTATTTTTTATTTTATTTTATTCTTTTTTTTCGGTTCTTATCTTTTCTGCCTAATTTTTGTGTAAATTGTTCTTAATTATGAAATTTAGGTTTGGTATATTAGGTTTTGGTTATATGTAGGAATTCTAAGACCGGCCATGTTTTTTTTGTTTTTTTTTTATTGTCTTCTGTCATTCCCTTTGCTAACTGACACATGGCTTGGAGGCATTCTCCATCACACTACTGTTCATTACTGCTTGCTTAAGGTAATCTTGACCTTCTCCAGAACTCTCCAGAACTCCATAGAAGAAACAGAATGAAGATAATTGAAATTTTCTTAACTTTTTCTGCTTCAGCAAGCCTGCAACTTGGTGAGTTTAGCCAGTGTGATCTTATTTTTTATTATTTTTTTGAATTATTTATTTACTTATTTTTACTTGTATTTTTTATTTTATTTTATTCTTTTTCGGTTCTTATCTTTTCTGCCTAATTTTTGTGTAAATTGTTCTTAATTATGAAATTTAGGTTTGGTATTAGGGTTTTGGTTATATGTAGGAATTTTAAGACCGGCCATGTTTTTTTTTTTGTTTTTTTTTTTTTTTATTGTTCTCTGTCATTCCCTTGCTAACTGGACACATGGCTTGGAGGTGATTCCCCCTCCATCACACTACTGTCTGTTACTGCTTGCTTAAGGTAACTTAATCTCTCCAGAACTCTCCAGAACTGTATAAGAAACAGAATGAAGATAATTTTTGAAATTTTCTTAACTTTTTTCTGTCAGCAAGCCTGCAACTTGGTGAGTTTAGCCAGTGTGATCTATTTTTTATTATTTTTGAATTATCATTTATATTTAATTTATTTTTACTTGTATTTTTTATTTTATTTATTCTTTCGTCTTTATCTTTCTGCCTAATTTTGTGTAAATTGTCTTTAATTATGAAATTTAGGTTTGGTATATTAGGGTTTTGGTTATATGTAGGAATTCTAAGACCGGCCATGTTTTTTTTTTGTTTTTTTTTATTGTTCTCTGTCATTCCCTTGCTAACTGACACATGGCTTGGAGGTGATTCCCCTCCATCACACTACTGTCTGTTACTGCTTGCTTAAGGTAACTTAATCTCTCCAGAACTCTCCAGAACTGTATAGAAGAAACAGAATGAAGATAATTTTTGAAATCTTTCTTAACTTTTTCTGTCAGCAAGCCTGGCAACTTGTGAGTTTGTTACCAGTGTGATCTTATTTTTATTATTTTTTGAATTATTTATTTACTTATTTTTACTTGTATTTTATTTTATTTTATTCTTTTTCGGTTCTTATCTTTCTGCCTAATTTTGTGTAAATTGTTCTTAATTATGAAATTTAGGTTTGGTATATTAGGGTTTTGGTTATATGTAGGAATTCTAAGACCGGCCATGTTTTTTTTTTTGTTTTTTTTTTTTATTGTTCTCTGTCATTCCCTTGCTAACTGGACACATGGCTTGAGGTGATTCCCCTCCATCACACTACTGTCTGTTACTGCTTGCTTAAGGTAACTTAATCTCTCCAGAACTCTCCAGAACTGTATAGAAGAAACAGAATGAAGATAATTTTTGAAATTTTCTTAACTTTTTTCTGTCAGCAAGCCTGCAACTTGGTGAGTTTAGCCAGTGTGATCTTATTTTTTATTATTTTTTGAATTATTTTATTTACTTATTTTTACTTGTATTTTTTATTTTATTTTATTCTTTTTCGGTTCTTATCTTTCTGCCTAATTTTGTGTAAATTGTTCTTAATTATGAAATTTAGGTTTGGTATATTAGGGTTTTGGTTATATGTAGGAATTCTAAGACCGGCCATGTTTTTTTTTTGTTTTTTTTTTTTTATTGTTCTCTGTCATTCCCTTGCTAACTGGACACATGGCTTGGAGGTGATTCCCCTCTATCACACTACTGTCTGTTACTGCTTGCTTAAGGTAACTTTAATCTCTCCAGAACTCTCCAGAACTGTATAGAAGAAACAGAATGAAGATAATTTTGAAATTTTCTAACTTTTTTTTTCTGTCAGCAAGCCTGCAACTTGGTGAGTTTAATGTGATCTTATTTTTTATTATTTTTTGAATTATTTATTTACTTATTTTTTACTTGTATTTTTTATTTTATTTTATTCTTTTTCGGTTCTTATCTTTTCTGCCTAATTTTTGTGTAAATTGTTCTTAATTATGAAATTTAGGTTTGGTATATTAGGGTTTTGTTATATGTAGGAATTCTAAGACCGCCATGTTTTTTTTTTTTTTGTTTTTTTTTTTTATTGTTCTCTGTCATTCCCTTGCTAACTGACACATGGCTTGAGGCATTCCCTTCTCCATCACACTACTGTCTGTTACTGCTTGCTTAAGGTAACTTAATCTCTCCAGAACTCTCCAGAACTGTATAGAAGAAACAGAATGAAGATAATTTTTGAAATTTTTCTTTAACTTTTTTCTGTCAGCAAGCCTGCAACTTGGTGAGTTTAGCCATGTGATCTTATTTTTTATTATTTTTTGAATTATTTATTTACTTATTTTTACTTGTATTTTTTATTTTATTTTATTCTTTTCGGTTCTTATCTTTTCTGCCTAATTTTTGTGTAAATTGTTCTTAATTATGAAATTTAGGTTTGGTATATTAGGTTTTGGTTATATGTAGGAATTCTAAGACCGGCCATGTTTTTTTTTTTTTTTATTGTTCTCCTCTGTCATTCCCTTGCTAACTGACACATGGCTTGGAGGTGATTCCCCCTCCATCACACTACTGTCTGTTACTGCTTGCTTAAGGTAACTTAATCTCTCCAGAACTCTCCAGAACTGTATAGAAGAAACAGAATGAAGATAATTTTTGAAATTTTCTTAACTTTTTTTTCTGTCAGCAAGCCTGCAACTTGGTGAGTTTAGCCAGTGTGATCTTATTTTTATTATTTTTTTTTGAATTATTTATTTACTTATTTTTACTTGTATTTTTTTATTTTATTTTATTCTTCGGTTCTTATCTTTTCTGCCTAATTTTTGTGTAAATTGTTCTTAATTATGAAATTTAGGTTTGGTATATTAGGGTTTTGGTTATATGTAGGAATTCTAAGACCGGCCATGTTTTTTTTGTTTCTTTTTTTTTTTTTTATTGTTCTCTGTCATTCCCTTGCTAACTGGACACATGGCTTGGAGGTGATTCCCCCCTCCATCACACTACTGTCTGTTACTGCTTGCTTAAGGTAACTTAATCTCTCCAGAACTCTCCAGAACTGTATAGAAGAAACAGAATGAAGATAATTTTTGAAATTTTCTTAACTTTTTCTGTCAGCAAGCCTGCAACTTGGTGAGTTTAGCCAGTGTGATCTTATTTTATTATTTTTTAACTATTTATTTACTTATTTTTACTTGTATTTTTTATTTTATTTTATTCTTTTTCTGGTTCTTATCTTTTCTGCCTAATTTTTGTGTAAATTGTTCTTAATTATGAAATTTGTGTCATATATTAGGGTTTTGGTTATATGTAGGAATTCTAAGACCGGCCATGTTTTTTTTTTTTTTTTTTTATTGTTCTCTGTCATTCCTTTGCTAACTGGACACATGGCTTGGAGGTGATTCCCCTCCATCACACTACTGTCTGTTACTGCTTGGTTATGTAACTTAATCTCTCCAGAACTCTCCAGAACTGTATAGAAGAAACAGAATGAAGATAATTTTTGAAATTTTCTTAACTTTTTCTGTCAGCAAGCCTGCAACTTGGTGAGTTTAGCCAGTGTGATCTTATTTTTTATTATTTTTTGAATTATTTATTTACTTATTTTTACTTGTATTTTTTATTTTATTTTATTCTTTTCGGTTCTTATCTTTTCTGCCTAATTTTTGTGTAAATTGTTCTTAATTATGAAATTTAGGTTTGGTATATTAGGTTTTGGTTATATGTAGGAATTCTAAGACCGGCCATGTTTTTTTTTTTGTTTTTTTTTTTTATTGTTCTCTGTCATTCCCTTTGCTAACTGGACACATGGCTTGGAGGTGATTCCCCCCTCCATCACACTACTGTCTGTTACTGCTTGCTTAAGGTAACTTAATCTCTCCAGAACTCTCCAGAACTGTATAGAAGAAACAGAATGAAGATAATTTTTGAAATTTTCTTAACTTTTTCTGTCAGCAAGCCTGCAACTTGGTGAGTTTAGCCAGTGTGATCTTTATTTTTTATTATTTTTTGAATTATTTATTTACTTATTTTTACTTGTATTTTTTATTTTATTTTATTCTTCGGTTCTTATCTTTTCTGCCTAATTTTTGTGTAAATTGTTCTTAATTATGAAATTTAGGTTTGGTATATTAGGGTTTTGGTTATGTGTAGGAATTCTAAGACCGGCCATGTTTTTTTTTTTGTTTTTTTTTTTTATTGTTCTCTGTCATTCCCTTGCTAACTGGACACATGGCTTGAGGTGATTCTCCATCACACTACTGTCTGTTACTGCTTGCTTAAGGTAACTTAATCTCTCCAGAACTCTCCAGAACTGTATAGAAGAAACAGAATGAAGATAATTTTTGAAATTTTCTTAACTTTTTTCTGTCAGCAAGCCTGCAACTTGGTGAGTTTAGCCAGTGTGATCTTATTTTTTATTATTTTTTGAATTATTTATTTACTTATTTTTACTTGTATTTTTTATTTTATTTTATTCTTTCTCGTTCTTATCTTTTCTGCCTAATTTGTGTAAATTGTTCTTAATTATGAAATTTAGGTTTGGTATATTAGGGTTTTGGTTATATGTAGGAATTCTAAGACCGGCCATGTTTTTTTTTTTTTATTGTTCTCTGTCATTCCCTTGCTAATTGGACACATGGCTTGGAGGTGATTCCCCCTCCATCACACTACTGTCTGTTACTGCTTGCTTAAGGTAACTTAATCTCTCCAGAACTCTCCAGAACTGTATAGAAGAAACAGAATGAAGATAATTTTTGAAATTTTCTTAACTTTTTTCTGTCAGCAAGCCTGCAACTTGGTGAGTTTAGCCAGTGTGATCTTATTTTTTTATTATTTTTTGAATTATTTATTTACTTATTTTTACTTGTATTTTTTATTTTATTTTATTCTTTTTCGGTTCTTATCTTTTCTGCCTAATTTTTGTGTAAATTGTTCTTAATTATGAAATTTAGGTTTGGTATATTAGGTTTGGTTATATGTAGGAATTCTAAGACCGGCCATGTTTTTTTTTTGTTTTTTTTTTTTTATTGTTCTCTGTCATTCCCTTGCTAGACTGGACATGGCTTGGAGGTGATTCCCCCTCCATCACACTACTGTCTGTTACTTTGCTTTAAGGTAACTTAATCTCTCCAGAACTCTCCAGAACTGTATAGAAGAAACAGAATGAAGATAATTTTTGAAATTTTCTTAACTTTTTTCTGTCAGCAAGCCTGCAACTTGGTGAGTTTAGCCAGTGTGATCTTATTTTTTATTATTTTTTGAATTATTTATTTACTTATTTTTACTTGTATTTTTTATTTTATTTTATTCTTTTTCGGTTCTTATCTTTTCTGCCTAATTTTTGTGTAAATTGTTCTTAATTATGAAATTTAGGTTTGGTATATTAGGTTTTGGTTATATGTAGGAATTCTAAGACCGGCCATGTTTTTTTTTTTTATTGTTCTCTGTCATTCCCTTGCTAACTGGACACATGGCTTGGAGGTGATTCTCTTCCATCACACTACTGTCTGTTACTGCTTGCTTAAGGTAACTTAATCTCTCCAGAACTCTGAACTGTATAGAAGAAATGGCATGAAGATAATTTTTGAAATTTTCTTAACTTTTTTCTGTCAGCAAGCCTGCAACTTGGTGAGTTTAGCCAGTGTGATCTTATTTTTTATTATTTTTTGAATTATTTATTTACTTATTTTTACTTGTATTTTTTATTTTATTTTATTCTTTTTTCTCGTTCTTATCTTTCTGCCTAATTTTTGTGTAAATTGTTCTTAATTATGAAATTTAGGTTTGGTATATTAGGGAAGTTTTGGTTATATGTAGGAATTCTAAGACCGGCCATGTTTTTTTTTTTGTTTTTTTTTTTTTTATTGTTCTCTGTCATTCCCTTGCTAACTGGCACATGGCTTGGAGGTGATTCCCCTCCTCCATCACACTACTGTCTGTTACTGCTTGCTTAAGGTAACTTAATCTCTCCAGAACTCTCCAGAACTGTATAGAAGAAACAGAATGAAGATAATTTTTGAAATTTTCTTAACTTTTTCTGTCCAGCAAGCCTGCAACTTGGTGAGTTTAGCCAGTGTGATCTTATTTTTTATTATTTTTTGAATTATTTATTTACTTATTTTTACTTGTATTTTTTATTTTATTTTATTCTTTTTCGGTTCTTATCTTTTCTCTACTAATTTTTGTGTAAATTGTTCTTAATTATGAAATTTAGGTTTAAAGTATTAGGGTTTTGGTTATAAGGTAGGAATTCTAAGACCGGCCATGTTTTTTTTTTTATTGTTCTCTGTCATTCCCTTGCTAACTGGACACATGGCTTGGAGGTGATTCTCCATCACACTACTGTCTGTTACTGCTTGCTTAAGGTAACTTAATCTCTCCAGAACTTCCAGAACTGTATAGAAGAAACAGAATGAAGATAATTTTGAAATTTTCTTAACTTTCTGTCAGCAAGCCTGCAACTTGGTGAGTTCAAGCAGTGTGATCTTATTTTTTATTATTTTTTGAATTATTTATTTACTTATTTTTACTTGTATTTTTTTATTTTATTTTATTCTTTTTCGGTTCTTATCTTTTCTGCCTAATTTTTGTGTAAATTGTTCTTAATTATGAATTTAGGTTTGGTATATTAGGGTTTTGGTTATATGTAGGAATTCTAAGACCGGCCATGTTTTTTTTTTGTTTTTTATTGTTCTCTGTCATTCCCTTGGCTAACTGACACATGGCTTGGAGGTATCTCCCCCTCCATCACACCACTGTCTGTTACTGCTTGCTTAAGGTAACTTAATCTCTCCAGAACTCTCCAGAACTGTATAGAAGAAACAGAATGAAGATAATTTTTGAAATTTTTCTTAACTTTTTCTGTCAGCAAGCCTGCAACTTGGTGAGTTTAGCCAGTGTGATCTTATTTTTTATTATTTTTTGAATTATTTATTTACTTATTTTTACTTGTATTTTTTATTTTATTTTATTCTTTTTCGGTTCTTATCTTTCTGCCTAATTTTTGTGTAAATTGTTCTTAATTATGAAATTTAGGTTTGGTATATTAGGTTTTGGTTATATGTAGGAATTCTAAGACCGGCCATGTTTTTTTTTTTGTTTTTTTTTTTATTGTTCTCTGTCATTCCCTTGCTAACTGACACATGGCTTGGAGGTGATTCCCCCCTCTCTCTCCATCACACTACTGTCTGTTACTGCTTGTTTAAGGTAACTTAATCTCTCCAGAACTCTCCAGAACTGTATAGAAGAAACAGAATGAAGATAATTTTTGAAATTTTCTTAACTTTTTCTGCTCAGCCTGCAACTTGGTGAGTTTAGCCAGTGTGATCTTATTTTTTATTATTTTTTGAATTATTTATTTACTTATTTTTACTCTGTATTTTTTATTTTATTTTATTCTTTTTCGGTTCTTATCTTTTCCTGCCTAATTTTTGTGTAAATTGTTCTTAATTATGAAATTTAGGTTTGGTATAATAGGGTTTTGGTTATATGTAGGAATTCTAAGACCGGCCATGTTTTTTTGTTTTTTTTTTTTTTATTGTTCTCTTGTCATTCCTTGCTAACTGGACACATGGTTTGGAGGTGATTCCCCCCCTCCATCACACTACTGTTGTCTGTTACTGCTTGCTTAAGGTAACTTAATCTCTCCAGAACTCTCCAGAACTGCATAGAAGAAACAGAATGAAGATAATTTTGAAATTTTCTTAACTTTTTCTGTCAGCAAGCCTGCAACTTGGTGAGTTTAGCCAGTGTGATCTTATTTTTTATTATTTTTTGAATTATTTATTTACTTATTTTTACTTGTATTTTATTTTATTTTATTCTTTTTCGGTTCTTATCTTTTCTGCCTAATTTTGTGTAAATTGTTCTTAATTATGAAATTTAGGTTTGGGTATATTAGGGTTTTGGTTATATGTAGGAATTCTAAGACCGGCCATGTTTTTTTTTTTTTTTTTTTTTTTTTTATTGCCTCCCTTCTCTGTCATTCCCTTGCTAACTGACACATGGCTTGGAGGTGATCTCCTCCATCACACTACTGTCTGTTACTGCTTGCTTAAGGTAACTTAACCTCCAGAACTCTCCAGAACTGTATAGAAGAAACAGAATGAAGATAATTTTTGAAATTTTCTTAACTTTTTTCGTTGTCAGCAAGCCTGCAACTTGGTGAGTTTAGCCAGTGTGATCTTATTTTTTATTATTTTTTGAATTATTTATTTACTTATTTTTACTTGTATTTTTTATTTTATTTTATTCTTTTTCGGTTCTATCTTTTCTGCCTAATTTTGTGTAAATTGTTCTTAATTATGAAATTTAGGTTTGGTATATTAGGGTTTTGGTTATATGTAGGAATTCTAAGACCGGCCATGTTTTTTTTTTTGTTTTTTTTTTTTTATTGTTCTCTGTCATTCCCTTGCTAACTGGACACATGGCTTGGAGGTGATTCCCCCCTCCATCACACTACCGTCTGTTACTGCTTGCTTAAGGTAACTTAATTCTCCAGGAACTCTCCAGAACTGTATAGAAGAAACAGAATGAAGATAATTTCTTGAAATTTTCTTAACTTTTTTCTGTCAGCAAGCCTGCAACTTGGTGAGTTTAGCCAGTGTGATCTTTTATTTTTTATTATTTTTTGAATTATTTATTTACTTATTTTTACTTGTATTTTTTATTTTATTTTTATTCTTTTTCGGTTCTTATCTTTTTCTGCCTAATTTTGTGTAAATTGTTCTTAATTATGAAATTTAGGTTTGGTATATTAGGGTTTTGGTTATATGGGGAATTTAAGACTGGCCATGTTTTTTTTTTTTGTTTTTTTTTTATTGTTCTCTGTCATTCCCTAACTGACACATGGCTTGGAGGTGATTCCCCTCCATCACACTACTGTCTGTTACTGCTTGCTTAAGGTAACTTAATCTTCCAGAACTCTCCAGAACTGTATAGAAGAAACAGAATGAAGATAATTTTTGAAATTTTCTTAACTTTTTTCTGTCAAAGCAAGCCTGCAACTTGGTGAGTTTAGCCAGTGTGATCTTATTTTTATTATTTTTTGAATTATTTATTTACTTATTTTTACTTGTATTTTTTATTTTATTTTATTCTTTTTCGGTTCTTATCTTTTCTGCCTAATTTTGTGTAAATTGTTCTTAATTATGAAATTTAGGTTTGGTATATTAGGTTTTGGTTATATGTAGGAATTCTAAGACCGGCCATGTTTTTTTTTTTTTTTTTTTTTTTTTTTATTGTTCTCTGTCATTCCCTTGCTAACTGACACATGGCTTGGAGGCATCTCCTCCATCACACTACTGTCTGTTACTGCTTGCTTAAGGTAACTTTAATCTCTCCAGAACTCTCCAGAACTGTATAGAAGAAACAGAATGAAGATAATTTTTGAAATTTTCTTAACTTTTTCTGTCAGCAAGCCTGTAACTTGGTGAGTTTAGCCAGTGTGATCTTATTTTTTATTGTTTTTGAATTATTTATTTACTTATTTTTACTTGCATTTTTTATTTTATTTTATTCTCTTTTTCTAAGGTTCTTTATCTTTTCTTGCCTAATTTTGTGTAAATTGTTCTTAATTATGAAATTTAGGTTTGGTATATTAGGTTTTGGTTATATGTAGGAATTCTAAGACTGGCCATGTTTTTTTTTTTTTGTTTTTTTTTATTGTTCTCTGTCATTCCCTTGCTAACTGGACACATGGCTTGCAGCATTCCCCTCTCCATCACACTACTGTCTGTTACTGCTTGCTTAAGGTAACTTAATCTCTCCAGAACTCTCCAGAACTGCATAGAAGAAACAGAATGAAGATAATTTTTGAAATTTTTCTTAACTTTTTTCTGTCAGCAAGCCTGCAACTTGGTGAGTTTAGCCAGTGTGATCTTATTTTTTATTATTTTTGAATTATTTATTTACTTATTTTTACTTGTATTTTTTATTTTATTTTATTCTTTTTCGGTTCTTATCTTTTCTGCCTAATTTTTGTGTAAATTGTTCTTAATTATGAAATTTAGGTTTGGTATATTAGGTTTTGGTTATATGTAGGAATTCTAAGACCGGCCATGTTTTTTTTTGTTTTTTTTTTTATTGTTCTCTGTCATTCCCTTTGCCAACTGACACATGGCTTGGAGGTGATTCCCCCCTCCATCACACTACTGTCTGTTACTGCTTGCTTAAGGTAACTTAATCTCTCCAGAACTCTCCAGAACTGTATAAGAAACAGAATGAAGATAATTTCTGAAATTTTCTTAACTTTTTTCTGTCAAAGCAAGCCTGCAACTTGGTGAGTTTAGCCAGTGTGATCTTATTTTTTATTATTTTTTGAATTATTTATTTACTTATTTACTTGTATTTTTTATTTTATTTTATTCTTCGTTCTTATCTTTCTGCCTAATTTTTGTGTAAATTGTTCTTAATTATGAAATTTAGGCTTGGTATATTAGGGTTTTGGTTATATGTAGGAATTCTAAGACCGGCCATGTTTTTTTTTTGTTTTTTTTTTTATTGTTCTCTGTCATTCCCTTGCTAACTGGACATGGCTTGGAGGTGATTCCCCCCTCCATCACACTACTGTCTGTTACTGCTTGCTTAAGGTAACTTAATCTCTCCAGAACTCTCCAGAACTGTATAGAAGAAACAGAATGAAGATAATTTTTGAAATTTTCTTAACTTTTTTCTGTCAGCAAGCCTGCAACTTGGTGAGTTTAGCCAGTGTGATCTTATTTTTTATTATTTTTTGAATTATTTATTTACTTATTTTTACTTGTATTTTTTATTTTATTTTATTCTTTTTCGTTCTACTTTTCTGCCTAATTTTTGTGTAAATTGTTCTTAATTATGAAATTTAGGTTTGGTATATTAGGGTTTTGGTTATATGTAGGAATTCTCTCTAAGACCGGCCATGTTTTTTTTTGTTTTTTTTTTTTTATTGTTCTCTGTCATTCCCTTGCTAACTGGACACATGGCTTGGAGGTGATTCCCCTCCATCACACTACTGTCTGTTACTGTTTGTTTAAGGTAACTAAATCTCCAGAACTCAGAACTGTATAGAAGAAACAGAATGAAGATAATTTTTGAAATTTTCTTAACTTTTTCTGTCAGCAAGCCTGCAACTTGGTGAGTTTAGCCAGTGTGATCTTATTTTTTATTATTTTTTGAATTATTTATTTATTTATTTTTACTTGTATTTTTTATTTTATTTTATTCTTTTCGTTCTTATCTTTTCTGCCTAATTTTTGTGTAAATTGTTCTTAATTATGAAATTTAGGTTTGTATATTAGTTTTGCTATATGTAGGAATTCTAAGACCGGCCATGTTTTTTTTTTTATTGTTCTCTGTCATTCCCTTGCTAACTGGACACATGGCTTGGAGGTGATTCCCCCCTCCATCACACTACTGTCTGTTACTGCTTGCTTAAGGTAACTTTTTAATCTCTCCAGAACTCTCCAGAACTGTATAGAAGAAACAGAATGAAGATAATTTTTTGAAATTTTCTTAACTTTTTTCTGTCAGCAAGCCTGCAACTTGGTGAGTTTAGCCAGTGTGATCTTATTTTTATTATTTTTGAATTATTTATTTACTTATTTTTACTTGTATTTTTATTTTATTTTATTCTTTTTCTGCTCTATCTTTTCTGCCTAATTTTTGTGTAAATTGTTCTTAATTATGAAATTTAGGTTTGGTATATTAGGGTTTTTGCTATATGTAGGAATTCTAAGACTGGCCATGTTTTTTTTTTTTTATTGTTCGTCATTCCCTTGCTAACTGGACACATGGTTTGGAGGTAGCCCCCCCTCCATCACACTACTGTCTGTTACTGCTTGCTTAAGGTAATTTAATCTCTCCAGAACTCTCCAGAACTGTATAGAAGAAACAGAATGAAGATAATTTTTGAAATTTTCTTAACTTTTTCTGTCAGCAAGCCTGCAACTTGGTGAGTTTAGCCAGTGTGATCTTATTTTATTATTTTTTGAATTATTTATTTACTTATTTTTACTTGTATTTTTTATTTTATTTTATTCTTTTCGGTTCTTATCTTTTCTTGCCTAATTTTTGTGTAAATTGTTCTTAATTATGAAATTTAGGTTTGACTTATACTAAGTTAAAACTTAATTAACTTCAGTCACATATTTATTCTTTTTTTTAATTGGAGTAGATAGTACCTTCTATCGCCAGGTCTCACACTCCACCCCCTTCTTTTGGACAGGAGTAGAGTTGATCGCCTTGTTTCTATTTTAGGAAGGGGTTCCCGAGTAGATAGATTAAACTAATTGGAGTAGATAGATTAAACTATCGCCTGGTTCACACTCCACCCACATCTATTGAACAGGTGAAGAGGCTCATCCCTTGTTTCCTGTTTAGGATGCGGTTTCCGGTTTTCTCTTTTCCAATCTTTTCACTCTTTTCCTTTATTATTTTATTTTCTTTTTTTCAATTGGAGTAGATAGACTAAACTATCGCCCGGTTCACACTCCACCCACATCTATTGAACAGGTGAAGAGGCTCATCCCTTGTTTCCTGTTTAGGATGCGGTTTCCGGTTTTCTCTTTTCCAATCTTTTCACTCTTTTCCTTTATTATTTTATTTTCTTTTTTTCAATTGGAGTAGATAGACTAAACTATCGCCCGGTTCACACTCCACCCACATCTATTGAACAGGTGAAGAGGCTCATCCCTTGTTTCCTGTTTAGGATGCGGTTTCCGGTTTTCTCTTTTCCAATCTTTTCACTCTTTTCCTTTATTATTTTATTTTCTTTTTTTCAATTGGAGTAGATAGACTAAACTATCGCCCGGTTCACACTCCACCCACATCTATTGAACAGGTGAAGAGGCTCATCCCTTGTTTCCTGTTTAGGATGCGGTTTCCGGTTTTCTCTTTTCCAATCTTTTTCACTCTTTTCCTTTATTATTTTATTTTTTTTTTTCAATTGGAGTAGATAGACTAAACTATCGCCCGGTTCACACTCCACCCACATCTATTGAACAGGTGAAGAGGCTCATCCCTTGTTTCCTGTTTAGGATGCGGTTTTCGGCTTTCTCTTTTCCATTCTTTTTACCCTTACGTAGCCCCCTGCGCATCAGTGGCGTTACTGCCTTGCTCGGGGTGATATGATTAAAAAAAAAAAAATAACTGGAAGGAATAGACGGATTAATACCTTTCCCAAGGGTATTTGCGCGTCGGTGAATGCAATGAATTCAGCTGGATTTCGAGCCCGGATCCCTGATATCTCGTTCCGAGCCGATATCCAATTCACCACAACGTGTCCTTAATAATTCAAGTCTCTTCATTCTAAGCTTCAGTGTCCTTTTTGTTTGTATTTTTCGTAAAAGATACTCGTTTCTCACATGCTCCGTCTATATGACATTCTCAACATCCTACAATATCTGTTGTCTTACGTCTTCACAGTAATTGTGTGAATGTTTTCTAGCATTCAAGGCTATACAGGATTAGTGATATTACATAAGTAAACATATTTTTCTTTGTTTCTGAACATATATTACTATTGTTTATATTTTGGTTAAGATTTGGTATGCATCGTTTCGTTATTCCAACATGTTTCCGGTTTTCTGTGTATTTATTTATGGTGACCATGGATTGTGTTTCTCACGCTTGATAACCCTTTCTTCTTGGCTGTCATAAACTGTTCCGCTTTTTTCTGACTTCATTATCAATTATCAACAGTTCATCATCCGGGTATCTTATGTTGCTAACTTTAGATATTTAACATTACAAATATTCTCTCCAAAAAAAAAAAAAAAAAGAATCTATGGCTACTCAATCGCTATTCTTGTCAGTTAATCAATCCTTATTATCACCAGTTCAGACCGTTACAGCTCGGACTACCCATTCCAAGAACACCAAGTCGATTCATTGCCATCCTATTTATCTTCCATTTGTAATGAGCAAGTTCTATTAAGTCATTTTCTTCTCCAAAACTGTGGAAGTACTCTCGAAAGGATGCTTAATCGATCGCCACATGTTAACGTTTTCAAGTGTAGGATCAACCATTATCCATCTTGAACGTCTTCATAGGTGTTATAATGACGGGTCGAGGGCCGGACGAAGGCAATTAATGAAAAATTAAGGAAAATTACATATGCATGTGCGTTGTGGTGCAGTGGATATCGACTCGGAACGAGAAATCGGAGAACCGAGTTCGAATTCCAGCTGAATTCATTGCATTCACTTACGCGCAAATACCCTTAGGAAAGGTATTAATCCGTCTATTTCTTCCAGTTAAGGGTTAAATAACAGGACAGCTTGGTTTCTATAGCCTTGGTCGGCAACCAGTCTACCGCAGAAAGCAATGGCAACCTACTGCGGGATAATCTTCTGCCCAGTCAGTCTTTCGTGACATGATCGCCGAAGCGTGTTTCACGTATGGCACTTAACTGACTGACGTATGCAAACCCCTGTCAACCTAAATATTTAATCTAATTATTGAAAATAAAAATCAGAAAAACAAAAGAAAATCTAAAGTTAATAGCACTTAACAAAAATTACTTTTCCTCAATGAACGTCAAAATACTTCAAAGTGAAAAAAATCAACCAAAGTGAAATGGATGAAATGACGTGTAGGTTTGAAACTGTTATTGAAAATTGTACCACAAATGAACCACACACACACATCAAATAAAAACGAAACGCATATACCCATGCATACGAGTAGAAATAGTTGCAAACATATACACTTACTCATGATACGATAAGAACATGGCCCATTTAAAAATTTCAGCGACTTACATCGGGCAGAAGAGGTAAGCGATGGTGGGGGTCACTGTTGGAAGAAAGAAATAGGAAGCCGACTGAGACAAAATTGTCCCTTTGAAGGTGTCCCCGCCTAATATCTGTCGCCGGTCGCTCAAATCGGCTCTCAGTTTTTGTTTTATGTTTATTTTTTTTTATGTTTTACGCAGAAATGGAGGTGATTGGGGTTTTAATCGTGTTTATGCGGTCATAGTATTCAAATTCGGTTAGGTGGATCAGAGGAAGATAACAGCGGGCCTTGCTGATATCGAAAGCCTCGTCTTTCATGTTAAAAATAAAGTCATTGGTAAACAGGTTCGGGACCCGGTCAAAATGCCTTTGCAAGCCGGATCCGGCCCGCGGACCGTAGGTTGCCGACCCTTGTACTAGCATAATGTATCCTAGTGCCCTTGGAAATGTTTTGATATTAAATAAAACCAGGGAGAACACGCGTCTGTTTCTCAACTCTCCTTCTATTATTGTCTATTCATTACCTTTCTTCTCTCTTTACATGCAGGATGTTTGTTTGCAGACGAACTTTAGGATTATCAACAATCAGTTAGTTAAGTGTCATACGTGATACGAACTGAGAAGATCAACTCTCTTTCGATTTATGACTGGTAATCAGAAGATTTTCCTGCAGTAGAATGCCGTTTACTTCTGCGGGAGATCGATTTCCAGTCATGCCTGCAAGACGCAGTCTGTCCCGATATCCAACCTATAGTGAGGGTAGAAGAGATAGATGCATACCTTTGACAAAGATATTAATATAATTGCAGTTTGCTCCTTTTCCATGTGCCGTGTCGCTTCATGACGTAGGCAATCATGGACTTCTACTTGCCCTTGTCTCTTGTGGCTCTTAATACTCAAACCCTGCGTCGCTATCCAATTGCTCAAGCCTATCAAATATGTCTCGTGCTGCTTTCCTCTATCTCTCTTTTCGTCTACCCTTCGTTGTGATTATCATATTATCCAGACCCTTCTGCCTCATTACCTGGGTTCTCAGCTGTCTCTTGCTGATACTGTGTATGAGTTTTCTCGTTTGCATCCTTTCCAACACCTATTTGATGCTCACTTGCTCGGTCCTTGTTATCTTTCATCCTCGAAGAGATCGTCCAAAATTTGCTGCCATACAGTCCTAAAAAAATTTTTTGTTTGTTTCCAATGAGATTTTCCTGCCTCTCACTACACTGGTTAGCTTTTGAAATGCATCCTTGGCCATACTGAATACATTCAATGTTCTTCAAGTTTATGCTTGATACTTTTTTCTCGCTTTATCTTGCTACTTTCTGTAGGTGTCCTTGTATTTCCTTTTCCGTATCTGTTAACAACACTGTGCCATCCGCGTATCTGATATTGTTCAGACTGTGACTGTATAAGACCTCCCTTTTTCTATGATAATGGACTCGATTTGAGTATACATATACTCCTGCCATAGAGAGATCCGTGAGAGACATCGGGACTGATCTGTAAGTTACCGAGAGATACCGAAGTTACACAGAGATTACCGCGTCAGTAGGCATAGTACCTCTGAGCTCCTCTCAGCCAGAATAATATTACACGGATATACTATTTCAAACACGGCTTCACTTCAAAGACTTGTATATATATATTCCTTGTTAATCGTATTCCTGGAATACTAACCTGCGTTCCAGTTTGTATATTTACGATCAATATAACCTATTTTTCTATCTCAATATCTTATTATTTCTGGGGTTAATTGTTGATTACTGAAAATGTTTTATCATCTTTTCTGTTTTCAAATGAGACTGAAAAATAGATCTATAATTATGTGACTCGATATAGCGCAGAACAGTTTGTTAGGTAGGAACCAACTGAAATTTAAAAGAGAAATCTTCTTCCCTTTTGTAAAGAAGAGTGCTTATCTTTCCAGCAGTTACTGACTTTAATAAACATATTCTTTGTGCTGTTTTTATCCTTATCACAACAATTCAACGGATCACTTCGTGATCCGTGTTCGGTTGGATAATTCATAAGAAAATGAATCTCTATTCATTTTTTTTAATCGTTTCACCCCAAGCAAGACATTCCACTGCCACTATTGCGCAGGGGGCTACATAGGGGACGGTAAATAGAAAGAGTGGTTAGATATAGGAAATGTCAGAAGTGGGGTGATAGATAGTTGGGTGGATGGGAAGAGTGTTTAAAAGAATGGAAGCGAGTTAGTTTGTTAGGAGGTGTCTATTGACCTTACATTTAAACTCCTGGAGATTGTAGCCGTCGGGGAAGCAATCGTGTGGAAGGGAATTCCACAGTCGTGAAGTGCGAGAAAAGAAACTGTTGGAGTAGAAGTTGCGGTTGCATTTTATCGGTTTCACTGTAAAATGGTGGGATATAGTTGCTAATCTAATGTCTCGTGCAAATTCGAACCTTGGGTCACCAATGATCTAAGTTCATCGGAGCAGAAGCCATGAAAGTATGTCTAGAAGAGACACAGGGAAGCCACGTCGCGCGGGTGAGAGATAGACTGCAGGCGGTGTGCCAAGTCAGTATCGATCTCATTACAGACCCTCCGCTGTACCTTGTCGAGAAGCCCAAGGAGAATAGCAGGAACACCCGACCAGATATGGCAAAAGTATTCAATGCACGGGCGGAGGGTAGATTTATAAATGTGCAAGATAGATTAAGACAGAAAAAACTTCCGGTCCCTGCATAGAGAAACGACTTTCATAGCAGCGGATATAGCAATGGATTCGATATAGTCATTCCACTTGAGGTCCGCTGAAAGTGTGAGACCAAGTAGAAGTAGTGTTTTACTCTCTGGGAGGCAAGCCTGGTCCATTCTAATGGGAGGTAGGTGCGGTTGTCTATGATGGCTAATTGATAGTAGCGTCGTTTTAGAAGCATTAAAATTTACGAGCCACTTCTTACCCCAGTCCATTATGGATTGGAGGTCCTTTCCAAGCTTGGCTGCAAGGTTAGCCTTGTCGCCCACACCAGATTTTTGATCGAGGCGAGATTACGGAGTGTTTCGGCTTACGGCCATATCACGTTGAATACACCGGTTCCCGCTCGATCACCGAAGTTAAGCAACGTTGAGCCTGGTTAGTACTTAGATGGGTGACCGCTTGGGAATACCAGGCGCTGTAAGCGTATAGTGACGGATGTGCTTTGTGGTGCAGTGGATATCGGCTTGGAAAGAGAAATCGGTGAACCGAGTTCGAATTCCTGTTGAATACTCTGCATTCACTTAAGCACTGGTACCCTTAAGAAAGGTATAAATCTGTCCTTTTCCTTTCTTCCAGTTATGGGTTAAATAACAGGGTAGGACTTGGGGACCCTGCCTTTTAAAAACATATCCCAATGAATCTTGATACTCGAAAAGAAAAAATGCATTACTAGACACAAAACTTATAAAAACAATAATAAATTGTTGAAAGAAAAAGGTATTACCAGCAATAAATAAATAAAGTTTAGTTGGCAATAAATGACCCGCCGAGGTTGATATGCCATAAAAACAAAACAACCAACGGAGTGTTTTTTTCCACTTTTCTTTTTCTCGGTAGTAATATGTTTGGAGAGTATCCTGTATATAAATATATAATCACCATTATGAGATGGAATCAGCTGGGAACGCATTTAATCGGTTATCAAACTTTTTATCGTTAAATGCCTTGCTGCTCATACTATTAAACGTTCTTCCTATTCTCAACAAATGCTAAAAAGAATATCATTTCTATCTTTACGAATTGCACACGTGAATAAGTCAGTAGACTATATTAGTCGAAAATTTATAACTTTTGGACAAAAAATGGAAAACATATCCATCCTAGTATCTATGACAAAATA
Organism: Ascarosepion bandense; assembly: GCA_037127315.1. NCBI lineage: Eukaryota > Metazoa > Mollusca > Cephalopoda > Sepiida > Sepiidae > Ascarosepion > Ascarosepion bandense. Next base: position 871,111 of record JBBBDQ010001023.1, on the reverse strand, counting down.
ATCTATAACTGAGTATAAATGGGTCACTTTTTGTTCGTGTTTGGATAGCCCTTCAAGTAGTGTGACAGAGTTTCTGAAACCGTTTTTAGACACAAACTATTAAAAAATTTGCATTTAGAGAAAGTGCGTTGTTGTGCAGTGGATATCGACTCCGAAAGACAAATCGGGGAATTTTTTAAGTGTTTATTGGCATGCATGAGCAAGTGGCAGCACTACAAAACAGTGGCCATAGTAAACACTATGCCATTTCAGTAACCGTAGATCAAGATAAATTTCTAAGCAAATTATGGATGTCAGATGAGGCCAATTTTCATTTCACAGGTTACGTGAATAGGCAAAACTACCGTTACTGGGCAGACATAAATCCTAATGAAGTTCCATGAGCGCCCTTTACACGCGTGTAAGATGACAGTATGATGTGCTGTTTCAGTAAATGGGATCCTCGGACTATTATTTTTTTTAAATGAACTGGGGATCTCAGTCACTGTCACTGCTAATCGTTACGTAGAGACACCGGTAGACGACATCTACCGGACGTAATTTTTACAAAATGAAAATTCCACTATAGTTTCTTAAATGGCATGTTTTAAGGTTACAATTACTTTGAATAAAATGTTTTTTAATCATCACTCTTTGTTTTATTTGATTGATAAAAAAGTTCCCGTTTTTTTGGGGGGTCACCCCCTATTAGTTTACGTGTAAATATCTTTTAGGAAGGTGAGTATCCGGCTCTGCTTCCCTAACCAGCTACGGATTCAGTTATTAAGAGTTGTATCACTAAACCGCTCTTCTTCTTCTTCTTCTTCTTCGTGCCTTGTCCTTATAGGACGTAGGCAATCATAGCCTTCCACGTCTCCCTATCTCTGGTGGCACTTTGCACGCTTTCTTCTGTTACACCATGAAACCCCCATTCTGCCTTCCACCTGCTCAGGTCAGTCAAGTACGTTACACACTGTTTTCCCCTGTTTCTCCTTCCCTGTCTCTCCTTCCTGCTGGCATCAGGTTCTCCAAGCCCTCCTTCCTCATTGCATATCTCAGGTACTTTAGCTGTCTCTACCTGATGCTCAGTATTAATTTCCTTTCTGTTTCCATCCTTTTCAAAACCTCATCTTTGCTCATATGCTCGATCCATGATATCCGCAGCATCCTTCTGTAGAACCACTGTTCAATTGATTTTTTTCCTTGACCTTCGATGATATTGTTCAGCATTTACTGCTATATTGAAGAACTGACATCACCTAGCAATATTCCAAAAAACGAATTCTTATAATCTAAAAAATATTTCCTAACTTTAAATAACCTGCGAAGTGTTTATAAGCAGTAGAAAACGAATTATTTGAATATAAATTAAAAATTTAGATTTAGTAAATACTAAATACTTCCGATATTTTAGTGTGGGTTAGCTATAACAATTATAAGAGATAAAGAAAACTGAATTCAGACTAACCTGTGGTAAGAGTAATATTCCACAAAACCACCACTTGTAACAAAACCAAAACATTAACATAAAAACTCGTCTTGTTCTTAAACAGATCGATATCTTCATATGGATGTAATGTATGGGGTCAAACCTATTCATCAATTGGCATAATCAAAAAGTTGAAATTCCACGCTATTTAAAACAAAGGAATAAAAAGGAAATCACATATTAATATTGGAAAAAGGGATAACAGCGACTGGAATTAAGAAATCTATTTTCTGACACTTGTTTTAAGACAGAAGTATAACTTTCAACTGACAGTGCCATTGGTCAGTCAGTCAGTTAAGTGCCATACGTGATACACGCTTGGGCGATCATGTCTCGAAAGAGACATGACTGACTGGGCAGAAGATTATCCCGTAGTAGGTTGCCATTTCTTTCTACGGTAGACTGGTTGCCGACCAAGGCTATAGAACCCAATCTGTCCTGTTATTTAACCCATAACTGGAAGGAATAGACAGATTAATACCTTTCCCAAGGGTATTTGCGCGTAAGTGAATACAATGGATTCAACTGGAATTCGAACTCGGCTCCCCGGTTTCTCGATCAATTAATTATAAAGTAAGGGTTAATATTACCATAACCATAAACATTTCGCATTGAGTGGTGATGAAGACTTGTATTGCATGAATTTAAATTGATAAAATATATCTGCTAGAATATTTTTCTTGTGTTTATTTTTATTTATAATCTTTTTAATTAAATTAAATTAAATTGCGAGAATTGTAAATAAAGCGGATTTGGGCAGGAGTAAAATGTGCATCGCATAAAGTAAGAAAAAATCGCCATTTATACCGCTATAATTCGAAAGGGAATATTAGCTGCTTTTTTTAAAGTGTTATTTAAATGCTTTTTTAAAATATCTATGATGTCATCACGAGGAATATCAATTTACTTCTTTAGTCTTTCATATGCGCGTCTATCATTTTTTCTTTACTATTTTAGCCCGTTTTCTTCTTCTCCTTTTTAGGGTTATTAGTTGTAGTGCAGTGGATATCGGTTAGATAGAGGAAATCGGCGAGCCGATTTCGAATTCCAGTTGAATTCCTTGCATTCACTTACGTGCAACTACCCTTGGGAAAGGTATTAATCCATCTCTTCTCTCCAGTTATGGGTTAAATAGTAGGAAAGATTGGGTTCTATAGCTATGGCTGGCAACCAGTTTAGTAATGGAAACCTACTGAGGATAATCTTCTACTCAGTCTGCCATGTTTCTTTCGAGACATGATCGCCCAAGCGTGTCTCACATATGGCATTTAACTGACTGACTGAAAACTATAAATAGTACCACTAATTTAATTTCTCTTTTATTTGTTGTATCTTTAAACTACGTTTGCGATTATGACTCTCCACAGCGTTCTGTGCTGTGCAATATCGTTTGTCTCATTAACATTGGAGTAGATAGACTAAACTATCGCCCGGTTCACACTCCACCCACGTCTATTGAACAGGTGAAGAGGCTCATCCTTTGTTCCCTGCTTAGGATGTGGTTTCCGGGTTTCTCTTTTCCAATCATTTCACTCTTGCATAGCCCCCTTCACATCAGTGGCATTACCGCCTTGCTCGGAGTGATATGATTAAAAAGAAAAAAAAACAAAAAACTCCCCGAGTTTTTCTTTAGTTAATCTTTGTATTTTTTATTTTATTTCTTTACGGTTTTTTTCTTTATTTGTTTATTTATTCCCCTTTCCTTATTTCTTCTTTCGTTCCCCTTAATTTTTCCTCATCTTCCTTTTGTAATACCATGTCCCTTCGTGATGCAATCAGATGTGGCTCTCCACATTTTCCCTTACTTTATTATCCCTATTGCTTTAGATTCTCGGAAAATACATAGGAGTGCTTTCAAGTTGCCTGTACGCTTTGGATTTAAAATTTTAGTCCGGTTCTTAGCCAAGGCCAAGAAGTCAAGAATATTCTCTATTTAAGCCATGGCTAAGGGTATTTATGCGAAAATTCATATTTGAAGTCGGTTTCGTAGAATTCTCGTTTCATGCCGATAATCGTTACGCTGATCGCACAACCTTATTTTTAGTCCCCTTCATTATACCCGTTTTTTAAAATTTTCTTTTGCTTTTTTAACTTCATTTTATTTTCTCTTTGATTTCTTTCTTTTCTCCTTTCTTTTCCTTTTCACGCTTTCTCTTTATCTTTAAAATGGATGTGCGTTGTGGTGCAGTGGATATCGGCTCGGAACGAGAAATCGGGGAGCCGAGTTCGAATTCCAGTTGAATTCATTGCATTCACTTACGCACAAATACCCTTGGGAAAGGTATTAATCCGTATATTCCTTCCATTTATGGGTTAAATAATAGACTTGATCGGCAGAAAGCAATGGCAACCTATAATCATCTGCTCAGTCTGTCATATCTCTTTCGAGACATGATCGCCCAAGTGTGTATCACGTATGGCACTTAACTGACTGACCTTCACTATTTCGCAGGAAAAACAGCATAGCGTAATGAAAAAGGTCATAATCTTAACGAAAATAAAGTTTTATCGTCAAAATGTTCATGTTCTTATTAAGATGAAAGACCAAAGTATTTTTAATTATTTAAAAAAACATTTTAATCTTTTTTAACACGTACGAACTTTTTGTTAAAATCTTGTTTAATTTAAGCCATCGCCTTCTTTAACTTTTAAAACAATTCTTGTAAAAATCAAATAATTGTCCGATTTTAATGAAATCTTCAGGAATTATTCACAAATGAATTAAATTATTTTTTAAATGTTTTTTAGAAAATATTGGTAATTCTTTTTAAATGTGCTACCCACCCACTTATTTTCGCACATAACCTTCGTGATCCCTGACATTTTTTTTTGTTAAAAGTAAGTCTTTGGAAATTGTAAATCACCTACTTTTTTTTCAAATCAGTGTTATTTAAAAGAAAATCTGCTCTTAATTGAAAAATAATGAATCCAATAAAACTATGACATTACTTAATTAAAAAAGCATCTTATTGTTTTTGCAAATAATTAATATTAAAGACATTATTGTCTGAAGAAATAAAATGTTTTTGATGAATAATTAACTTTTACAAGCATTTTTTCAATTTTCTTAATTTTAATTATAATAATTTATAATAGTTTAAAATCGTGTAAAATTCTGTATTGAAGTAATCCCTGGAGGTTATATAATAAATAAGTGAAAACGAAATTTACGAGTCCAAAATTGCAAAAATGACGCTATCCTATTTTTAAAATAATTTTTATTTACTTAATACGTTCCTTATTTTCATGTATGACTGACTAAAATTGCCATTATTGTGAAAAAGTTACGTAATTTAAGAATTAGGAATTTTGTCCCTTCCTGTAGATTTGTGAAAATTTCGTTTATGATCATGCGTCGCAGTTGTCATCGCTTCATCATTCAACAGTCCGTCAAACGTTCGATCAGATTAACACGACCACACGTTAGTAATTGGTTGTATATTACTTTTTTATGCTATAAGTAAGTAATATTTCTTTAAAATCAGATTAATTTAACTTTCAATTTTCTAAATTTACTAAAATAAAGTGTCAGAAATTTTTTGAAATATTTTTAAAATCGATGAATATTTGTTTGTCTACAAATTTCTTAAAATTAAGAATATGGCCGCTTTTATGAACATTTTAAGAAATCAAAATTTAATGTGACATTCCAATCTATATGATTTCTAACTGAAATTCACTAGAACTTTTTATTTAATGGAAATAATAAATGTAATCATTAGGCTATTAATTAAATCTAAAACGAAATCTACAAGAATGTTTTTTTCATTTTAATCGTAGGTATCGAAAATTCATGTCGAAATATTGGAGATGTGGTGATACCGACCGAGCAAAAGCGATGGACCGGATGTTTGCACCCTCACAACCAAAAAGCAAATGACCAAAAGTCGTCGGATTTGCGCAGATGTTCCGGTTGAAAATTAAAAATTAATTAAATATTAAATTTCCAGTTCGCGAGCCTACGCGAAATTTATTTTTCTGCCAATGGAAAGCCCAAAATCAAATACAAGTGTGAATCCCCAAATGATCTGTTGCGATCCAAAAAGAAGATATAAAAAGCTGATACAGAAAGCATCGCCAGACAGACCCACACTCGAGAGAGACGAATGTAATTAGTAGCTCCCTTGACCCAAGTCAAGCGGCTTCCTATGCTCGCCTTACTTACACATCTCGTTTTATCTTTCCCTGTCTCAAAACTACTTACTGACCTAAGGAGCAGATACATCAAAGACATTCCTTACTTACAACGCTCCCACATTCATAAGCATTAATTCCCTTTTCAGCATTTTATTGCCATGAACATTTTAAACGTCCGTTGGACCTATACTTCAAGTATTACTTTAATTGTAAAAACCTTACTTGATATGTGTATATATATATAAAATGTTATTTTTCAACTCAAATTGTTTTCTTCATTTATAATCATTTTATAACTTATAGTGGGCGATCTACAACGAGGCCAAATTCTGTTAATCTGCAAGATGATACAACTAACCTTTACTAGAACGGTCTCCCACTATCAACTGAAAAAGAATGGATAACCGGCTATAGAGGTACCTACATTAAAACCATTTCCGTAATTATTCTATAGCTGTGCGTTTTATACTATTCATTTTTTAAAAATTTATTTTATTCAATTTATTCATCTCTTTATAGAGTTTCATAGATTTTTGTTTTTAATCTATTTCTGACTACCAGTATAGCCCGGCGTTGCTCGGGTGTAATGAAAGCTTTAAAACTAATCCATGGTCCTGGAGCTCAGACTTAGCCTAAAGAATATTTGAAATAATAAAATAATTGCGACAATTTAACAATCGCACATTGTATGTATGTATATATATATATATATATATATATATATATATATATATATATATATATATACTAGCAGTATAGCCAGGCGTTGGTCGGGTGTAATAAAAGCTTTAAAACTAATCCATGGTCCTGGAGCTCAGACTCTTTGGACGTTGGCACGAAAGACTAAAAAGCAATAGTTGTTTCCAGTTAAAGCGAAACCGTAGACTGAAAGAAAAATGAATGGATGTAAGTCAAATTTTGATTTCCTGGTATCGATATCAAATTTTCTGTTGTAAGAACTGCAACCTTGAAACTTCTGAATATCGTTTCTTATGTTTTTGTCTATGACTCTATCAAATTTGATTAAAATCGGACCAATCCTTCTATAACCCGATTTTTTCGATTTTAGATATTTATCGGGCTACCTCGACACCAAACCTATCCAAGAATACTCGCAGACGCTTATAGTACAACTGTGTAAATTTTCAAGAAAATCGGTTCAGCCGTTTCGGAGTCTATAGTTAACGGACACACACACACACAGACACACACACACACACAGACAAAGTTCCATTTATAAATAAGTTTAGATTCTAATGAGCATCCGTGATATATTTTTTCTATAACCTTTTTTATAATAAAAGTAACTTTTTATTTCGCTGTAGTCACTTCACTATTTCCTTGTCTGCGTCATTTTGCTTGCCACCACGAAATTACTCTTTAATATCGATCGATCGGATTTTATACTAATCAGATGCCTTTAAGCTTAGCAATGTGCTCAAGTCGACAATTCCACGAAGACACCAAGCACTTGAACGAAAATAAGGGACAGCGGGTGAGAACCGTATCTCAGACCAATTTACCGCAAGTGAAATATCACACCAGACGAGACCTTTCAAGAAGAGTAAAAAACTATTGGTTGGAATTTTTACAACCCGGTAATACTGGAAGTCTGCTTGAGAACCAACCGGATATTCATCTATAACGTCTTGAGTGGAAAACGAGACCGTTTCGAAAGTGGGTTTCAAGAGGTTCGTTCTTCCCAGAAAAAAAAAAAAACGAGTAATGATTGCCTTTCGACTTGGCTGTGTTGTTTGTGGGAGGAAGAATTCAGGTAAGAGGTTGTTTTACGATAAAAAAAAAATAGATTTACAATTCTGAATCTGTTATTTTTATATTTTTAGTCTTATTATTTATTTATTGATAGATTCTATGTTTAGCTTAGAATTGTGAAAGCACGAAATGAGATTGGAGGAGAACAAGGAAATAAAATAATTTTGTGCCAATCTAAACTTATTTATAAATGGGACTATGTCTCTGTGTGTGTGCGTGTGTCTGTCTGTGTGTGTGTGTGTGTGTCCGTTACCAATAGACTCCAAAACGGCTGAACCAATTTTCTTGAAAATTTACACAGTTGTACTATAAGTGTCTGCGAGTGTTCTTAGCTACGTTTTGTGTCGAGGTAATCCTGATAAATATCGATAAACGAAAAAATCGGCTTATAGAAGGGGCAGTCCGATTTTAATCAAATTTGATACACTCATAGACAAAGACATAAGAAACGATATTCAGAAGTTTCAAGTTTGCAAGTCTATCCTTGGATGACTTATTTTCACCGATATTGGAAATCGATACCCCGATATCCTACCAGGTTTGATCAAAATCAGTTTTGCATCCCTTTTATTTTAGTTTTTGCTTCGGGTTTGGCTCTAAGTAGGTATAATTGTAGTTCTTAGTCTCAGCCATGATACCATTTACTCAGAGGACTTATTTAGCCTTCAAAATTCGGTTTACGACGAAAAACACATTTTTGATATCGATACCAGGAAATCAAAATTTGATATACAGCCATTTATTTTTCTTTCAGTCTACGGTTTCGCTTTAACTGGAAACAACAATTGCTTTTTAGTCTTTCCTGCCAACGTCCAAAGAGTCTGAGCTCCAGGACCATGGATTAGTTTTAAAGTTTCCATTACACCTTAGCAACGTCGGGCTATACTGCTTGTTTTTCATACAGGGAAGGTCTGATTGCCTTGAAAATAAATATTCTAACAAATTTTGCATCTTAATCACGAAGCCTAAACCTAGCTTTTTTTTTTTTCCTGAACCTTTCCGGAGATCTTTCTGCTTTCTTTTTCTAAAACTGGTTCTAAAGTTACCAGGCAAAATAGACCTGGTTCAACAGATGTATGCTGAGAATATAATTGACTGGACATGTGTATAACGACCAATTTATATGGATTATGAAACAAAAAGGGGGATTATTCTTGAAATTAAAAGAGTTGAAATCTCTTGTATTCATAATGAAGAAAAATGGTTTGGGGAAGTTGACATTCAGAGGGCATATTAAAGTCAATCTAGACGTGGAGAAACAGTGATTTTCCACTATAAATGTGCACAGTAGGTAGCATGATGAACCCTTGCAGCTGACAGGTGGTCTCAATAGGATACCAACTTGTTGAATCTTGCGGAGGATCAGATATCCGTGTCAGCTTGGGACAATATTGATAATGCTGTCTATATCTACTCAGTGTGAACTATTCTTGTTCTTATTTAGGGCCTGTGACAGATTTTTCTCAATTTTTAGGGTCGATTTCTCGTTACTTTGCTATAGATATATTTCCAAATTCGCAAATATCCTATAAATAATTCACAAATATCCTCACAGATTTCAAAATTATGACTTTTTGTACACGTTTTAATCTTTCTTGACACTTCTGTTCATCCAATCTCAAATTATTGATTTTGGCACGGTAAGATACTAATTCATTTCATAATTTCTAACGTTATCTATATCTATAAAAGTGACGAGAGTGGACGTTGTGTAAGTATTTGTTTGTTTGATAGATTCGACTTAGCGTCTGCATTTTGCGGTCTAGCTCGACGGGAGCTGCACTCAGATGTAAATCAAAATTTTTGAACGCTAACGACACCTTGAAATTTTTCAGAAAGCCAAAATTAGGGATAGAAAAATATATATTATCACCCCCACAATGTCAGGGATCAGTTTATGTATTGATTATAATATAGAATTGATCACCCCATTTTATATTATTTATATCTATGTATGTTGCCCCTCACCCTCCGACATTCTACATTGTTATCTATATCAATAAAAGTGAAAAGGGTGGATGTTGTGTAAGTATTTGCTATGAATATTCATCATATGTTTTTTGATTATTATTCCTTAAACTACACGAATGAAACCGAGGTAAACTGATAGTTTTTTAAAACTGAAACAAATAAAAGAGCTCTGACCTGCGACGCTATATTGATTCTTGTTTACGGAAGCATGTCCTGTAATATTTTTCTTAGATAAAGAAAACCAAGTAGCCATTATTTATTCTACTGCAAATGACTTTGGCAGTTTTCAAGAAAATATAAGCTACAAAGAAACTTAGTACAATCGGGAGGAGGTTGCTGAGATCTTTGGGATACGTTATGAGGAAAGAAAGATTAGAGAATTTAACACTCTCAGGGAACAGTGGAATCAGAAGCAAAAGGAAAATAGCGAGTAACTTATTTGATGACTATGAGCAAATAGATCACGTTAAAAGTACCGAAAACTTGCATGTTAAGAAAAAAATTTTACAGAGAGTATCAAAAGAAAGGAGGCTGTCGTATTATTATCCTCTAAACTTATTTATAAATGGAACTTTGTCTCTGTGTGTGTGTGTGTGTGTGTGTGTGTGTGTGTCCGTTACCTATAGATTCCGAAACGGCTGAACAGATTTTCTTGAAAATTTACACAGTTGTACTATAAGCGTCTGCGAGTGTTCTTAGCTAGGTTTTGTGTCGAGGTACTCACTTACGCGCAAATACCCTTGGGAAAGGTATTAATCCGTCTTTTCCTTCAAGTTATGGGTTAAATAGCAGGACAGACTGGGTTCTATAGCCTTAGTCGGCAACCAGTCTAACGCAGAAAGCAATGGCAAGCTACTGCGGGATAATCTTTTACCCAGTCAGTCATGTCTCTTTAGAGACATGATCGCCCAAGCGTGTATCACGTATGGCACTTAACTGACTGACATAGGAGGAAAGTTATGAGAAAAAGTGACAAATTATAGGGGGTACCAGGAAGTGGGTAAGAGAAGGATGAGGATATTGATGAGAGTGGAGCGGACGAAGAAAGGGACATGAGATAAAGTTATGATAAAGAGTGACAGGTTGAAGAGGGTGTCAGGAAGTGGGTAAGAGAAGGATGAGAATATTGATGAGAGTGGATTGGACGAAGAAAGGGACATGAGATAAAGTTATGATAAAGAGTGACAGGTTGAAGAGGGTGTCAGGAAGTGGGTAAGAGAAGGATGAGGATATTGATGAGAGTGGATTGGACGAAGAAAGGGACATGAGATAAAGTTATGATAAAGAGTGACAGGTTGAAGAGGGTGTCAGGAAGTGGGTAAGAGAAGGATGAGAATATTGATGAGAGTGGATTGGACGAAGAAAGGGACATGAGATAAAGTTATGATAAAGAGTGACAGGTTGAAGAGGGTGTCAGGAAGTGGGTAAGAGAAGGATGAGAATATTGATGAGAGTGGAGCGGACGACGAAAGGGACATGAGATAAAGTTATGATAAAGAGTGACATGTTGAAGAGGGTGTCAGGAAGTGGGTAAGAGAAGGATGAGGATATTGATGAGAGTGAAGTGGACGAAGAAAAGAGCACGAGAGAGAGTCAGAGAGAGAGAGAGAGAGAGAGAGAGGATGCAGGTTAGTGAGAAAGAATATGGCTATTGACTGTACATTTAAATTCTTGGAGATTGTAGCTGTCGGGAAAGCAAGTAAATGGAAGGGAATTCCACAGGCGGGAAGTGCGAGAAAAGAAGCTGCTGGAGTAGAATTTGCGTTTACAATTTATTGGTTTCACAGTAAACGGGTGGAAACTAGTTGCTAATCTTGTGGCTCTAGTAAGTGTATATATAGGGGGCACCAGTTTTCCCAAATTATGTAATCTTGAACCAAGTTAAAGGAAATTTCAACATATAAGGTTTAGGAGAGTAAAGGTTGCCGATCAATTAAAGTTGAATTGTGCGTTTAACCGAGATCCTTCTCGTCATACACCCTTCGAAATTGTTCGTATCTGCTCAGTTCAAACGTTAACAAAGCAATTTCTAAAAAAAAAGTAAGTTTTTTTTTTATTGACAGATTTGAATAATTTAAACGTTCTTTTTCAAGTATGCTGATATTTAAGTGCACACTTTGTATATTTATGAAACAGTATACTTATTTATTTTCGTTTACCGAATTGAATGTTCAAGAAATCTAATTAAATAAAAATATGCGCTATCCGACACAGTGAAGCATCATTGGAACTAAATTAGTTTAACCGTCTTGAACAGGAAGAATGTTTTCGGCATCAGTAAAATTGAATTTTGCCTTTTATCAAAATCTTTCTAGTCATATTTAGGTGTCCTTCTGAAAATCCAACGGAGAATCTGTAATGTGATCTCGAACCCCGACTTGTCAGCTCGAATACAGCCACATTCTCACCGGCATATTGTGGCTTCCCTGTGTCTCTTCTACAAATATTTTCACGGCTTCTTCTCCGATGAACTTCGCTCACTGGTGCCCCCTCTATATAAATTTACTCGAGCAACAAGATTAGCAACTAGGTCCCACCCTTTTACTGCGAAACCAATAAATTGTAAACGCAAATTCTACTCCATCAGCTTCTTTTCTCGCACTTCCCATCTGTGGAATTCCTTTCCATTTACTTGCTTCCCCGACAGTTACAATCTCCAAGAATTTAAATGTAAACTCAATAGTCATCTCCTATCTCACTAACCTGCATCCTCTCACTCATGGTCCTTTCTCTGTCCACTCCTCTCTTATCAGTATTCTCATCCTTCCCTTACCCACTTCCTGACACCCCTATAACCTGTCACTCTTTCTCATAACTTTCCTCCCATGTAACCCCCTGCAAAACTGGCAGAAAAATGCCAAATAATTATAAAAAAAAGATATGATGGACTAGAATACATAGATTTGACAAAAAAAGATAGATAGATAGATAGATAGATAGATATGAACAGACGGATATATATATATATATATATATATATAGATAGATAGATACGTAAAAAAGTAGATATCCCCTCTCTCTCTCTCTCTCTCTATCTATCTCTCTCAGGCTCCTTTCTCCGTCCAAATCACTCTCATCAGTATTCTCATCCTTCATTTACCCACTTCCTGACACCCCCTGTAACCTGTCATTATTTCTCAAAATTTTTCTCCTATGTCACCCCTTGCAAAACAGTGGCAGTAAAATGTATTGCTTGGGGCGATGTGATTATAAAAAAATAATTTCTATACTATTATAATGTGGATATAAAGTGGGGTCAATTCTACATTACAATCAATATATAAACTGATCCCTTACTTTATGGCCAAAGTTATCCTTTTCTTACCCACTTCTTGATACCTCCTATAACCTGTCATTTTTCTCAAAACTTTTCTCCTTGCAAAACAGTGGCAGTAAAATGACTTGCTTGGGCGATGTGTTTATAAAAAAATAATTTCTATACTATTATAATGTGGATATAGAGTAGGTGTCAATTCTACATTACGCTGAATATATAAACTGATCCCTCACTTTATGGCCACAGTCATCCTTTTCTTACCCACTTCCTGACACCCCCTATAACCTTTCACTCTTTCTCATAACTTTCCTCCTATGTAACCCCCTGCAAAACTTGTTTGGGGCGATATGATTATAAAAACAAAATTATTCTCGAAATTTTAAATATCTGCTCAGTTTCATTTACAACCTTAAACGAATCCATTTCTGAAGAAATAAGGAATTTTTATTTTTTAATCCGGCATATTTTATCACATTAAACGTTATTTTTATTGGATAAATACGGTTATAAAAATAACCTCGCGGAACATTATTATTTAAGTTAGTTCCCCACCGACTTCGGGAAAACCGTTTCAGATTTATAAATACACAATCCTCTTGTTATAACTCAAAACGAAGCAAATGTAGGCCCAACATATATAAAACGGAATACATTGTATGAAGATGCGTAAGGATTTCGTCTTTCAAGCATTTATAGATTATCTGTTTTGTCGATTGTCTCGGTACGTAGAAAATTTGGATCGATTCTTGAATAGATGATAAATTAGTTTCCTGCAACCTAGATTTCTTTAAGTATTCTGACCCTCTTTTAACCTTAAATATATATCGATCTGTGGATCGAATTTACTATAAGTATTTAGATTTGTTCTCGGCCTTATGTTTACATTTTAGGATAGATATCTGCAGATGATTTGCAAGCAGAATTGCAGGATTTCAATATACATATAATACTAATTTCTTTAGTGGGGACGAGGAGATTGCCATAAATGGAATATTGTGACGTCTCTTCATTGCTGATGGTATCAAATCACATTCAGTAACAATTCCATCCGATATTAGTCAAGAATGGTTTTAGCAGCCGTAATTTCTGTTTATCTCAACAATAAGAACATTAATTAATCTGCCGAGTCAGAAAACAGCTGTAATAGTGGCGTGTTCATATCACGCGAATATTAACCGATATTAAGGGAATACAAAGATCGATTTAGATTAACTGTCATCAGTAAATCTTTTAAAAATTTCAACAATACCAAATCAAAAAAAAAAAAAATCAACATCTTCTTTTTTCTTGAACTCCATTTATCTTTTGTCCTCCCTTCAATCCTCTCTATTCTCCATCTTCATTTTACTTCACTTTAACTCCCTGTTTGAGTGGTATTACCGCCTTGCTTGTGTTAAAATGATTGAATATTTCCATGGCAGCTGCTTTGATAAGCTTTTATTCTAGGGCCCTGACTGCATGAATGCAAGCGTGCTACTAGACTGTTATTTTGATATCACCATATTCTAGCTAAATGCAACTGCACTTCTACTCCAAGAGCTTTTATTCTAGCACTTCCCACCTGTAGAACTTCCCTCCATTTAATTGCTGCCCTGATAACTGTGGTGATACCGAGCAAAAGCGAGGGACCGGATGTTTGCTCTATAACGACCAGAAAGCAAATAAACAAAAGTCGTATCTGCGCAGGTAGATTTGCGCAGATGTTCCGGTTGAAAAATAAAAATTAATCAAATATCAAATTTCCATTTCGCGAGCCTACGCGAATTTTATTTACTAGCCAATGGGAAGCCCAGAATCAAATACAAGTGTGAAATCCCAAAACGAGCTGCTTTTGATCCAAAAGCAGATATAAAAAGCGGATACAGACAAGACCCCAGCAGACAGACAGAGATCACAGGAGAAGAGTGTAACCTATCCCCTTGACCTAAGTCAAGCGGCTACTACATTCGCCTCCCTTCACCTCTCATCACTTCTTCCCTGTCTCAAAAGTACATACCGACCTAAGGAGCGACTACTTGAAAGACATTCCTCACAGACCTTCACTCCTCACATTCCTAAGCACTAATTATCATTTTCAGTATTATTATTTGTCATGAACGTTTTAACCTCCGTTGGACCTATATTCAAGTATTTTCTTAATTGTAAACATTAATTGATATATATATATATATAGAAAAGGAATATATAAGATACCCACTATATAACTACAATCTTCAAAAATTTAAATACAACATTAGTCACCATCTTTAGTCTTCTTTAATCTTATTCTCTTTTAAAATTTACTTGATCCTTCCTATTCCCAGTCTTTCCTTTCATTTTAACTCCCTGTAACTCTTTCTGTACAAGTGGCATTACCTCCTTTCTTGGGTTAAAATTATGATAAACAAGCATGCATTTAGGTATGGAGAAAAAGAAGAAAGAAATACTAGTATTTTCTTTTTGTTCAATGTTCATTGGTTAATCATATTTCATTTGCATCTGGCATGTTAAACAGACATTATTGTAGTCCAAAGTCGATGAGAGACGACACGTACTTTCGAATTTTCAAAACATTAACGGGTTCCAAGTTGAACTGAAAAACGTAAATATGGCGTTACGGAGCAAAGTGTACAAAAATTCTAATTTGCGGGATTCAGATAATATATATTCGTGTGTGTCTCGTGTCATCTTGAACGCCGCTCATTATTTGTCCTTTCCTCAATCTCCCCTATCCTCAGTCTTTTTCGTGGGATTTAGATGATAATATATATTCGTGTGTCTTGTGGCTTCTTGAACGCCGTTCATTATTTGTTCAGTGTGGTTATACAGAATGATACCATCGACCAAACATGTGAGCAAAGACGAGGTTTTGGAGAGAATGAAAACGAAAAGAAAAATTATACTTAGCACCAGGATAAGACAACTGATGTTTTGGGGACACGTAATGAGGAAGGAGGGCTTAGAGACCCTGATACTCACGGGACGGATCGGAGGAACGTGAGACAAGGGTGCAGTGCGAGACCTGCTTGATGGGCTTGAGTAGGTAGATGGCGGGGCGGGGTTTGGCTGAAATACAAAGACGAAAATATTAAGAGAGATAAAGGATAGGGGTATATGAAAATCCATGGTCACCTACGTCCTGAAAGGACACGGCATATAAAGAAGAAGTAGTTACAGATTCGCCACTAAACATGAGAGACACATTTGTGAGCGGCTATTAGGTATCTCATTCTATCAGCAAACAGCGGCTTAGCATCTTTGGAAACACACTTGCACTAATTACGAGCGTATTCACAGAGACGGCTGTTATGATCCAAGCTATCATTTTAGTATAGTCAGGAGTGATATGGTTTGTAACAGATATACAAGCAGGAGTGAACCAAGGAGAATACTACGCTTTTATTTTGTACTAGCAGAATAGACCGGCGTTTCTCGAGTGTGGCTTTAAAGCTTTAAAACTAATCGATGGTCCTGGAGATTAGACTCTTTGGACGTTGGCATGAAAGACTAAAAAGCAATAGTTGTTTCCAGTTAAAGCGAAACCGTAAACGGAAAGAAAAATGAATGGATGTAATTCAAATTTTGATTTCCTGGTATCGATATCAAATAAGGTTTTTCGTCGTAAACTGAATTTTGAAGGCTAAATAAGTCCACTGAGTAAATGGTATCATGGCTGAGATTAAGAACTACAATTATACCTATTTAGAGCCAAACCCGAAGTAAAAACTAAAATAAAAGGACTGAAAAAAATACAGACATACAGTCAGATAAACAGACACACACACAAACATCTTGCCATTTATATATATATATATATATATATATATATATTATCAATTTTCTGCACTATTGTAAGAACTGCAACCTTGAAACTTCTGAATTTCGTTTCTTATGTCTATTTCTCTGAGAGTATCAAATTTGATTAAAATTGGACCACTCGTTCTATAACTCGATTTTTTCGATAATCGATTTTCGATATTTATCGGGGGTACCTCGACACAAAAACTAGCTAAGAACACTCGCAGACGCTTATAGTACAACCGCGTAAATTTTCAAGAAAATCGGTTCAGTCGTTTCGGTGTCTATAGATAACAGACACACACACACACAGACCCACACACATACACACTCACCCATACAAAGTTCTATTTATAAATTAGTTTAGATTTCTTTGATGACACGAAAATGACTTCGGTTTAGGCATTCACCCAAAGAAAGGCTTCGATCGTACAAATTTCATAGGGAAGATTAAAGATTCCACTCTGACGGATGTAAAGAAGAAAACCATAAAATGAATTCCAATCATTTTGCTAGTAACAAAACGATGCCCTTTAAACAGGGGTGCTTGACTTGTGAACTTGTAATCCAAGTTGCAAAGAACGAGAAAAGTTCGGAGAGAAGGTTGTGAACAGATCAAGTAAAGAAACGTGTCCATCAGAATTACTAAAGAAACGAGTATCAACGTTCAGTATACACACCCTGTGAATTGACAAACACGTCTTTACATTTTATAATACATTTAGAATAAAAGTTATCATAATATTTCATTTTTGTAAACATTAATACATTTAGAATAAAAGTTATCATAATATTTCATTTTCGTAAACATTAATACATTTAGAATAAAAGTTATCATAATATTTCATTTTCGTAAACATTAATACATTTAGAATAAAAGTTATCATAATATTTCATTTTTGTAAACATTAATACATTTAGAATAAAACTTATAATATTTCATTTTCGTAAACATTAATACATTTAGAATAAAAGTTATCATAATATTTCATTTTCGTAAACATTAATACATTTAGAATAAAAGTTATCATAATATTTCATTTTTGTAAACATTATTTTGTGTGTTTTTTTAGTGAAGATTGGGCAAATTGTAATTTGCTTTCGTGACATAAAACCTCTTATTGATCGAACAACGAGTGTATGATATTAAATTCATAAAAACGGTTTTAAAAAATTATTCGATTTTAAACATTGCTTTTGCTTGTTTAAAGCGTTCTGGATTCGTGTTTCTCTGATATAAAATTTCGGATACGCCCCCGTTAAGTTGATTTAAGAATAGTGATTGTTTAACGATTACAGGATTTTGAGGAACCAATTTTATTAAAATAAACTTTTTGAATTATACAAGTCCAGTTACTATTTTAATTTCGATTTCTTTTATTTTTTGTTAGATTTTTGCGTTTTTAATCATTTGCTTTTAAGTAACGTCCATTGTAAGACGACCTCTTTTAGACACGGGAACCAAGCGATGCTCTAAAAGACAGATTCTAAATGTGACTAGCGATGCGAGCAAAATCTGTTCTTCTGGAGACCGCATGCAGCCCAAAAGAAACGGCGTGTATCTTTAATACTCTTCGCTGTGGAATGAAGCTTAGTGCAGTGAAAACGAAACTGCTGTCCAACTTGGAGTACACTGAGAACATTGTAAAGGGAATTACGAATCCTGATCAGAAATGACTTGAACGGTGTATTACTTTCGGTTGAGTCATTGTGTACAATTTCTAATCAAAAGATATCGGGATTATTGATATTATAACCGAACTAAAATACGCAGAGAGAAGCCAGTTGGCACAAAATGACATTGAACCCTTTTGTACAATGTACACTAAGTTCTACTGTTTGCGCCCACTTCCATTTTTTATAGCAGTACTTAGAATGAAAGTGTGTAGAGTGTGGTCGTCTAAACACCATAGGTCCTGGGCATGACGGTAAACTGTATCCGGCAGCGAGGCCTCTGACTGGGGGTCGGGTGAGGAGCATGGAACCACCTCTTAATTGCTGTTGTTCCCAGGTCCACTCTGACCCGGAGTGGTAGGACCTGTTAGGGTTTTAGCTATGGGCAAATAGTTAACCCCCCCCAAACTGGGTTTAAAACAGTATGAAAGTATAAAAATACACTTTTATAGAAATATATACATAAAAATAGACTTTTATAGAAAAATATACATTTTTGAAGGAAAAATATTACCAATAATGCATTTTTGAAAAAAAAAATGGTTACCATGACTCATTTTTGAAGGAAAAAATTATTCTCAGCAAAACATTTTTGAATACAAAACTAGAAGACATTTTCAATTTTCTAAAATACAAAATAATAAAGACAAAAGATTTTCATTAAAATTTGAGTAAATCAACCTTCTCACTATAACCGAACATATAAAAAATACCTTAAAACCCCCACCTTTTTGGCATTAAATAATCCACATTGGTTAAAAAGCCGTTAAACAAAACTCAAACTCTAAACACTTTACATTACTGACCATCGTTTGTGCATCATCTCTTTTGCCAGGTTCAATATTTCCGATGTCCGACAACCACCAAATTCCCAGATCTCGCCCCTTACGACAAATCACACGTAGAATGATCAAGATTTTCAGACGTCGATGAAATCCAAATGTTTTCAGAGAAGACGCTACCCACAAAAATATCCTAG
Source organism: Ascarosepion bandense (assembly GCA_037127315.1). Taxonomy (NCBI): domain Eukaryota; kingdom Metazoa; phylum Mollusca; class Cephalopoda; order Sepiida; family Sepiidae; genus Ascarosepion; species Ascarosepion bandense. Next base: position 852,055 of record JBBBDQ010001023.1, on the reverse strand, counting down.
GAAGTTTTTCATCAATAGAAACAATGCTGTATCGAGCGTGACGTTTCAGAAGGAGATCAACTTCGCAGGAGATTAAATACTGAATTGATATACGCTGTGGTTTTCTTCTTATAGCACCAGTTGCAATATAATTTCGATCAGTTTTTGTGTAGTAATCGAAAGTATATTTTTTTAATAAATTATTATTCACCAAGTATTATGTACCAGAAGGGATCGATCCCAATATCTATTAATACATTCGATGATGAAATAAGAACAAAAATACATAGATAAATAATTGTATGGTATAAGATAAAAGAGTAACGGAGTTTTTTTTGTTTGGAACATATCCAGTACGTTTCCTCTTGATGAACGACTAGGATGCGCTCCAGGTGACTTCCGTTTCATAATTACGCCCGAAAACGGTTTGGGAAGAAAGTTCAACTAAAGAAAAAAAGTAAAAGCCATTAATTTCAGCTCCGAGCAAGGGTGAAGAATTGCTACAGGTAAAACTAAATGTGAAAGCTATAGACTATATTTAGCCTCAAAACGTCCGGTTCCTGTATTGGCAAGAATTTGCCTCTTCTTACCGAACGAAATCCATCTTGCTCACTCCATCTTACACCTAACACACTCACTCTGAATCTGACATGCACACACACTTACACCTAACACACACGCTCTTACCTATACATACATAGCACTCTGACGCACGCACTGACACTAAACACTAACACACCACCACACGCGCGCCATTGCCCCACACATATACACTACTCCCCACATTCTCTTTCACACATACACACTCTCTTTCTCGTACACAGAGACACTGTACTTTCTCACGTACATAAAAAGTTAAATATAATGTAACATTTCGAGATTCATTTTATACCAGACTAGGAGTATAGCCCGGCGTTACTCGGGTGTAATGAAAGCTTTAAAACTAATCCATGGCCCTGGAGCTCAGACTCAGCCCAAAGAATACTTGAAATAATAAAGTAATTGCGACAATTTACCAATCGCACCTAGTATATATATATATATATATATATATATATATATATATATATATATATATATATGTAATAGCAGTATAGACAGGCGTTGCTCGGGTGTAATGAAAGCTTTAAAACTAATCCATGGTCCTGGAGCTCAGATTCTTTGAACGTTGGCACGAAAGACTAAAAAGCAATAGTTTTTTCTAGTTAAAGCGAAACCGTAAACTGAAAGAAAAATGAATGGATGTAAGTTAAATTTTGATTTCCTGCTATCGATATCAAATAAGGATTTTCGTCGTAAACTGAATTTTGAAGGCTAAATAAGTCCACTGAGTAAATGGTATCATGGCTGAGATTAAGAACTACAATTATACCTATTTAGCGCCAAACCCGAAGCAAAAACTAAAATAAAAGGACTGAAAAAAATACAGACATACAGTCAGATAAACAGACACACACACAAACATCTTGCCTTTTATATATATATATATATATATATATATATATATATTATCGATTTTATGCACTATTTTAAGAACTGCAACCTTGAAACTTCTGAATATCGTTTTTTACGTCTTTGTCTATGAGTGTATGAAATTTGATTAAAATCGGACCTCTCCTTCCATAACCCGATTTTTTCGATTATCGATTTTCGATATTTATCGGGGGTACCTCGACACAAAACCTAGCTAAGAACACTCGCAGACGCTTATAGTATAACTGTGTAAATTTTCAAGAAAATCGGTTCAACCGTTTCGGAGTCTATAAGTAACGGACACATACACACACACACACACACACACACACACACACACACACAGAGTTCTATTTATAAATAAGTTTTGATAGATGTTGTGTCGTAGCTCGTACCATGCGACATCCGTTCGCCCGGATGTATAAAAGACAATGTGCGCTTAGCACGGGAGTTGTCATTATCATGGACTTCGGGAAGTAACATCCAAACTGTTGTATCTTGAAGTAAAGAGATAAACTGTGAAATGTAGATAAGCTACTTTATTACCAGAATGGTACAACCGGGATGTATAAACAATATTTACAGTCTCTCGCAGTAGTAGGTGTTACTTGCCGAAGTCCGTGATAATGAAAACACCCGTGCTAAGCGCACATTGTCTTTTATACATCCGGGCGGCCGAATATCAGATGGTACGAGCCACGACACACCTTTTAACCAGCAAGATTAACTTACGTAGAAGATTAGAGATTATCCAAGGTAAGCTTCAATCCTCACTGATACACTATTATTTTTCCCTGTACTAGAGAATGGTAATTTTGTTAAGCATAAATAAATTGCCTCTGATACAGTTGTTAAGAAGCTAAACTATAGATATACAAAGGTAGGGAATTCAAATCTTAGGGATTTGTTTTTATGTGGTTTCTGGTTCAGAGAATATCAACTCGGAACGAAAAATCGGAGAGCCGGGTTCGAATTCCCGTTGAATTATTTGCATTCACTTTTACACAAATATCCTTGGAAAATGTAGTAGTCTGTTTCTGCTTCCTCCAGCTATGGGTTAAATAGCAATTTTAATTGGGTTCTATAGTCTTCGTTGGCAACCAGTCTACCGCAGAAAGTAATGGAAACGTACTGCGGCAAAATATACTACCTCTTAAGTGATGTCTCTTCAAGACATGAGCACCTAAGTGTCTATCACGTATGTCACTTGACTGCCTTTATGGCCCTGTGCTCTACTAGGCAGTGCTAAGCAAATATTTATAGGAAACTTGTATTATCATCGTGATGTATGATTATTTTCAATCGTGGCCAAGTGTCAATTATGGATCCAATATAAAAGAGGATTTCAAAGCTGACTTTTTAATCTAAAGTTTCATGAAATACCATCTTCTTGTCCATTTTTGGCTTTAGGCCAAGATAAACTTTATAAATACAAGAAGTTAATTTAGCATTGAATCGTTATATTCAGCTGGAATTTAATACCTAACGACGTAAAACTTGCATATGATATATAGTTCGATGGATTTTACACACTTGATTTATTTTATAAGAGCAAACTTAATTGATCCAGTTTCAAAGCCAGCACAGAATTGAAATTCTCAGTCGTTTAAAATTACAGAAAAAACAGAACGTGCGCTAAGACTTAATTTAGTAAAGACTCAGTTTTGAAGAGAGCAGATGATTTTAAATAAGTTTCAGTTGTAATTATAAAGAATATCAAATTTTCCTCCGATTAAAGCATTTTAAGAAACTAAACAAATGCAATGAAAAACATCAAATAGGATTTAAAACATCAAATAGGATTTAAAACATCAAATAGGATTTACTATAATCATCTGCTGTAACTATTCAACAAAATGTGACCAAAACATGAAGTAAATCCGGATACTAAGAGAAAAGTTTACGAACCCGGAACGAGATTCATTGTGAAGTGATTGATGCTTTGTCTTCCTGTGAAGTAATTGCGAACAATCTTGTTTGATAGAATATTATCACTGAAGTGTGTTCTGGCCTCAGTTACTGCCTCACGACCATGTGCCATACAAAATTAAACTTAATTATTATCAATATGTTCACTTAAAAGGAATGTTTTGCTAGTTCTATTCTACTTAATTGTCCCAAAAGTTCTGCTTTTGTGACATAGTAGTTAACAAACTAACGACCAACACCGAGAGAACACATCCGAGGCAAAAATAGACATCAGAAGGCAGCGGACCGCCTGCTTGATGAGCCTGTGTGAATGGGTGGCGGAACGGATTAAGGAAGGAATCGCAACGTATCTCTTGAAAAGTCGAAGCACATAGAAGAAGTTTCTGCGGTAGAGTGGTTGCAAACCAAAGGTACAAAACATAATCTGTCCTGCTATTTATCCCATAGCTGGGAGGTGACAAGACAGATGCCCACGGCTATTTTTGCGAAAGTGAATGCAACGAATTCAGCTGAAACTCGAACTTATTCCGATCCGATATTTACTGCACCAAAGCCGTCCAGCCATTGAATCAAAAATATAAATCGGCCATCCAACTTTCATTCACTTTTTCACAAAAATCCTTTTGGGACGACACGAATCTATTTTTACATTATTTCTTTCAGCTTTTCTTTTTTGTGTTCTTATTTTATTAAAAAAAAAGGCCTGAGTAATTTCAATTTCAAGTTTAAAACCAGGAGTTATCTCCCTGCAACCAATAATTAATTAAATTTGAAAAAGATATGAGAACAAATGAAAGTTTATAAAATTAACAACAACTTCCAAAAAAAATTTAAAAATCATAAAATACTTTTAAGACCTGATGGTACAATCACAGGTCTACATTTAATTTAGAAAACTTAAAGTATTGTACAAAATTGGCTAGGCACGTGTGGAAATTGAAATTAAAACATAAAAAAACAAACAAAAAAAAACAGATATTAACGTGGAGTATAGTAAACAGCCAAGCCTTACAACGGTGGCAAAATATGTAGACTGTGGCAGGAAGAAAAGTTAGTGATTATGTTATTCACCGCAAAAAATGAATTACTGAATGAAAGAACAGAAATTATGACTAAGTGTAACCCACGCCATACAATATCTATTAGGATGATACAACCATGGATGAAAACGTTATAACTTCTTTTAAGAATGGCGCGTTCGAAAAACATCTGTTACGTGGGCGTTTATAAAAAAGGGTAAAAATCAGTTATTGCAAATTGCCTGAAAAAAACACATGGTAGAAAGATACCTCGTGTAATAAATCGTTTACAAATGAAAAATATTCAAAGGTTCTATAATACAATTGTATTGAACACTTTTTAATGCAACTGTGTACTGGTCTAATTTAATTATGACCAAAAAGTAAGTAATTATATATATATATATATATATATATATATATATATATATATATATATATATATAAACTTATTTATAAATGGAACTTTGTGTGTGTATGAGTGTGTGTGTCCGTTACCAACAGATTCCGAAACGGCTAAACCAATTTTCTTGAAAATTTACACAGTTGTACAATAAGCGTCTGCGAGTGTTCTTAGCTAGGTTTTGTGTCGAGACACTCCCGGTAAATATCGAAAATCGATAATCGAAAAAATCGGGTTATAGAAGGAGTGGTCCGATTTTAATCAAATTTCATAGTCATAGACAAAGACATAAGAAGCGATATTCAGAAGTTTCAAGGTTGCAGTTCTTACAACTGTGCAGAAATTCGATTATATATATATATATATATATATATATATATATATATAAACGATTTGATTACTCCCGAGCAACGCCGGGCTATACTGCTAGTATATATATATATATATATATATATATATATATATATATATATCCTGTCATGCTCAGGGGTTGTTACACCAATATATATGTTGCTGTTATTTTAGACGGTATATAGATATAAATAGTTTGTCTCCATCGTAAAATAATAATTTACATCCTCACGGGGTGTCGCATATCGTAGCATTGTTCTACGTCAAACAAAATCTGAAATTTAATTTCTTTTCATAAATAAATATATAATTTTCTATTCAATAATTTCACCTTTGCATTCTACATTTGACTAAGAATTTTTGATTCACAAACTGACTCTAATATGTCACGAGCATTTCGTGGTATCTGCCACAAATTCCGCTTTTTCAAAGAGCCATTTGGTGATAAATAATTGTAATACCAACTCTAATGGGCTACGTTTCTTTTCAGATAACACAACATCTTGCGTTTTTTTTTGTCAAATGTGCCAGAGTTACGTAATTCACTTTCTCTCTTTTATTTGGAATCTTTACGAAGACTTAGAATTAGAAAGAGATAAACCTTATGAAATACGTTCTTTATAAAATTATGGTCCACGTCGATTCCGTTTAATTGCGTTTGTGAAGGTTTCACGATCAGGACTAAGAATTTTCGATTCACAAACTGACTCTATCATGTCACGAGCATAACTTGTCCCTCGGCATAATACTGCTTTATGTACCAATATTTGCAAGAGTTGCATAGAATTCTTGGGTTTAAGGAAACTGAATTTCAAATTCTTTGTCGTCGAGTCTTCTGCCAACACAAGCTTTTTTTTTTTTACTTTGAGGTGTCGAAAAGCAGTCAAGGAAAAAGAGAGACAAAAGAACAATTTTAAAATGTTGGATTCTCCAGTTTTGAATTATCTTCTTGTTTATTTGTAAACTAGCAGTATAGCCCGGCGTTGCTCGGGTGTTATGAAAGCTTTAAAACTAATCCATGGTTCTGGAGCTCAGACTCTTTAGACGTTGGCACGAAAGACTAAAAAGCAATAGTTGTTTCCAGTTAAAGCGAAACCGTATACTGCAAGAAAAATGACTGGTTGTAAGTCAAATTTTGATTTCCTGGTATCGACATCAAATATTTTTTTTTCGTTTTAAACTGAATTTTGAAGACTAAATAAGTCCTCTGAGTAAATGGTATCATGGCTGAGACTAAGAGCTCCAATTATACCTACTTAGAGCCAAACTCAAAGCAAAAACTAAAATAAAAGGGCTGAAAAAAATGCAAACATACAGGCAGATAAACAGACACACACGCAAACATCTTACCTTATATATATATATATATATATATATATAGTAAATAAGTTGTTGAACTCGTAGGTTTATTTACCTTTTTGTTCATGCATTTACTTTTATAAAGAGTGCTCGATACAAATGTAGAGCGTTATACTGTAATGGATGTTACAATGTTTTTAAATTCATAGTACCACTACACAAAAAATTTCTCATGTTTCGAAGCCAGTCTATTATGTTTTGGCTTCATCCTCATATAAAGTATATTTTTTATTTATTTGCCTACTATTCTGTTGCAACTGCATTATTTTTTGTTGGTATTGTATAGGGTTTGTTTTCTTTTCGGGGGGTGGGTTCTGTGTTTTTTTTTTTTGTTGTTGTTTTTTTTACTTAAATTTTAGCGAGAAATATTTGCGATATTTGCATATTACTGCTAATTCGTCTCTACGGTTTAGTAAATCGTTGCTGTTAGGGTACTGGAGAAAAAAAAATCAACCAGAACCCACCCCCCCGAAAAGAAAACAAACCCTATACAATACCAACAAAAAATAATGCAGTTGCAACAGAATAGTATGCAAATAAATAAAAAAGTATACTTTATAAAATATTTTGTAAAGGGGATAGATTTTATAAAAGAAATATATTTCTTAAATAGTATAAAATGTTATATTTTATAATATTATAAAATAGCTTAATATTATAGAATATTATAAAAATGTTTTTTGTTTTTTTTTTGTTTTTTGTGAAAGATATATTTTGTGGAAAATATATTTTATAAAGAGCAAGAGAGTAAAAAACAAAAAAAGCACACACCCCAATACAAAATAACATACATTAAATTAAGGAGAAACGAACCCCAAAACAAAACAACACCTACCAACCCATATACATTTTTATGAAAGATATATTTTATAAAAGGTATATTTTACAAAAAACAAAGAAATAAAAAAACAAGAAAAAGCACACACCCCAATACAAAATAACATACATTAAATTAAAGAGAAACCAATCCTAAAACAAAACAACACCTACCAACCCCTAAACCAAAGGCGACATTAGCACCAGCTTTTTCAAGATTAATAGATTCAACCTATCATGAACTCTGCCAAAAACAAACACTTAACCCCAACAACAGTAAAAAGGTCAACGGAACTCAAAATGCAGACCAACCCCTCTTACTCCTGAAAATAACAAATCAAACGCAAATATACGGTCTTTTCAACTGGATAATTCTTATTTCTAAAGAAAATCACCTGAGGATGAAGCCAAAACATAATGGACTGGCTTCGAAACATGAGAAATTTTTTGTGTAGTGATACTATGAATTTAAAAACATTGTAACAACCATTACACTGTATATATATATATATATATATATATATATATATATATACATATATATTATCGATTTTCTGCACTATTGTAACCCGATTTTTTCTATAACCCGATTTTTTCGATTATCGATTTTTGATATTTATCGGGGGAACCTCGACACAAAACCTAGCTAAGAACACTCGCAGACGCTCATAGTACAACTGTGTAAATTTTCAGAAAAATAGGTTTAGCCGTTTCGGAGTGGATAGGTAACGGACACACACACACACACACACACACACACACACACACACACACACACAAAGTTCCATTTATAAATAAGTTTAGATAATAAGATACTCAAAGCGAAATATTAGTAGCAACCTTAAATTTCGATTTTTTCGAAAAACATTTCAGTCAGTCTGTTTAGTGTCGTACGTGACACACGCTTTGGGCGATCATGTCTCGAAAGAGACATGACGGACTGGGAAGAAGATTATCCCGCAGTAGGTTTCCATTGCTTTCTGTGGTAGACTTGTTGCCAGCCAAGGCTATAGAACCCAATCTGTCCTGTTATTTCACCCATAACTGGAGGGAATAGATGGATTAATACCTTTTCCAAGGATATTTGTGCGTAAGTGAGTGCAAAGAATTCAGCAGGAATTTGAACTCGGCACCCGGATCTTGCGTTCCGAGTCAAAATCCACTGCACCACAACGCACATTAATCCTTTCTAAAATGTCTTTTCTACAAATATTTTCATGGCGACTGATTTGACGAGAATTTTCCCTGGTTCCCGACCTACATGTATTTACTCGTGCTATGGGATTGACCCACTATTTTACCGTAAAATACTTAAATTTAATCGATTCTTCTACTCTAGCAGTTTCTTTTCTCGCACTTCCCGTTTGTGGAACTCTATCGTTTTCTTGATTCCCTGATAGCTACAATCTCCAAAAGTTTAGATGCAACCTCAGTTGTCATCTTGTATCTACCATCCGTTATCTTTTCTTCGACAAACCGTGTGCCTTGTTTTTCTCTCACTGCAATCCCCTGCGCACCAGTGGCAGTCCTGCGTTGCTTGGGTTGACTTGAGTAAAATAATAAAAAAAAACTCTGTCTGCTCTTTGGTTCTTTACAATGATTTGTTTCTACCGTGATACGGTTTCCAATTTCTTCCCAACGACACCACTCGCTAGTATTGTTAGCGCACCACCTTGTCAAATGTGGTGATGTTCAAACCTACAACAAACAGGCCCTTCACAGCTTGGACCCACTCATTTCTGCATGTTATCTCCATTTCCTTCGTGTTACTTTAATATGAAGACAGCTTCTTCCCTATCCCTATAAACGCTACTTCTGCAACAATAAATTTGAAGATGATAAGATTTATAAAAAGTTAAACTAACACAAGTTCATAAAACAGGCACAAAAATTTAAAAACTGAAACAAGTTCTTACAGAATTTACACAATTTCTGGAGAAAATTAATCGAATGTCACTCATGCTCTATACATCATCAAAAATACATAATCGAGATATCCCATTAAAAAAACATTGTATCACAAATATAAAGTAGCCAGCACACACGCTAAAACATTATTTCAAACTATTTTTACAATTAATTCATTGCATATAAAAACTAAAAAACAACAAAGACATAAAAACTGATATATGGCAAGTTTAGATATCAAATATACAAATGATTTCGAAAAGAAATGCCTACATTTACTGAAAACACGCTTGCTTCTTCATATACATAAAATCATATAATGTGCCATTTCATTACTAATCAATATTTTTTCCATCTTCGATATGAAATTTTATAAATCGAAATGTGGTTTAGGACATTTGGCCAGTTTATTTTTACAGTTTCTAGAAAGTTACCCTCTCAAAAGAAAAATTGCTGCAAAATTCTTATTTTAGAATCCAACAACAAAAATTACTATACGAATTTTTATTCCCAGCAATGTAAGGGGATGTGCATTGTGGTACATTGGATATCGGCTCCGAACGACAAATCGGGGAGCCGAGTTCGAATTCTAGCTGAATTCCTTGCATTCACTTACGCGCAAATACCCTTGGGAAAGGTATTAATCCTTCTATTCCTTCCAGTTATGGGTTACATAATAGAACAGGTTGGGTTCTATAGCCTTGGTCGGCAACCAGTCTACCGCAGAAAGCAATGGCAACCTACTGCGGGATAATCTTCTGCCCAGTCAGTCATGTCTTTTTCGAGACATGATCGCCCAAGCGTGTATCATGTATGGCACTTAACTGACTGAATGTAAGGGGATAGAATCTGGAATAATTGTAGATTAATGAGCATTAAATTTAAGAACAATAACAATGACAATAAATAAGATAATAAAGTTATATAATACTGCGTACTAAGTAATAAGATAGTAAAGTTATATAATACTGATACTAAGTAATAAGATAGTAAAGTTATATAATACTGCGTACTAAGTAATAAGATAGTAAAGTTATATAATACTGCGTACTAAGTAATAAGATAGTAAAGTTATATAATACTGCGTACTAAGTAATAAGATAGTAAAGTTATATAATACTGCGTACTAAGTAATAAGATAGTAAAGTTATATAATACTGCGTACTAAGTAATAAGATAGTAAAGTTATATAATACTGCGTACTAAGTAATAAGATAGTAAAGTTATATAATACTGCGTACTAAGTAATAAAGTTATATAATACTGCGTACTAAGTAATAAGATAGTAAGGATATATAATACTGCGTACTAAGTAATAAGATAGTAAAGTTATATAATACTGCGTACTAAGTAATAAGATAGTAAAGTTATATAATGCTACGTACTAAGTAATAAGATAGTAAAGTTATATAATACTGCGTACTAAGTAATAAGATAGTAAAGTTATATAATACTGCGTACTAAGTAATAAGATAGTAAAGTTATATAATACTGCATTACTAAGTAATAAGATAGTAAAGTTATATAATACTGCGTACTAAGTAATAAGATAGTAAAGTTATATAATACTGCGTACTAAGTAATAAGATAGTAAAGTTATATAATACTGCGTACTAAGTAATAAGATAGTAAAGTTATATAATACTGCGTACTAAGTAATAAGATAGTAAAGTTATATAATACTTCGTACTAAGTAATAAGATAGTAAAGTTATATAATACTGCGTACTAAGTAATAAGATAGTAAAGTTATATAATACTGCGTACTAAGTAATAAGATAGTAAAGTTATATAATACTGCGTACTAAGTAATAAGATAGTAAAGTTATATAATACTGCGTACTAAGTAATAAGATAATAAAGTTATATAATACTGCGTACTAAGTAATAAGATAATAAAGTTATATAAATACTTTGCGTACTAAGTAATAAGATAATAAAGTTATATAATACTGCGTACTAAGTAATAAGATAATAAAGTTATATAATACTGCGTACTAAGTAATAAGATAGTAAAGTTATATAATACTGCGTACTAAGTAATAAGACAATAAAAAAGTTTTATAATAATGCGTACTAAGTAATAAGACAATAAAGTTATATAATACTGCGTACTAAGTAATAAGATAATAAAGTTATATAATAATGCGTACTAAGTAATAGATAATAAAGTTATATAATAATGCGTACTAAGTAATAAGATAATAAAGTTATATAATACTGCGTACTAAGTAATAAGATAATAAAGTTATATAATACTGCGTACTAAGTAATAAGACAATAAAGTTATATAATACTGCGTACTAAGTAATAAGATAATAAAGTTATATAATACTGCGTACTAAGTAATAAGATAATAAAGTTATATAATACTGCGTACTAAGTATCAGATAATAAAGTTATATAATACTGCGTACTAAGTAATAAGATAATAAAGTTATATAATACTGCGTACTAAGTCCTGAACATCGACACTCCAAAACAATTCACCCGATCTTAATGAGATCAAAATAATTACACCACATCCAAACATTTTGTGGATATGATCAAAATCAAAAATATCAATAACAATAAGAACTTTAAAGCAGCTAAAGTGACACGCCTAAGTATTAGATACATGTTTTTTCTGTTGTAACTCTCATTTATTGTCGCCATTTTGCCTGATATTTGGTAAGTAATATCTCGTAAAGATGTTTTAGTTGTATGTGGAAGGAAAATTAAAAACTGATGGTTGAATCCATTTTTTTTTTTCAAAGTTCAAAATTACCCGATTCAAAAGTATTGGATGCATCAATTTAATATTTTGTTGCGTAGCCTCTGTTTTGTTTTACTGCTTCCAGTCGCTTTCTATAGTTGGCCACATTTTTCTCACACTGATCCACCGTTACTTTACCCCGTTATTTCTTGCATAATTCCACTAATTGCTTGATATTTTGTGGATTCCGTTTTAACCTTCAAAGTATCCCACAAATTCTCAAGAATTCAAGTCAGAAGACTTACTTAGCCAATTTAGAGTACTAATACCATTATCTTCAAACCATTCCTTTGTAAGATTTGCGGTATGTTTGAGATCATTGTCGTGTTGAAGCCCGAAATACCGATAATTTTCTAAAGAATGTGCAGATTTCTGAAGGTTTTTCTCTAGAATCTTCCTCTACATACTACCATTCATTCTACGATGGATAACTTGTAACTCACCATTGCCCCTGTATGAAAAGCATCCCCATATCATAATGGAAACACCCCCAAACTTAACTGTGGGGATGGTATTATGCTTGTTGAAGTCAGTGCCATTTTTTTGTCAAAAACTTGTGTTCCTTCCAAATAGTTCAACTTTTGTTTCATTCGACCAGATTACCTTTTCCCAAAATTGCATACCTTTCTTTTCATAAGCTTCGACAAACTTTAATCGGTCTTTGACATGTTTGGTTTTCAGTAAAGGCATTTTTTGGTAACCTTGAATGAAAGCCTATACAATATAAAGTTATGCTAATGGTATCCTTACTTACATTCATTCCAGTACCCTCAAGATCAGTTTTAGTTTCAGAACGAGTAATGAAGGGTTTTTTTGCACATTTCTGCTGATCCACATTGAAGTCCTCTCATTTATTTTTCTCGATTTTCCATTTCCTGGAAGATTTGCTGTACCGTCGCCATACTTCTTATACTTTCTGATGATATTTCCTATTGTACTTAATGCTAGATTCATTTCTTTGCTAAATATACTATTTAATTACAATGTTTCATTTATAACTTAAACTCGAATATGACTTCAAAATTAAAAATTATTTTACTAAGATAACTGACCCACTCAATACTTATTTGGTTTTCTTAACTACACTATACCTAAGTATACCATAATTATTTAATCCTAATTCTAACCTAGACATTCCAGCCCCTTTACTCATGGGGTAGCACAAAATCTAATTAAAAACTAAAAAAAAAAAAAACAACTAAAAAACCTGCTGCTAAAAGTTATTGTCTACCCATTTAAATAATTTAGGGTCCCACTATGTATTTTACCAAGACAAAATATTTTTCTTTAAAATTTAAATATTTACAATGTTTCATTTATAACTTATGCTCCAACAAAAAAGACAAAGCCAAAATTTCACGATTCGATGCGAATTAAATTTCTAACCAATGAAAGAAAGCAATTCACAAAGAGAAGCTAACAAGCTGGTGTAAAAAAGTCCTTTGCTGATAGAGAAAGAATGTGAAATCAGTCAGATAGGAGCAAGATCAGATACCGCCAAGATGTGACAAAAGAAATTTCAATCCCTAAGTAAAGGTAGTACAAAATCTAATTTAAGAATAAAACGAAAATCCTAAAACATAACCTGCTGTTAAAAATGTTTGTCTACTCATTTAAATAATGTATGGTCCCACTATGTATTACCCCGACAAAATTAAAAAGTGAAATGGCTTGAGACGAGGACAGTCTATTTCCTTTCGCGACTCAAATCCTCAATTTCATCGTTACCTAATTCTCATTTTTGATTGAACAATACTGACACACCTACAAACATATTCCCTAATTACTACCTCTTTATTTTCTAAATAACCATCAATTTATTTTTTTATTTTCTAAATAAATCATTTTCTCCATTTATTTTACAATATCACAATGAAGAAGAACAGTATTGTTTTGAAATATGAAAACATTTGTGTAGTGATATAATGCTTTTATAAACACTTGTAATAACAAAATTACAAGATACTAGCAGTATAGCCCGGCGTTGCTCGGGTGTAATGAAAGCTTTAAAACTAATCCATGGTCCTGGAGCTCAGACTCAGTCTAAAGAATATTTGTGTGAAGTTTGTTTAGAATCGGATAAAAATTGTGGATTTGTATAAAGGACAGACACACACAAAAACATATATATATATATATATATATATATATATATATATATATATATATATATATTATCAATTTTCAGCACTCTTGTAAGAACTTCAACATTGAAACTTCTGAATATCGTTTTTTATGTCTTAATCTATGAGTGTATGAAATTTGATTAAAATCGGACTACTCCTTCTATAACCTGATTTTTTTATTATCGATATTTATCGGGGGTACCTTGACACAAAACCTAGCTAAGAAGACTCGCAGATGCTTATAGTACAACTGTGTAAATTTTCAAGAAAATCGGTTCAGCCATTTCGGAGTCTATAGGTAACGGATACACACACACAGACACAGACAACGTTCCATTTATAAATAAGTTTATATATTTATATCTAACTTGAAAGCAATCTTCAGGTTATCTCTACATATATATATATATATATATGTGTGTGTGTGTGTGTGTGTGT
>JBBBDQ010001023.1:732500-835000 GCA_037127315.1 Ascarosepion bandense | reverse complement strand
ATGGACTTGTACAAATTCTGAATGGTTTTTAAAGGGATTTATGTACATTCATCTGTCAAAACTGTTTCCAGTTCCTTTAGCGATGTCGGTGGTGAATATCGACTTTTCGCTTTGTTTTCTAATATGCACCACAAATGCTCAATAATATTCAGGTTTGGGGACTGTGGTGGCCAGACAAGCTGCTCTATTACATCAGAATGTTTCTCGTACCATTCAGGCACCTCTTTAGCAGTGTGGATTGGGGCATCATCAGTGAATATCACATTTCTCCACTGCTCCGTAGAGCATTTCTGATGGTTTTTACACCACTCTTTGCAACGTTTGTTGTTGAGAGCAAAGTTTTCATGATGGCTACCCTCCCATGTAACCTGATCTGTGAAGCTTCCGTCGGACGGTTTTTGTAGAAACTGGATGCTCGAGATGGTCATTAAGTTCGGCAGTCACTTTAAGGGGTGTTGTTTTGTGGTCGTTCCTGACAATTCGTGTCAGAGTCTGACTGGCCCTATAAGATGTATTTGATTTCTTCCGTAATTGTGCTTCAACAACGAGGCTTTAACGTGTTTTACATCTGCAGTCATTACGTTAAACACTGTAGCTCTTGAAACGTCCAGCATTTGGGTTGTTTCAGTCACGCTTGCGCCTGCCATACGGGCGCCAACAATTTGACATCTTTCGAAATCTGATAGATCTGACATGTCGATGAATTTCAGTAGTGTCTGATGATTATACTAAAAGAAATTAATTTATTGGAAATATACACAAGCAGCAAGAGCAATAGATTAAAACATAGAAATTTAAAAGATTTTGACGGTGTTAAAAACAATTGAAAATCGGGTTGCTATTTTGAAGGTGCTCACATTATTTTGTGTCACCCCTATATATATATATATATATATATATATAAACAAATAAATTAGAAACATATATATATATATATATATATATATATATATATATATATATATGCATCGCTCATTCAGTAAAATGAATTACAGCACTCTGGCTATTGGGCGCGTATAATGACAATATACGCTCTAAAAAGATATGCCTTCTTCCACCGAACGGCCATAGCCCAGAGATAGAATCGCCGCCTGACGCCAATTCGGTCGAGTTTCAATCCTGGGTTAAAAAGCCATCGGAGTCTAACCGTACTGGTGAGCTGTGATACAGCGAAACAGATCTGTCTGCGGATGACAATATATATATATATATATATAATAATAACTACATAGACTCTGTAAGTATGCAGGCCGTAAATTTATACTAAAATAAACCTCCGAAAAAACCATTAACAAACAGAACCTAAATCCGTTACAATCCGGTGTACTAAGACGTCGGATAAATGGGGAGAAAAAAAAAGAAACCCGCGGAACAAGAACAAAACATTCAATACTCCGCAGTAAAGAAAAAACCCCAAACGGAACCAAACACAAGAAAAAGTGCTCAATACAAAGTACGAAAGAAAAGATACAATAGTAGAGCAAAAACACACAAAAATCTAGAGTGAGCCAAAACCTACCGCCGTTTCACACTACGGATCGTCAGGGCAAAGGCTTTGCCCTGACGATCCGTAGTGTGAAACCGCGGTAGGTTTTGGCTCACTCTAGATTTTTGTGTATATATATATATATATATATATATATATATTTCTAATTTATTTGTTTAAACTATTTTTTAATGGATATTCATATTTAAGTAGATACTCTGCCGGAGACCGTAGAACTTTCTATAAAGTTTTCGCGAACATATATATATATATATATATATATATATATATATATATATATATATATCAACAATGCTATTTATTTTTTTATAATCATATAGCCCTAAGCAAGGCAGTTTACTGCCACTGGTGAGCAGGTGGTTTTATAGGAAGAAAGTTATGAGAAAGAAGGACAGGTTATAGTGGGTGTTAGGAAGTTAGTATGAGCTTAGATCACTGGTGCCGCCTAAGCACGAATTTACACGAGATACTAGATTAGCAACTAGGTCCCACCCTTTTACAGTTAAACAAATAAGATGTAACCGTAAATTCTACTCCAACAGCTTCTTTTCTCGCGCTTCCCGCCTGTGGAACTCCCTTCCACAAGTCTGCTTTCCCGACAGTTACAATCTCCAGGTGTTTAAATGTAGGGTCAATACACACCTCCTATCACACTAACACCCAACTATTCTCACAACACTCTCATCTACCCAACCCTCATTCTCGGTATCCTTACCCGCCTATCACCCACCCTCTGTCATTTCCTATATTTTATCAGCCTTTCTCCACTCTACGTAGCCCCCTGCACAGTAGTGGCAGTGACATGCCTTGCTCGGGGTGAAACGCTTATAAAAAAAAAAAAAAAAAAGAGAAGGCCTTTATATTTAAATTCTTGGAGATTGTATTAATTTCACAGTAAAAGGGTTGGACCTAGTTGCTAATGTAGTAGCTCGAGTAAATTAATGCCAATTGGGCAGCAGTGAGCTAAGTTCATCGGAGAAGAATCCGTGAAAGTATTTCTAGATGAAAAACAGGGAAGCCACATTACGCCGGTGAGAAAGTGACTGTATCTGAGCTGCCGAGTTGGAATCGATCACATTACAGATTCTCCGTTGGATTTTGTCAATGACCCCAAGGTAGATAGCAGGGTTAACTGATCAGATATGGCAGCCGTATACAATGTACGGGCAGATGGTATATTTATATATGTGCAGGATGGTTACATACGGGAAAAACTTCTTGGCTCTACACAGAGAACCGACCTTCTTAGCAGCGGATTTAGCTATGAATTCGCTCCAGTCATTCCACTTGAGATCTGTTGAGAGAGTTATCCGGATGAAGCGCAGGGTTTTGTTTCAGGGAGACTAGCCTGATCCATGCTAATGGTGTTGGGTAGGACCGATTGTCTGTGGTGGTTCACAGATAGCAGCTTCATTTTGGAAGCATTGAAATTCACAAGCCATACCTTACCCCAGTCCACCACGGATTGGATGTCCTTTTCAAGCTCGGCAGCGAGGTTTGCTTTGTCAGCCTCGGCAGATTTTTGATCGAGGCGAGAGTAAACTGTTGTGTCGTCAGCGTATATGCCTACTTTGCATCTTATTACATCGGGGAGATCGTGAATGAAGATCAGGATAAGCGTAGGGTCTTTATTAAAGCCTTGAGGGACACCTGCGTTCGTATAATAGTATTGGGTGGGCATGTCCGTTCAATACTACCTTCATTTTGCGACTTGAAATGTATGACTGGATTAGGTTAAACAATATTCCAGTTATACTATAGCCCTGCAGCTTGCGTAGAAGGCCAGCATGTCAGACTCTTTGTAGATATCCAGGGCAACAGTTACAGTTTCGCCGTTCTTGTCGAGAGTCTGATGTATATACCCAGTGATGGTCATGATATATTAGTAGTAGACCTGGTGAAACGGAAACCATACTGTTTGTCAGAGAAGAAACTGTGGGCTGTGAGAGGTCGAACCACCTCGGCGTTGCCAAAAATTGTTAGTAGGCTGATAGGGCGATAATTAGAGGGCTCAGAGTGTTCACCAGTGTTTTTATATGTTGGAATCACGGAGGAGGACTGCCAGCAGGCAGGCAGGAAAGCAAGAAGCAGAGAGGCAGTAGTTATAGAGTTTGGAGAGAACAAAGGAGAGTTCAGGGGCACATTTCTTCAGGACAATGATTGGGATTCCGTCACCACCGCTGGAGTTATGGTGGCCAAGCTTTGAAATTATGTTAGAGATCAGCGAATGGTTAATGTGAATGTCATTCAGTTGGCCCTCAGTTGTAGGTGGGAAGTTGGGTACAGATACTCCAGATGATTTGATGGAGAATTTGCGAGCAAAGCACTTAGCCTTGTCTGTTGAAAAGGTGAGGACCTCTAATCTGTTGATAAGAAATTGAGTGATTACAGTTATTTACTACACTTTTACAACGGCTCCATTAGTCTTTGGAGCCAAACTTACGGGATGCTATACGCTGCTTCATTCTGGCTGCAAACAGCAGCTTAGCTTCTTTAAGTATTTTCTTGCACTCATTGCGAGCAGAGGCAAAACGGCGCCTGTTATGGTCCGACGGATGACTTCTATAAATCCGGAAGAAGTGATTTCGATGGACGATGGCTGCTGACCAAACAGGGGAGAATCAGGGGGACGAATGAGATTTATGTCGCAGATTCCTGGCTGCCATTTAAAGCATCGATGCCATCCTTAACCCAAGAGGAGACCTCAGAAGAGTCGTCACACAGGAAATCCCAATCTGCTCTTTGATAGGCGTAAGATATTCTGCTAGTCTGAGGTTCTTGGGTAGAGTCGGAGTGAAAGAGTTGCTAACGGAAACTTCCACATGATCAGAGTTTCTGAGAGGACTGAGCTGCTTGAGATTGCAAGAGTCAGGGATAGAAGTGAAGCAGAGATCTGGCATTGAGTCAGCTCTATTAGACTTATTAAAGAAACGCGTGGGAAACTCCACCACTTGCGTAAGGGTCTGAGTGAGTGAAAAATCCATGATGTAGCCCCCAGCAAGATCTGTGACAATATTTGCCAGCCATTTGGCGTGGTGGGCGTTGGAGTAGCCAAATATGGAAAATGGCCCGATGAATATTATTGGAGATACTGTTAAGAATGGAACAGTCAGAAGAGGAGGAGGAGCGGTAGAGAAACAAGTGTTAGTTAAGTGATGGCTTTGGGGGTTTTATTAGCTGGTTTAGTTTTGCTATTATGATAGGTTTTTTCTAACAGAAGACGGAAAGCGCGACACAAAGATCCGAGAGCTAATTAGCATGTCGAAGGACGCTTTCCAGAATCTGAGTAAAGTATTAAGAGACAAGAAACTTTTGCTAGAAACAAATAAGAGATTACTGGATTGCTATGTGATGTCAGTTCTTCAATATGGTTGTGAATGCTGGAAAATATCATCCAAGACGAAGGAAAAATTGAAGCAACTGAAATGTAGTTCTACAGAAGGATGCTGCTGATATCAGGAACCGAGGTTGTGGAAGGGATGGAAACTAAAAGGAAAAGAGAACTAAAGTTCCTGGGACATGCAATGAGGAAGGAGGGCTTGGAGGACCTGATACTAACAGGCCAGTTAGAGGGAAAAAGAGACAGAGGATAACATATTGGAAGAGCCTGAGCAGATGAATGACAGAACGAGGGTTGCGTGTTGTAAAAAGAGAAAGCGTGTTAAGAGCTACCAGGAATAGAGAGATGTGGAAGGCCATGATCGCCTACGCCCTGAAAGGACAAGGCACACAGAAAAAGAAGAAGAAGAAGAAGAAGAAGAAGAAAGGAGGAAGTGAGTTTTCTTAGGAGAGAGTACTAGAGTAGAATCAGTCGGTCGCTGTATGCAGTATGTGTGTGAAGGAAACTGGCGCCGACTGCAGTATAATGTGGCCTCAACGTTGCTCACTGGAAGTTCATGCTGAGATACCCTTCCATGCGCGACATAGCACTACAGAAAACCACGATATTATTCAACTGTTAATCAGAGCAGCCTCTCATGACGCTACGCAAGATTTCGGGCTCCTAATTAACAGTCGGAAGCAGCAACCAGAAGACTGCCAAACCAGTACCCTCAGAATAAAGAGAGCTTACTACCATCCACAAATACTACAAAAGGCTTGCGACAGCACTACCACTAGGACCCGACAAGAGGAGAGAAACCGGAAACCCCTTCCTAAACAGGAAACAAAAAATGCACCTCTATTTCTGTCCAAAAGAAGACGGAGGAGTGTGAACCGGGCTATAAAAGGGTCTATCTACTCTAATTTTAAAAACATTACTTAATCGAAAGAAGCCTTCCAAGCCAATAGTTTTGCAGTACCTTCCTATGCCGGTTTAAAGATAAGTCAAAAGAAATTAAAAGCCTTTGAAACTAGTGACACCTTTTTTAAAAATATAACCACTGCTATGTGCAAGAAGACAAAATATAAAATGTATAGCGGAAAAAATAAACAAATAAAATAAATACATTTCCAAAATTAAACTAGTAACAAAAGAAAAGATAAAAGTTATCAGTAAAGCTTACCAGCCCTCCAGATCTGAGGTGAGTGAAACTTCAAGACAAGATGGCGGATTCAATTTCAATTCCTTTTAGTTACAAGTAAAGTTGGCAACTGAACTCACGTCTTTACGTTTTAAACGCCCTTCAGACTTTATTAAATAATACTTATATTATCGCACATACATATATATCTAATACAATAATATGTGATATATGGCTACTTACATATGTGTATATGTACATTTCATATCGAAACGTAATAATATAGACTGAAATATAATGAAAAGTACATGATTATTCAAACATGAACAGCTGTTTAACACAATTTGCTATTGACGCAGGAGACACACAACGTCCCATGTGAATACGCGAAACGCCGTACAAGACACGTTTTATTTAAAAAGTTAAGTTTATAATATAGACAGGAACAGAATGCTTTGAAAACAGGCAGTGATGTCCAAAAGTGGGCCTTGGCATAGAAAGATTCATTTAAAAAGTATTAAGAATATAAAAAGAGTAAATAAAATCTCATCAACACAGAAACTCCGTGGTTTTTAATTGAACCTACATCAATTAATACTCTCAAAGTATTAATAAACGCAATATATATATATATATATATTCGCAACACAAATAAAGTAGATATAATAGTTAATTAATAATGCTGATCTCAATTTAATCAAATTTTAATACCAATGCCCACCAAGATTAATTTTAAGTGCCCACATATTCTCCAAATTAGAAGTTGCTTTACTCTGATTGGTCCACATTGTACATACAGTAATGCCTCCCTGATTAAAGGGGTCTTGCTTGTTTTTAACCTTTTAAAACCATTCAATTTAAAATAATCACATCACTTGACCAGACACAAGAAATGTTGAAACAAAATAGCTACTTTTGTAGTGATATTGTAACATATCCATGTTATAATTTCTGAATATATATATACATATATATATAGCATTTTGAGAGTATTTATTAGATAAATATAAATAAATACTCTCAAAATGCAGTGTATTTATTAAATAAATATTAATAAATACTTTCAAAATGCAATATTTATATATATATATATATATTTCTCTCTCTCTCTATATATATATATATAGAGAGAGAGATACAGACAGAGAAAGACAGTGTGCTATGGATGAATTGTCGTCTAAATTAAGCAGAAAAAAGTAATGCTGACTAATTTTACTTTCCAAAATTACACAAGATTATATTGAAGTACTAAAGTGTTGATTTATTTAATAAATTCGTCATTGACCGTACCACAACCGCCAGACGACTTCGGAATCTCATGCATCTCTTCCGGCTGATCACCTTGTTGGTGAATGCAGCCATATTCTTTGCCTTCAGTTAATTTTTGATGTTACAATGGCCTCTTGCACTACTACGTCCAACACATAATGATCAAAGAGTTTGCAATCTACAGAGTTGGAAGTATGGTGTCATATGGTCGTATAAATTGTTTGACAGCCATGATTGTGTTCTCCTGCTTGTGTGGCATGGTGCAAAGCCCTGTTGCCAGATATAGAAACTTCCAGCAGCCATTGTCTTGACATAGGGCAGCACGAACTTCTCAAGGTATGTGACGTAGCAGCCTTCTGTTTTGAGTCTGAGGCCCTGTGGGAATAACTACACCATCACGACTGACCACGCCAATCACCCTGGTGTTGACGGGATAAATCATCGAACTCTTTCAGAATCATCTGCACTGTCCGCACAGTGACACCCAAACACACTGAAATATTTGTATTAAAGCTTCCGGCATGTTATTTCCAAATTGCTGGCGGAGTTATTAATGTTATGATGATCTTTTTCTCACACTCGGTGCCCAACTGACTCTACAAAATGTGTGCAAATGCATTTACGAAATGAAAAATAAAATAATATGGCGACAATATATATATATATATATATATATATATATGACTTGTATGGCGTCAATTTACACATCTCTCTCTCTCTCTCTCTCTCTCTCTCTCTATATATATATATATATATATATATATATATATATGAGAATTCTTATAATATAAGTTATTCGCTAAGAGCTTTTTACCTTATATTTTTGGATTTTTCCCGGTTTCCGGAACATATTTGAATATAAATTCTCCAAATGTCTGAATACTTTCATTTTCCATCAAATATATCTAGTAAGCAATCTCTCTGTCTCTCTCTCTCACCCTCTCTCTCTCTCTCTCTCTCTCTTTATCTCTCTCTTAAATCTTACTGATGTGCATTGTTGTGCATGGATATTAGCTAGGAACAAGAAATCGAGGAGTCGAGTTCGAATTCCAGTTAAATTCCTTGCATTTACTTATGGGCAGATACCCTTAAGAAAAGTAGTAATCCGTCACTTCCTTCCAGTTATGGATTAAATAACAGGACAGATCGGGTTCTATAGCTTTGGCTCTTTGGAGACATGATTGCCCAAGCGTGTATCACGTACAGCATTTAACTGACTGACTAGTCATTTATGTTGAAAGTATGGTCAGATTTGCATACGTACATTCAAAATCCATTGCAAATGCGTTCAAATTGTTGAAATCAAAATGTTTCAAGTACTTTCAAAGTGTTGCTTTGCAGTATACCTTTGCCATATGCCAATAAATTTTTCAGACTATATAAATTTGAAAATACATTGATAGTACACTGATCTCAAAATTCTCCACGTTAAATTCCATACATGATATCACTAACCATCATAAAAGCAACAGCAGAACAATGCTGAATACTAACACATACAGAGAATAAGATCTACTTGGTGTAATCTAATTTCAAATCTGAAAGATATTTGTAGGGGACTCGGCTACGCTTATGAAATTGATCTTGTGTTAAAGACAACTGAAGTCCCCCCAATTTAAAATATCATCAGATTGAAAGAATGAAAGTGTTTTACTTGTAAAATAAGTGAATAGATTAACATTAAATTTGTAATAAGTGAAATTACTATGTAAAATGTTTAAAGAGAGAAAGTTTAGTGTCGAGATCAAGAATTCATAGTTGTAAAGTGGTCATGTCTTGTATGTGTAGTAGCAAAATGTGTGCATGAAGAAAAGATTAATCAAGGTACGAATAAAGTCTGTTTCCTTTCCTTTTTTATGGCTGGCGAGAAAGTGAAAAGGAAAGTAAAGCAATAATGAAAAATGGTCCTCATTGGCGTTACGTTTTAGAAGTCAGTTGAAGTATCCGGCTGTTGTGGTTGTTGTCGTCTTTTTGATTGACTGCGAGAATAGTGAAGATGAAGAAGAAATAATAAAAAATAGCAGACGAGAAAGATAAAAATGCATGCGTGATGGGACCTTATGTCCGATTCGAAAGATTAAAATTTCTTTTGTCACATCCTGGCAGTACCGTTTCTAATTTCTGTTCCAAACTTTCTGATTGATTCGACTTTCTTTCTTTCTTTTTATAACGATTTACTTGTTAGATATGCTTGTTAACGTTTCTCTCAGTTTTGCAAATCGCTTCCTTTCATCGGTTTGAAAATTAATTTAACATCGGATCCCAAAATTTGGCTTCGTCTTTTTCTTCTTAGTATGAGGTCTGTCTTTTTCCTATTCGTCAAAATTCAATTTTACACTGGCTTGCCTTGGTCTGGTTTTTAAAAATGTTTTCAGTCATTCTGTTCCAATTTTGTTGGTGTGCAGTTCTACGTTTGTGTTTTAGTTTATTGTTATAATAGGATTTGTATCGAACATAGTTTTGCCTTTCATGCTCATTGAAGCCAAAGACATCACACAAGAGACGAAATGCGTTGTCATTATAAAAGCTTTCCCACTCTATTTCAATTTTCTATATTATATATATATATATATATATATATACATACTATAGTCATCCGCAGACAGATCTGTTTCGCTGTATTACAGCTCATTAGTACGGCTTAGACTCCGGTCGCTTCCTAACCCAGGATTGAAACCCGACCGAATCGGCGTCAGTCGGCGATTCTACCGCTAGGCCACGAGCGTCCGGTAAAAGAAGGCAGGCTTTTTAGCGCGTATAAACACGCCCAATAGCTAGCGTGCTCCAATTCATTATCGAATGAGTGGTGCGTAAATGCCGGAGTAGGTACTGTTTACAAAGTCTCCCACTCTTCCACAGTGCTCAATATATATATATATATATATATATATATATATATATATATATATATATATATATATATACATACATACATACATACATACATGCATCCATGCATAGATGATTGCGGAGCGTCTGTTCAAAACATATGCCTTATACAGACGAAGTGTCTCGAACAAAATCAATTATCAGCATTCACCAATAATAGTGCTAGACTTAACTAATCGCAGATAATTTAAATTTGAAAAAGAACATCAAAGGAAAATATGCAGTGAATTATTTTTTCTTACTAACATGATTATTCATTTTTAATTAAACATTGCTAATTAATTTTATTGGTAGGTGTTCAAGTTGTAGATGTAAAATTACATACAATTATTGCTTACTTGGAAGTGAGAATTATTTTAAAAATCTTCAAATAAATCTCTTTATTGTCACTCGCTTAAATTAAATGTACTTTTTTGTAAAACATTTACACACAAACATTAAGATCATAAATATGAAAATATGATTGGTAACTCTCATATCTACTAAGTGGATTCATGAAGAAAAACACATTCCTGTTTGGAATACCTTTCATAATAAATAAATGGTTATTAGAAAGATGGTATAATGACAACAGAAAGTAAATTAGAATAAAAAATACAAATAATTTTTATAAATTAAAAGTTTTGAAAAAAATAAAAATAAATACGTACTGATAAGAATAGTAAAGTTACTCAGAAGCCCCATTAAATTTAAACATGATATAAAAAGTTCTTTCCTTTCTTCATCCCCTTCTCTGTTTTCTTTAAGAAGAGGTCAAAATATGGAGAAAGCAGAAAGGACATTTTTGGTACAAGAATAGATACATTAAGAGTAATACGATATACGGAGAAGCAATAAAAACAAAAAAAGGAAAATAAAATTAAGTTAAAAGTAGGTGGACAACCTGACCGTTAGGGAGAAAAAAGAATATAAGAAAGGTAAATAGTAAGTTTGTAGAAACTACTGGCCAAACGTCAAAGTGAATATTTATTCTGTTTGTTAAAAGAAACGCAGACATCTTCCGACATATAAATTACAAACCATGGTTTTTGTGTTTAAATGTAAATCCTTTTCGCAACCGACATCCAACATTGCCTGATGACGTGATTCTATCTCGAAACATAGAAATTTCCGTGTCGCAATTAACATTTAATTCATAATTATATGATTATATGAAGTGCTACAATATTTATTGTTTATAAAAAAAAACTAGCAGTATTGCCCGGCGTTGCTCGGGTGTAATAAAACTTTAAAACTAATCCAAGGTTCTGGATATTAGACACTTTGAACGTAGGCACGAAAGACTAAAAAGTTTCCAGTTAAAGCGAAACCGTAGACTGAAAGAAAAATGAATGAATGTAAGTCAAATATTGATTTCCTGGTATCGATTTATATATTTATATTTTCTGCATTATTGTACGAACTGCATCCTTCAAAATTCTGAATATCGTTTCTTATGTCTGGGTCTATGAGTGTATCAAATTTGATTAAAATCGGACCACTCCGTCTATAACCTGAATTTTTCGATTATCGATTTTCGATATTTATCGGGGGTACCTCGACATAAAACCTAGCTAGGAACACTTGCAGACGCTTATAGTACAACTGTGTAAATTTTCAAGAAAATCGGTTCAGCCTTATGTGTGTGTGTGTGTTTATGATTTATATATGTGTGCCTTGACCGATAGTAGGATTTGGCTTTTTTTTTAGGGTGGAGAGCACTAACCCAGTCGTGGTTCCGCCGAAGGGTAGAATCACGACTGGGGAAAGATAGACAAATATTTTTGGCCGCGCTATATGGCCCGGAAGACCCACATTAAACAGACCTTGTGTCACATTTTACCTTAAGTGGGGAGGTGACTAAATACTGTCACTGAGTAGTAGCCACAGAGTGAGGCCTGCGAGAGGAAGTACTCCCAAGTCCACGTTTACCTTTGTTCTACGTTTCCCGAGAATATAATATTCAACCTTACATCCGAGTCCGTGTTATATTTCTATGGCCCTCCGGCCATAACATTTACCAGTAAACATCATAACTATCTTAGTGGTTTTGATAGCACTGAAACATTTAATTCTAAAACTAGCCTAATAAAAAGCTCAAGAGCCACTCAAGGTAGGGTTTACAGAGTTTTGTGATTTGAATGTAAGAGGAAGTAGAAAAAATCGAAGATAAGGATAGACAACTATTGAACTCTGAGTTGTAGTCGTGAATATTTTAGTGTCCAGGTAAGTATCTATTCCTGAGTTTGTTCTACACTGTAGCAGTTTTAAAGAAAAGGCTAAGTGGATCCTCTACCTTACAAATGGAATACGTAAGAAATGTCGGTGAAACTGTAGAAATAGTATGACGATTGTTAGCTCTAAACTATTAGGACTAAAGAATGAAGCACATCTGATCAGTATCTGAATACAGTAACAATAGTAGTAATACGTTTATATTACACGTGAATGTAGGTAAAACGGCTGTTCTAATTAAGTTTTAAAAGTATTAATTTGCATCGTTAGATGTTTAATGCTATAAACACTAAAGTGTTTAGACTAAAGCAACAACAACTCATGAAATCTCTTTTTAAGTGCTGTTAATATTCGCAGGAGATTCTTGTGTTTTTATAGAAAAGTTACACTTGTGCGCTTTGGTACAGTGGATATCAACTCGGAACGACAAATTGGGGTGCCGAGTTCGAATTCCAGTTGAATTCCTCGCATTCACTTATGCACAAATACCCTTGAGAAAGGTATTAATCCGACTCTTCCCTCAAGTTATGGGTTAAATAATAGTACAGATTGGGTTCTGTAGCCTTGGATGCCAACCAGTCCATCGCAGAAAGCAATGGCAACCTACTGCGGGGTAATCTTGCGCCCAGTCAGTCATGTCTCTTTCGAGACATGATCGCCCAAAGCGTGTATAACGTATGAGACTTAATTGACTGACTGAAAATAATAGTTGGAATCATGATTTAGGCTTCTACTGGTCAGAAAATGAGGGATCGGTTTTATATTATTTTGAAGTAATAAACTGATCGCCCACTAATTACTACGTAATAATATAATACATCGCTTCTCCCTCTAGCTCAAAGTGAAATACCAGGACAGATTGGGTTCTATATCCTTGGATGGCAGCGAGTCTACAGCAGAAAGCGACAGCAACCTACTGCGGGATGATCTTCTGCCCATTCAGTCAAGTCTCTTTCGAGACATGATCGCCCAAAGGGAAATCTTAAAGACAAGTTCAAATTCCGGTTAGATTCGTTGCATTCACTTATACGCAAATACATTTGGGAAAGGTATTAATCCATCGCATCACTCTCTAGCTATGGGTTAAATAGCAAAAGAGATGGGGTTCTGTAGCTTTGGTTGGCAACCAGTTTACCACAGGAAGTATTGGCAACCCACTACAGGAAAATTTTCTATCTATTCAGCCATGTCTTTTTCGAGATCTGATCGGACAACCTTGTATCTCACTGATACTTAATGTACTCATAATAATGAGGTGTGTCAATAGATTTAAATATAATCCTCTAGAAAAATAAGAAACTAGCCTTATGGCCGTTTTTTATGCTGATGGGCACGATGCATTAAAACATCAGACAGGCTGATACTCTCATTAGAGGTTACAGAAGTATCACTTGCAAAAATCTTTGAAGGCTTTCATGTGAGTATAGCATGGTGTCCAGTTTATCGTAATTGTCTATTCAAGGATTTGTGTAAAAAAATGTTTCCAAAAAGATAATGAAATAGAAAAATATGTTTGTGATGCAAAATCACTTTTAAAAGAAGAATAGTCGTATGAAATGAGATCTTTTTTCCCAGACTGAGCAAAATAAGGGAGTGCCCCAGGATTATCCCTTAAACGGCGGGTATCATTGATTTTTCATTGGTAATCAATGAATAGCAGCCCTTTAGACATTCATCAATACAAGTCTCATTGCTTTATCACTAACTAGCAATATAGCCCGGCGTTGCTCGGGTGTAATGAAAGCTTTAAAACTAATCCATGGTCCTGGAGCTCAGACTCAGCCTAAAGAATATTTGTGTGAAATCGAATAAAAATTGTGGATTTGTATAAAGGACTTACAGACAGATAAACAGACACACACACAAACAACTTGCCTTATATATATATATAATTAATCTTCTGCACTATTGTAAGAACTGCAACCTTGAAACTTCTGAATATCATTTCTTATGTCTGGGTCTATGAGTGTATCAAATTTGATTAAAATTGGACCACTCCTTCTATAACCTGATTTTTTCGATTATTGATTTTCGGTATTTATCGGGGGTACCTCGACAAAAAACCTAACTAAGAACACTCGCAGACGCTTATAGTACAACTGTGTAAATTTTCAAGAAAATTGGTTCAGCCGTTTCGAAGTCTATAGGTAACGGACTCACACACACATATACACACAGACAAAGTTCCATTTATAAATAAGTTTAGATTAGAAATCCTGGGAATTATGGACTTATTATTTTTTAAATATACATGAGGTTATCTCATTTCTATGGAATTGCATGTAAATAAGACAATAACACTGCTATGTCTGCTTGCATACTTTGAAAATTAAAAATGACAACGGCACAAAAAATACGCAACTTAATCTTGCAGAGAATGTTTCAAGGAATATCATACTGTTGTAAATAAACTTTAAGTTTATTTCTATTTTCGTTTTTTACAACCTAAGAGTTAGAATATCATACAAATAAATTTTAAATATAATTAAGTTGAAAATGAACAAAAGCTATCCTTTAAAAAATAAATTTGTCGTTTTTATCCGTTTAGACTGCAAGAACCGGCAAATTTTCCAGCCGTTTATGGTTTAATGTTCTGCAGGGAAAATGACAACCACTCTGTATTTTGACCAGAAAGATATCAGACTAATAAAGTTTATGGCCAGTGCCTCTGCTATCAAATCCGAATACGTGAGAACGTTTATAAATGTTACATGGTATCATCGAGCTAATCCAAAACGTATACCTTAAGGCAAGGGTTGGCAACCTACGGCAAAACCACGATCAAAACCCAATCACCTCCATTTATACGTAGAAAACAAAAAACTAAACATAAAACAAAAACTGAGAGCCGATTTTACTGACCGACCGGCAACAGATATTAGGCGGAGACACCCTGAAACATCGCTTACCCCTGCCACCTACCCTCTGTAAGTTTTTTTTTTTTTTATAAGCGTTTCACTCCGAGCAAGGCATGTCACTGCCACTACTGTGCAGGGGGCTACGTAGAGTGGAGAAAGGCTGATTAAATATAGGAAATAACAGAGGGTGGGTGATAGGCGGGTGAGGATACCGAGAATGAGGGTTGGGTAGATGAGAGTGTTGTGAGAATAGTTGGGAGTTAGTGTGATAGGAGGTGTCTATTGACCCGACATTTAAACACCTGGAGATTGTAACTGTCGGGAAAGCAGACTTGTGTAAGGGAGTTCCACAGGCGGGAAGCGCGAGAAAAGAAGCTGTTGGAGTAGAATTTACGGTTACATCTTGTTTGTTTAACTGTAAAAGGGTGGGACCTAGTTGCTAATCTAGTATCTCGTGTAAATTCGTGCTTAGGCGGCACCAGTGATCTAAGCTCATCGGAGCAGAAGCCATGAAAGTACTTGTAGAAGAGGCACAGGGAAGCTACATCACGCCGGTGTGAGAGCGGCTGCAGCCGGTCTGCCAAGTCAGTATCAACCACGTTACAGATCCTCCTTTGTATTTTGTCAAGAAGCCCAAGGAGAGCAGCAGGGGCACCCGACCAGATATGGCAGCAATATTCAATACACGGGCGGATGGTAGATTTGTATATGTGCAGAATAGTTTCAGGTGGGAAAAATTGCTTGAATCTTTCAATGGGTGGGACATGTTCTTATCTCATCATACGTAAGTGTATATGTTTACAACTATTTGTACTCGTATGTATGGATATATATGTTTCATTTTTGTTTGATATGTGTGTGTGGTTCGTTTTTGGTACAATTTTCAATAACAGTTTCAAACCTACACGTCATAATTTCATTCATTTTCCTTCCGTTAATTATTTTTGAGGAAAAGTAATTTTTGTTAGATGTTTCTGAACTTTAGATTTTCTTTTGTTTTTCTGATTTCGCAATGTTTATTTTCATTGTGGTTTACAATATTTTGGTTGACAGGGGTCTGCATATGTAATTTTCCTTAATTTTTCATTAATGGCCTTCGTCCGGCCCGCGACCCGTCATTATAACACAATCCGGCCCGCGAGGTTGAATTAGTAGCCGACCCCTGGATTAAGGGGTTTTCTCATTCAAGCTACTGTCCTCACCTGGAACCCTCATGTTATCATTTTCTTGGAACCATGAAAGAGGCTCTCAAAGAGAACTAGTTTAAGGATGAGGTTATAGCAAATGAAGTAACTCCCGCATACCGTTGAAACCAATGAAGATCCTTCTACGAGATGTGTATACCTGCTCTCATTCAAATGTAGAATACCACATTTAATTAGAAAAGAAATTACGTTAAGGATTACATTTCCTATTCATTAGGTATGATACTTACCTAAGGACGCTTCTGCTGGTCAAGTAAAGTACATTAGCTCAATTCCCACGTAGTACCTCTTTTTTGTGAGGCTTGGGAAGGGGCTCTGGTCATTTCCCTAAAGTGTTAAGTACTGAGAGGAGCTTGAGCGATTTTTTCACGGTACTGCCGGTAAGTCTACTTTAAACATTAATCTTTTGACACATAAGGTAGCCACGTGGACGCACTGAAAAATCCCTTTCTGTTCAAACGTCATGTTTTGTTTGCTTTTACTATTAAATCTGTTTCTTTCTTTCTTTACGGGTTAGTTTGTCGAACCGACTCCCGCGTAAATGTTTTCCTGTAATGTAGAATTTTAACCTCCTATCAGTGAAGAGTCAATCATTACCTTTCTTTATAATTTTCATTTCATGCCGTCCATTCTTTCATTTTTAGCAAAATCCTCTACCTTCGGTGGCTCTCGAACCTTTTATTGAATGAACTTCACAACAGAGAATAATAAATGACAGATAATGCCTTTTGACCAGTTGTCTTTATAATAATTAAAATCTGTTTATAAAATTTGGCATGATTTGGAGTTTTTACTATTTTATGTTTAAGGCGAAACACCGGTTTTGTACGACTACCGAAGTTGAGTAACATCGATCCTGGTCAGTCCCTCGATGAATGAAAGGTTGGAAATTTCATTTTCTGTAACTTTGGATGTGCTTATGATGCAATAGATAATGGTTCGGAATTGGAAATCAGGAATCCGAGTTCCAATTCCAGTTGGGTTCGTTGTATTAACTTACGCGTAATTACCTTTCCTAAAGGCATGAATCCGCCTATTCTCGACAAAGCTAAGAGTCACATACTAAGTCTTTTATCAATAGAACATTATTATCTCAAGAAATATCTTACAATCTAAGCGTATTTTGTAACTTTAAATAACCCGCAAAAGGTTGATAAACCGTAAAAAACAAATCAATCATTCAATTAACTATTTGCAGTTGATTAGTGCAGCAAAACCAGCTCGAATATAAAGCAATGCATATTGTTGTTTTATTGTAATGAAAACATAAACCATGCCTTCACACCATAGGATTATTCTGCCAGTGATATTCGAGTATTGCAATGGCTAGACGTGCAAAAAGTGGAATCATCCAGCCGAGTTCATATTCAGACGTAGTAAAGTGTGTTTTCTTTCGCATTAAACTCTTTTAAAAAAGCAAGAAATCTGTCTCTTCTCAACAGCTATCGGTTAAATAGTGGAACTGTCTGTGATCTCATGCTTTGTATGATATCCACTCTGAACAGTGAAAGAAGACTCAGAATTTATTCCGGAAAAGACAACAGAAAAACATTGCACTTGTTCCAAGAAGGCACGGTATTTAACTGATAATATTATAAAATAATCTACGGAAAGCCAAATCACTTCCGTCCTGAAAGAGGTAGGACATTTTTTTAAAAAAATAACCTGTCTGTATGACCTTCTGTAAGTCCCGGCCACTGACAATCTATTTCTTTCTGATAAGCAGTGTGAGAAATATAGTTTATGAGGATATTGAAGAAAGACAACAATAAAACCTAAATTTAGAGAATGTAGTAGTCAGAAAATTATCTCCTGTGCCACAGATTAGCGGTTCATGGAAAGAAGCTATCCGAAGAAGATTTTGTTCTTGTTGATGTAATACAAAGAGAATGGCAATGATTACTTCAAGTGTAGGTTGGATGGTGGGTCCTAGATGCACGGGTCTAACTAGGTAGTAGCAAGAAATGTAGCTTCTCAGGATATTTGCCATGGAAGTGGAAATAGAGTAGCGAGAGTCTTACGCCGTTTCGTCGATGGGGAGTGAGGTTGTATAGTGGAAAACAATTCATCATCTACAAGGCGGGGAAACGCTTTTGAACTGGAGGCGTAAGGACTGGGCAGCTGCAGCGTAGATATATCAGGCGTAGTTTTTTTTCCGTGGGGGTCTAAATTGGATCTTGTGGAGGTAGTGTATAAAAATATATCAGCCACGTTTAATTATCCTATATTAAAATGCACACAGAACCAACTTAGATGTATTAGTCGAGCGATATCAGGGACTAAAGAAGCAGATGTCAGGTAATTATTATTTTATAATAATAATTATTATATTTATTTAAACGTTTCAGGAATTTTTAGTACATTATATTTCCAAAATGAATATTTGGGACTGTAGTGATGCTTGCTAACTACAAACAATCGTAAATACTGAATTCTAATCAACCATCCCGGTTTAATACCTTGGAAGAGAGATCGTTTTCTATTATGTTGGAGCAATGCAAATGCTTTCAACTATGGTATTAATCGATACATTAAAAGACGTTTTATTGGTTTCTGCCACCAAGGCCTTGTTTTCAAAGAAATATCAGCGCTTGATATCTGTAGTGCGTTTGGATTTGCACAATTGTTTTTTATTTGCAATGGAATAGTGAAGAATTAACCAGGGATTATTTTTTTTCGTATTTGATCTCTTTTTTTTTTTTAGAGGGGAACATATTAACAATTGCCTCATCTGAGAATAGTTTTTTTCGGAGAATAGTGTTTCAACAAATATTGATTATTGAATTAACTGCTTTAACTGCTTAATTAAAGAAACATGATAATCTGAGAGTTGAGATAAAAATCATCAGAAATAAAGTTGAAATTTGAGACATTCTATACGCCTGATTATTGGGTACTGTCGACTAACGTAGCGTTTTTATTATTGTCTTTAAACTTGGATGTGCGTTGTGGTGCAGTGGATATCGACTCAAAACGGGAAATCGAGTTCGAATTCCAGTTGAATTCCTTGCATTCATTTACGCACAAATATACTCTTGTAAAAGTTTTTAATCGGTCTCTTACCACAAGTTATGGGTTAAATACTAGAACAGATTGGTTTTTATAGCCTTGGATGGCAACCTACTGCGGGATAATCTTCTACCCAGTCAGTCATTTTCTTTTTTGAGACATGATCACCCAAAAGCGTGTATCACGTCTGACACTTAACTGACTATTAATTTTGGTTAGTGAGTTCGGCCCAGACATTTTGTCATACTTGTTGACTATGTCCACCATAGTTTATGAATATAGAATACAGCGCAGTACGTAATCTGTTCAATGAAATAACGTCAAAGATTAATACTCACGAGTCAGACACTCTTTCGAATCTGATTATATCGCCAATACTTGGGAAAATATTTGTCGACTTTATACACGTCGCATTGAATGTTTTGAGCCTTCTGATTGGTTAACCTTTACATTGGTGAACTATGAAATGAGTCAGCTCATGACTGGCTCACTAGTATACAACGGTACCCAAAAACTCCAACAATACTGAGCTAAACTTTGTGTATGTATATCAGTATACATTCCGGTTGATTTAATCTGACGCCATTGGTACCATACTACTTCTGCACCACAGAAAATGCCGGTTAAGACAAATTCTTCTTTCTTTCTCATGTGCCGTGTCCTTTCAGAACGTAGGCAATCTCCATTTATCCTTATCCTTTTTCTCTCTTAAAGCTTCTTTCTCTTGTTATCTCTCCCAAACACTGATCTGCCATCCACTTGCTCGTGCTCATCAAGTATATATCGCATTTTAACACTGTCTCTATTTCTTTCTATCTGTCTCGTGAGTATTAGATACTCTAACCCAGGAGTCGGCAACCTTTTGGAGAGTGAGGGTCAAAGAACTATGTAAAGTCATGGAGGAGGGCCAAACAGTTATTGCTCCATTGTCAGGGAGAACCATGCTATTTATAAACTGTAAATAAATTTTGTATCTGTTTGAAGAAAGCTAGGATTCACAATACAATTAAATATTTGACAGGAATTTTCTTAAAAAAATATTACATCTTGAAAATAAACGTTTCATAAATCAGTATTTAAAAATAATTCCATTAACATCGGTTGAAAACACTATTTTATATTCATTTAAAAAAGCCCGCTCACGAAAGCAATTTCGCAGAAAAAGTGAAAGCAAGGACGTAAGCTAATTTTGGTGATCCCTACAAATAAAAATTAAAGTAAAATATATTCTTCAGGTAAAAAGAAATAATTTTTAAAATTTCGACGCAATATATTCAGACTATCAACTGTCCCTTTGGTTTGGTTTACCTATCTTTATATCGTGTCTTGAGTAAGTAGCAGGCCGGACAAGATTCACCAGAAACTTTCAAAATGTATGGGTATTTGTTCGCAAGGTAACTTTAACAGTATGACACAAAGCTGTTTTCAAAGCTGGAGTGATAAGCGTATATAGTCCAAAGGACAACAATTTCTCAACCTCTGCTGTCGCGCCATGGTCAAGGTAATATATTTGTTCGTATTTCCTCTCAAATATACGAGAGAATCTTCCATCTTACCGGCTGCTTCTACACATTGTATTAAAAGAAGAGGTTTGTGGATACCGACTTGAGAGCGTCCTTGATCTGTTGAATCTTGAATAAAGGCAAGTTGGTATAAAGTTTACATCAGATTTAAAATCCGTTATTTACTTTTTTAAAATATTACGGCGCCGGTTAATATGTTGTTAAAAGACATTTTTTTTTATTTAAGTTGCTATTGTATTTTAAGTATATTGAATATATCCTTTTAATTTGTTCTTTTCTTTAATAAATAATTTTCCTTTGAAGAGAATTATAATTTATAAAACTCCTATTGTTTCATTAAATGTTGATAATAAATTTCAAGAGAAGCTAAGAGAGTGTTGATTCATGTTTTGTTTTCATATTCACTCCAAACAATTATTCACCTTCTCGAACGCAAAATTTAGATTTTACTAAAAGTGATTACAAAAAGCGAAAATGGATGAATTCTGCGCCATTGAACATGAATAATTCTATCTTCCGTTCGACTGATTCTTTTATTTACGTTTATTTTTAGTGTAACGCAAAAAGAATCCTTTCCCTTGCTAATCATTCTTACATAATTTGAAATGGTTTCACTGGATACATAAATATTTCTTACGATCTCTACGAATCAAGCTTTGTATTATACTTCACCACAGTTTGAATATTTATAATTCGTTTATGGCTTTTGGAACCAATGGTTTCACTACTTTGGTAAAATCTTGTATTTTGGACTAAATCGAGTACGCTGACTCTGAATACATGCATAGAATTTTAGCAAAGAGGGATTTTGCAGTGAACGCATGCGGATTATTGGAAAGACTATCATAATTTAAATACGCCATATGCAAATCTGAAAGTCCTGGCATGCAGAAACAATTCTAAAACAGATTCGGAACCAACATACTCTATTTAATTTAGTAATTTGGTAGCAAAGAATTTTTCTAAAGTTTTGAATAAGTGAAGATTCAGTCGTTCTCTCGTCTTTGCCAAAACTCTGTTAAGACAGAACACATGAAAAACCTACAGTATATATTAAGTATAAAAGCCTGTGTTGAAAAACCACATGTTCTTCTTCATGTGTCGTGTTCCTTCAGGGCGTAGGCTATCATGGACTTCCACTTGGCTCTGTCTCTTGTCGCTCTCAATTCTTCCTCTTGGTATCTCTCCCAAAACCCGCTCTGCAATCAATTTACTCATGCCTATCAAGCAAATCTCGCGCTGCCTTTCTCTGTCTATCTTTTCCTCTATTCGTCTTGTGAGTTTTAAATTCTCCAGGCCCTCCTTCCTCATTAAATGTTCCAGAAACTTCATCTGTCTCTTCCTTCTGTGTATCATGAGTATTCTCCTTGGCTTCCATCCTCTCCAACGCCTCGTCGTTAGTCACGTGTTCAGTCCATGGTATCCACAGCATCCGTCTGTAAAACCACATTTCTGCTGCCGCAAGCCTCTCCTTCATCCTTGAGGAGATCGGCCAACATTCCCTGTCATACAGGACAGACATCACATAGCGATCCAGCACTCTCCTTTATTTCTAATAAGATTTTCTTGACTTTCAGTATTTTGGTTAGCGTTTAAAATGCGTCCTTGGCCATGCCAATGCGTCTTTGGATCTCGACATTGCACTTTCCATCGCCTATCAGCACGTTTCTCAGGCATTTATATTTCTTTTCTTGTTTTAGTTTTAGTTTCTCCGACCTGTAGTTGACAGTTTTGCGTCTTCTTTTTGCTGATGACCATGTATTCAGTTTACTTGAAGTTTATGCTTAGCTCTTTCTTCTCGCTTCCTCTTGCTACCTTCTATAGGAGGTCCGGCATTTTCCTTTCCGTGTCTGGGATCAGCAGTGTGTCATCTGCGGATCTTACAGTGTTGAGATTGTGGCCGCCAATGACGAATTTTGGCAAGGTTTTTATTTCTCTCAGAATTGTTTCACTGTACAAATTGAATATATCCGGTGAGAAGACACCTCCTTGTCTTACACCCCTATCAATTTTTGTATATCTGCTGAATTCACTTCCTATCCGTACGCAAGCGGTTAACTACCAATATATATTCTTGATCGTCCTAACATCTTTTCCGAAAGAGTCGAGGTTGTCTATCACCTCTATCAAGTCTCTGTGCTGTACTTTGACAAATTGTTTGGCTCAGACTATGAAGCACAGATAAAGTTCCTTCTGCATTTCTATTACTCTTTCAGATAGCATTCAGTGCATGAATATCGCATTTCTTGTTCTTGTATCTTTAACAAAGCCACATTGTTCTTGGCCTATATGAGAGCCAATTCTGCTGCGCGCTCTGTTCATCAATATTTGGATGATGAGTTTTGTTATGTGACTCATTAAGCTGATTCTTCGGCTGAGTAAACATTCTTTTATACCTAGCTTCTTAGGTAGATCTATGAAAATTGATCTGCTTAGGTCCTCCGGTATACTGCCGCTTTTTCAGATTTCGTTTATTATTTCCGTGAGCCTGTCTATACCAAAGTCTTCTAAAAGCATAATCTCTATTACGATGCCATCAGGTCCTGCTGCTTTATTTCTGTTCAACTTTACCATTGCCAATTCCACTTCGGCTTTAATATTTCTGGTCCATCCATATTTTTGTATATTGTTGGTTGCTCTCCACCATCGCCAAAGAGATCACCAATATACTTATCTCATGTCTTAAGTATTTTTTCTAGTATGAGTGTACAGTTCTTTGCTTTTATAAATACTGTTGCTGAGCAGGTCTTTTGTTCTGTTAGTCCCTTTATATTTTTATGCATAACATCATTGGTGAATTTTCTTGTATTCCATTCCATATCTTGGCATCGATTTTTGTCTCTTTTGCATCAAGTCAAAAGTCTCTTCAGTGATCCACATATTTTTCTTCCGAAGTGCTTTTTCCTTTGGAATGATGTTGCTCGTTGTTGTCAATAGAGCGACTCTTAGTGCATCCCAATTTGAGCTTCGTATTTCGTTTTCAAACTGTCTATATACATTTCCTGCAACTTCGAGTCATTCACGAATTTATTGTACTGCAGTCTTAGTGTTGTATTAGGTTTCCTTAATTACCTTAGTTTTATCTTTAGTTTGCTTAAAACAATTATGTGGTATCTTCCGCAGTCAGCACCTGGGTAGGCTTTGCAGTGAAGTACTGCTTTTCTGAATCTCTTGTTGAGGGTAACATAATCAATTTTGTTTTTAATTTCTCCTCCTGGACTTCTCCAGGTTCATAGTCTTCTTGGATGCTTTTGGAACCAGGTGTTACTTATTATCTGTTCATTTGTTGTGTACAATTGGACCCATCTCTCACCCCGGCCATTTCAGTGTTCGATTCCGAAATTGCCGACCGTTTCTCCTTCTCTCCCTTAGCCGACTTTGGTATTGGGATCTCCCATGATGATTCAGATCTCTTGTGGTTTGCTGTGTGCCTTGGCATAATTGAGCATAGAGTAAAAGGACTTGATTTCCTCTTCTATACATTGTGTTGTCGGTGTATATACCATTATTAACGATATATAGAGTTTTCATTTTAACTACTAGAATTCTTCAGCTATCTGGTAGTATCCCATAATACATTTCCTTGTGTCTTTATCTAGTATAACGCCGACTTCTTTTTTCATTATTTCACCACCCGCGTATAAAATTCTTTGGTTTTCCCTGATTGACTCCATTGTTTGGCCACCTCGTTTCACATATGCCTAAAATGTTTATGTTTAATCTAATCATCTCCTGCTTTACATTTTCCAACTGTCCACAATTGTTCATGGTTCTGATATTCCACGTACCAAGAGTAATTTTTTGTTTGTTGCGAATAGTTGCTGGATAACGGTCCCGTGACACTTGTCGTTTATGTCTTTTCATTTCGTGTGAGTGATAAATTCTGAGGAAATATGTCCACTTTACGCCGTTTATGCTAACAGTCTCAGGATGACCGTCCGGTGACACCTGTAGCGCATATCGTTCCTTACTAAGCGAGGACTCGGTGTCAAGTGAAAGTCCATGAATATACGAGGAAGGAATAGTGGTTTCCCATTGCCTTCTCCACGGTGTTTTATCGAGACACCACCTCTAGTTACCTGGCCGTTGATTCCTTAAGAGGTCATCCGCTCTTTGTAAGCTTAATCGTCGTCCTACCGGGTTGCTACAATCCGGTGAGACCAAAATAAATCTCAACAGGTAGGAACGTGGAGGGGGGGGATAAAAGAATAAAAATATTAACTACATAATAGTATAAGTCCGAATAACCGATCTTATAGAGAAAAATAATGAAAATTCTCTAGATAAGTATTTCATTACCAGTAAACAAAAAAGAAAAGTTTCAAATTTTTTTGGATTTATCAAAAATATTTCAAAAACAATATACCTTTTTCTACCTTTTGACAACTCGACAGCAACTAATTTTGAATTTAAAAAAGAACACACACACACACACACACACACACACACACACATATATATATATATATATATATATATATATATATATACACTGAGAAGAATCCATACAATAAAGAAGCAGAGAGTAACAGGGAGAAGGGTGGTAATACTAGTCTATGCGATATTTTACATGAAAAAATAAATATTAAAATTTAAATTCAACATTAATCCATGTCAGCCAAAACCTTCTGAGAAAAAAATCTGAAAGAAGAATATTAAACAAAACAAAACATTGAGCGGGGATGAAAGAAAAATATAATTTCAATTTGTCGGAAATAGCAAAAGACAGAACTCAGTCTGCACAACCAAGGATTAGTATTTCGATACCAGTAAACAAAACAAAAATAGCTTAACATTTTCTAAAAAATTTAATTGAAAAAAGATATATATATATATATATATATATATATATATATATATGGTGTGTGTGTGGGGGAGTGTATTTAGGAAGAATTTTTCATTAATGCATGTTTCATTAAATAATATAGACAAGTTTTGTCTATTTTATGTAAAGTTTTTTCATATTCTCTGATAAGCTTAATAACAATATCATTAAGTAAATAAAAAATTACAATATTGATACATCATTTTTTAATAATCCAATCTAAGCTTTCGGCTTACATAAGTCATTTTTAAACATGTCAAATTATATTATATATTATAAACACAGACAAACCATAATGACAAACTGCTTTTGTTTAAATGGAAGATTTCCAAATAACAACAAACCCATGCATTTAAGACGGTTGAAGCAAATATCGCATCACAACTCGTGACGTCACACATGACCAAGCAATAGTGAAAACAAGAAACATTAAGTATGGGAAGCCATTTGAATGAATATATATATATATATATATATATATATATATAGAGAGAGAGAGAGAGAGAGAGAGAGAGAGGGAGAGAAGGAGCCATAAAATATATAATGAATTAGAACACTCTCAGCTATTGGGTACGTATAATGATAATATACACGCTAAAAAGTTTTCCTTCTTCTACCGAACGCCCATAGCTCAGAGGTAGAATCGCCGACTGACGCCAATTCAGTCGGGTTTCAATCCTGGGTAAAAAGCAATCAGCTGTCTAACCGTACTGATGAGCTGTGATACAGCGAAACAGATCTGTCTGTGGTTATATATATATATATATATATATAGCGAGAAAGAGAGAGAGAGAAACAGATAACAACAGAGAAGAGTAGGGTGGAACTATTAGCCTATGCAAAATGTTACATGAACATCTCAATATTTAAATTTAAACTCAGCATTAATCTATTTCAGTTAAAAAACTATTGAAAAAAAGGTAGCATTTGTTGGTATAAAATCTTCTCTTATGTAGCGTTTACTTTCAGGACACGGTTAACCATGTCTCTCCACTATGTTCTGTATTTTGTTGCTGTAACTAATCTTTGATTCTTTGCCACTCATTTTCGTTGTTCAGTTATCTATTCACGCCA
Source organism: Ascarosepion bandense (assembly GCA_037127315.1). Taxonomy (NCBI): domain Eukaryota; kingdom Metazoa; phylum Mollusca; class Cephalopoda; order Sepiida; family Sepiidae; genus Ascarosepion; species Ascarosepion bandense. Next base: position 808,164 of record JBBBDQ010001023.1, on the reverse strand, counting down.
AAAAAAATACTTATTTGGTGACTCCTATTTTTCTCTTGGATGTGCGGTGTGGTGTATTGGATATCGGATCGGAACGAGAACTTGGGAAACCGGGTTCGAATTCCAGCTGAATTCATTGCATTCACTTACGCGCAAATACCCTTGGAAAAGGTATTAATCCGTCTCTTCCTTAGAGTTATGGGTTAAATAACAGGACAGATTGGGTTTTATAGCCTTCGTCGGCAACCAGTCAACCGCAGAAAGCAATGGCAACCTACTGCGGGATAATCTTCTAGCCAGTCAGTCATGTCTCTTTTGAGACATGATCACCCAAGCGTGTATCACGTATGGCACTTAACTGACTGACTGAATATAATAGTTGGAAACATAATTAAAACTTCTACTGGACATAAAGTGGTTGGGGGGTTGGTTTTCTATTGTTATGAAGTAATAAACTGATCCCCCACTAATTATACTTAATATAATAATGTAATATAATCTATCTCTTCTCCCTCCAGCTATGAGTCAAATGGCAGGACAGATTGGGTTCTATAGCCTTCGTCGGCAACCAGTCAACCGCAGAAAGCAATGGCAACCTACTGCGGGATAATCTTCTGCCAAGTCAGTCATGTCTCTTTCGAGACATGATCACCTAAGCGTGTATCACGTATGGCACTTAACTGACAGACTGATGTTTCTCTTAATATTTGAGTGTACAACTTTTCAGGTTTTCAATCTTCATTAGGAATTCAAGAAATTGCTGCGGCCACTTTCTCTGTTTCTAGGCAAAAAATGTCCTTTTAGCTTCTATTTTCCTTAACAAAAAAATTTGTGGCCCACATATTCCCCTAATGGTTTTTTGCACATTCGCTACAACTATATTACTTCAAATATTATTATTATTATTATTATTATTATTATTATTTTATAGTAATTTTTGTGATGCACCCTCCTTTTGCATGCCTCCAATGCATGAATGTATTACTGATTTAGCAAATATGTCTCACCGTCTGAATTTTTAAATATGTGATGTAGCAGTAAGTTTTTTCTAAGAGTTTTACAAACGTCTCTTCTAAGGAACTTTCATATGCTTTTTTTTCTTCCTGGACCATACACTATTCAAAAATTTAAATCCATCGCTAATAACCATCAAGTATCTCCGTTCCTGAAAAATAATACTACGGGCTAACAGAAGCATTGTAAATGCGACTGAGTTCAAAACCGTCGATGACCATATTAGCACGAAATGGTGAAGCCCGAACCGTCGCCTTGGATATCTCTAAAGCATTCGACAGATTTTGGTATGCTGGCCTTCTATGCAAACTGCGGAGCTATGGTATAGCTGGACAATTGTTTGAACTAATCCAGTCATTCATATCTAACCGCACATTGAAGTGGTATTAAACGGACATGCCTCCCAGAACTACCATACGAACGCGGGTGTCCCTCAAGGCTCTATCCTAGGTTCTACGCTCTTTCTGATCTACATTAATGATCTCCCTGATACCATAATATCCCAAGTAGGTATGTACGCCGATGACACCACAGTTTATTCTCGCCTCGATCAAAAATCTGGTGTGGGCCCTCAAAGCTAACCTTGCAGCCGAGCTTGGAAAGGACTTCCAATCCGTAGTGGACTGGGGTAAGAAACGGCTCGTAAATTTTAATGCTTCTAAAACGAAGCTACTATCAATTAACCATCATAGACAATCGCACATACCTCCTATTAGCATGGACCAGGCTTGCCTCCCAGAGAGTAAAACACTACGCCTCCTTGGTTTCACACTTTCAGCGGACCTCAAGTGGAATGACTATATCGCATCCATTGCTAAATCCGCTGCTATGAAAGTCGGTTCTCTGTGTAGGGCCCGGAGGTTTTTTCCGTCTGAATCTATCCTGCACATTTATAAATCTACCATCCGCCCGTGCATTGAATACTGCTGCCATATCTGGTCGGATGCCCCTGCTATTCTCCTTGGGATTCTCGACAAAGTACAGCGGAGGGTCTCTAATGAGATCGATACTGACTTGGCAGACCGCCTGCAGTCTCTCACTCACCGGTGCGACGTGGCTTCCCTGTGTCTATTCTATAAATACTTTCACGGCTTCTGCTCCGATGAACTTAGATCACTGGTGCCCCCTAGGTTCGAATTTGCACGAGATACTAGATTAGCAACTAGATCCCACCCTTTTACAGTGAAACCGATAAAATACAACGGCAACTTCTACTCCAACAGTTTCTTTTCTCGCACTTCCCGACTGTGGAATTCCCTTCCACATGACTGCTTCCCCGACGGCTACAATCTCCAGGAGTTTATATGTAAAGTCAATAGACACCTCCTAACAAACTAACCCGCTTCCATTCTTTCAAACACTCTTCCCACCCACCCAACTATCTATCACCTCCCTTCTGACATTTCTTATATCTAACCACTCTTTCTATTTACCTTCCCCCATGTATCACCAAGCGCAATAGTGGCAGTGGAATGCGTTGCTTGGGGTGAAATGATTAAAAAAAAAAAATTAAAAGCCATCGTGGCCGAGAGTCTAAGTGTGATAACCTTTCTTTACTACTGATTCACGCCAAATCATACGTTTTCTATCAAGTTCTGCTCATCATAGTTACAGTTTAAGCCAATATATTCAATAAGGATAATGTGCCTAAGCAGGGGCCTGCAAATAACATCCGGTAATCTCTCTACCATATGTGCCTAGTGGCAAGTGAGCAACCAACGATTACTTGCCTTCAGAACATTTGTCAGACTTTTGAAGATCTATCTTATTTTTTGAGATACGATAAGGAAACGTAATTAAAATAATAATTATAATTTGAAAAACGTAAATAGTTCAATCATTACTCACTGTTGTCATTTCAATTAACTTGCTTCCTCTTGTATTATAGATTTGCATTCGTAATGACGTTTGCCTTTAGCAGAATTCGCAAAGAGTTTCATTATGTTTCAACGTTATTAGCTCAGGGGAGAAATAAGCATCAATGCTTCAAGCCGAAACATCAAAAATCTATTTTGTCTCTGCTTTAAATAACCGCTGACATTCTGCAGATATTCATGAGTTTCTAAATTTGAAATTGTCGAATGTTAATGAGAGCTGAAATTATTTATAACATTCAAATATTGCATATTTTATTAGAGTTTCTGCTAGAAGGAATTTGTGTTTTTTCTTTTTTCATTACAAAAGTTAAATGGCTCGTTTTCCTTATGCGTACAACATGCAATTAGCTATGATTGAACATTTAGACGACTGGTTCTCAAAGAAACAGATCTTAATTACATTTTTCTAACTCAAAGCTTAATATATCAACGAAAAAATATTGAAGGATTTTTAAAGGAAATGCGTATCTTTCTTCATCAAATGCCGTCTAAGTGTAACAAGTATTCTCAGTTGTAAGCTATGAAGGAATCATGTTCTCAAGGATCCTAACTTGAGGTAGTACAACCAAAAATCGAATCCCAATTCTCCAGGAACCGGTTTTATAAAGGCAGGTAATCTCCAGGAACTTATTCCCCTTAATTTTCTTTCAATCTAACAATTGAACCAAATCACATTATATTATCAAAAGGAATTAAAATATTGTGATAATTAAAGTATATTTTTTAAGATATTTTCAGAGTTAAATTTTTCTATATTTTAATCTGCATCACCTCGTGCAATAAAGTCAGTTAAGTGCCATACGTGAAACACGCTTGGGCGATCATGTCTCGAAAGAGACATGACTGACTTGGCAGAAGATTATCCCGCAGTAGGTTGCCATTGCTTTCTGCGGTAGACTGGTTGCCAGCCACGGCTATAGAACCCAATCTGTCCTGTTATTTAACTCATAGCTGGAGGGAGAATAGATAGATTATATTACATTATTATATTAAATATAATTAATGGGGGTCAATTTATTAATTCATAACAATAGAAAACGGATCTCCCATTTTATGCCGAGAAGAAGCCTTAATTATGTCTCCAACTATTATATTCAGTTAGTTAAGTGCCACACGTGTTGCACGCTTTGGGAGATCATGTCTCGAAAGAGACATGACTGACTGGGTAGAAGATTATCCCGCAGTAAGTTGCCATTGCTTTCTGTGGTAGACTGGTTGCCAGTCAAGGCTATATAACCCAATCTGATCTATTATTTAACCCATAGCTAGAGGGAAGAGACGGATTAATACCTTTCTCAAGGGTATAATTAATCCTGTTATTTGCTTGTGATCCTTTATAGCCAGGCTACCAGATTCAAAGAAGTATTTTTATTACTTAGACATTGTGTTGAGGAAGCATCAGTGACTTAAGTTCGTCCGATCAGAAGCCATGAAAGTATTTATAGAACAGACAAAGGGAGGCCACATTTCGACGGTGGGGATGTGGCTGCAGTCGAGCCGCCAGATCAGTACCTATCACATTACAGACTCTCCTTTGGAGCCTGTTGAGAACACTGAGGAGAACGGCAGGGGCACCTGACCATAAATGGCAGCAGTACTCCATGCACGGACGGATGGTTGACTTGTATATATACAGGATGGATTCAGGCGGAAAAAACATCCTGGATCGGCAAAGTGACCCAACCTTCTTAGCAGTAGATTTAGCTATGGAATCAATATAGTGGTTCCATTTGAGGTCTGAGGAGAGGGTAAGGCCGAGGAGACGTTTTGTGTTGCTCTCAGGGAGAATCGCTTGGTCCATGCTAATGGGAGGCAGGAGAGGTTGCCTGTGATGGTTGACAGACAACAGCTTGGTCTTATACGCATTGAAGTTGACAAGCCACTTCTTGCCCAATTCACCACAGAGTGTAGATCCCGTTCAAGGTCAGCAGCGATATTATGTCTCTCCGCCACGACAGGTTTCTTACTGGTGCGGGAGTATATTGTGGTGTCGTCTGCGTAGATACCTACTTGGGAACTGATTTCATCTTGGAGGGCGTTGATGAAAATAAGGAAGAGCGTCGGGCCCAATATCAAGCCCTGTGGGACACCAGCATTCGTGTTGTAGGATGTAGGGATAGAACCCTGTGGGACAGCAGCATTCGTGCTGTAGGAAGCATTCGTGCTGTAGAAAGCATTCGTGATTTAATGCTGGTAATACCATTTTTTTTCAACAGTTTATTGTTGTTTATCAGTATAACCTGGATATAAGAGACCCTGATATAAGAGAAATCTGGGTATAAGAGTGTTTTCTCTCGTCCCAAATTAGAGTCTGTGGTAATGTATATAAAATAGACAAAACCCGGATATAAGATAACGTTTATCCTGTTCCGACAACTCTCTTATATCCGGGTTACACTGTATAAGTTTTATGTCTAGTAATACATTTTTTTCTTTTCGAGTATCAAGATTCATAGGGATTTGTTTTTAAGGGCAGGGTCCCCAAGTACTATTTAACCCATAACTGGAGGGAAGGGACGGATTCATACCTTTCCCAAGGGTACCAGTGCTTAAGTGAATGCCGATATCCACTGCACCACAACGCACATCCGTCACTATATGCTTACAGCACCTGGTATTCCCAAGTGGTCACCCCATCTAAGTGGTCACCCATCTAAGTGGTCACCCCATCTAAGTGGTCACCCATCTAAGTACTGACCAGTTATTAAGTAGGATGCAAAAAAAGCTATGTACTGTGTACGATGTGCGTTGTGGTACAGTGAAACCGGGGAGCCGAGTTCGAATTCCAGTTGAATCCATTGTATTCACTTACGCGCAAATACCCTTGGGAAAGGTATTAATCCGTCTCTTCCTTCCAGTTATGGGTTAAATAACAGAACAGATTGGGTTCTATAGCCTTGGTCGGCCAACCAGTCTACCGCAGAAAGCAATGGCAACCTACTGCGGGATAATCTTCTGCCCAGTCAGTCATGTCTCTTTCGAGACATGATCGCCCAAGCGTGTATCACGTATGGCACTTAACTGACTGACTGTGTACGATGAATTTTCTTATCCTGACAGAACTGATTACTGATGATAAAACAATATTAACTAATATAACGAGGTGCTGAAGTGTCTTCTGCTTGACCGAAGCACAATTAACATTTGTATGCTTGATCATTGCATCAAATTTGGAGAAGAGGATTGAATACATTTTGAATACTTTGACATCAGTATACTGAACGTGCTTTTAGTGTAAAGATTATTAGCACGGAATTCGTATTATTCAGCCCGGGTTCAGATTTTGGCTAATCCTGTTAGAAAAAGGTTCGTAAAATTTAGAGGTGATGATTGTACCCTTATTGCTGAAGAATTCTCAGGTAGACACCCTCGATAATTCTGACGGCCAAATCAAGATAATGATTGAGAATAAACGGAATTACACAACGCGGGAATTTACACAAACACTAAATTTATCAAGGTCTACAATCTATGAGCACATAGTGAAGCTTGGATACTTAAATCGAATCAATGTTTAGGTACCACATGATCTATGTGAAAATAATCGTTTGAATAGCAGTTTTATGTGTGATTTTCTGTATAAACACAAAGAAGATTCACCATTTTTAAGCAAACTGTGACGGATGATATGGTGTAGGTCATTTATTATAATATGGTGTAGGTCATTTACAACAATGTTCATTGAAAAACATTCTGGTTTAAGCGTATGGGTCAACTTTAGTCACCTCAAAAGTAGGTCTTTATCCTAAAAAAGTCATGCTGTGCATCTAGTTGAACTGGAAAGGAATTATGTACTATGAGCTTCTGCCAAGTAACTAGTCAATTGATTCTGAAAAATACTGCTAGGAAATGGACCAATTAACCCTCTAGGGCCATTCGTATCATATTAGTGGGGGATCTGTTTATTACTTCATAACAATATAGAACTGATCCCCCACTTTATGACAAGTAGAAGCCTTAATCATATTATATTATTAACCCTCTAGGGCCATTCGTATCATATTTGATACAGTATGAAAACAAGCCTTGAAAGAAATATTTTCCTGAAAAATTTTTTAAGAGAAATATTTTATAAATTTCAAATGAAAGCAGTACTGACTGCTCAGTCAATGAATACCAAATGTTTCCTTATAGGGAAATACCAAATGTTTCCTTAGAGGGAAATACTGTATCAAATATGATACGGATGGCCCTAGAGGGTTAAGTAGTAATTAGTGGGGGATCTGTTTATTACTTCATAACAATATAGAACTGATCCCCCACTTTATGACAAGTAGAAGCCTTAATCATATTATATTATTAACCCTCTAGGGCCATTCGTATCATATTTGATACAGTATGAAAACAAGCCTTGAAAGAAATATTTTCCTGAAAAATTTTTTAAGAGAAATATTTTATAAATTTCAAATGAAAGCAGTACTGACTGCTCAGTCAATGAATACCATATGTTTCCTTATAGGGAAATACCAAATGTTTCCTTATAGGGAAATACTGTATCAAATATGATATGAATGGCCCTAGAGGGTTAAGAGAAATATTTTATAAATTTCAAATGAAAGCAGTACTGACTGCTCAGTCAATGAATACCAAATGTTTCCTTATAGGGAAATACCAAATGTTTCCTTATAGGGAAATACTGTATCAAATATGATACGAATGGCCCTAGAGGGTTAAGAGAAATATTTTATAAATTTCAAATGAAAGCAGTACTGACTGCTCAGTCAATGAATACCAAATGTTTCCTTATAGGGAAATACCAAATGTTTCCTTACAGGGAAATACTGTATCAAATACGATACGAATGACCCTAGAGGGTTAAAGGCAGTAATTCAAGAAAGATGCCCAGAATTGGTGAACAGGAAAGGTGTTGTTTTCCACCAGAATAATCACAGACTCAACGTTTCTTTGCAGACCCGGTAAAAATTGTTGAAGCTTATCTGAGATATGTATCCACATCCGCCATATTCACCAGAAATCTCTCTTTTATTCATGTTCTTGCAAAAAATCTCAATAGTAAAACTTTGAATTCTTTAGATAACATAATATCCACCTTAATGAAATATTTTTGGTGACAATCTACATAAATTCTAGCAAGACCGAATCGTTGAAGAAAATATGAAGAAAGGTTAAATCAGAAAATGTTTCATATGTAGTTGAATAAATATTAAGTGGCATAATTTTGTTTTATGTTTTAATTTCCATAAAAAACTGGCATAAACTTTCTGGTCAACATTATATTTTCATTTTATCTCTCACAAGATTTGATAATTTTATCGCACTGCATTCGAATATCTCAAGAATTGTACTAAAATTTACACTGTCATCTCATGTCCTACTTAAATTCATCGATCAAATTTATTCAAATGAGGTAACTTAATTGACCATTTAAATTTCCGTTGGCTGAACTTGTAATTACCGGCTTTGCATCGCAATTCAAATTACTCAGTTCTATACATTGATTAATCACTGATGTTTAATTTGGTCAGTGATGTTTGAATGTCGGCTTTAGCAATAGCAATTTAAGTTCCATATTAGTAGCCAAACTTAAGAGAACAAACTTATAATGTTCCTTCAAATACTTAAGTAGTCATGAATATACAGCAGATACATAATCGTAAGCAAGGCCATGGAGAGAATGGAAATGAAACACTAAACACGTAGATGGTGGAAACCTTGTCGGCTAAGGTTTGAATTCTTCTAGACAGGCTACCAGCCAAGGCATAGAAGGGAAATTTGTCCTGCTACTTAACAGGCAGCTGAAGAAGGATGGAGACATAGTTACATAATAGATAGCAACTTTCATTGAGGAATTGGAGAGTTGAGTTCGAAATCCAGTAGGGTTCATTACGTTCACTTATGTGGTAATAATCTTCAGAAAGGTATCCTCTATACCTTCCCCCCTCTTATGAATAAAAAGCAGAACTGGCAGTCTTATAGCTTTGGGAGAGAAATGATTATAGAGAAGGAAAAACCGAATTTAAAATCAACTTGGAGACGGTTGGTTACGGACAGTCTGTCATGCCCAAGACGCACTGTCTGCAATAAGGATGAAGTAGATGCGGTGCTTCTAATGAGTTACCGAACTCAGGATGATATGATATGAAGGAATTTGATTTCTTGTTAAGCCAAGGACAAGGGAATCTAACAGGATTGGCCGGAATTTAAACATGGGTCGAATAATACCAATTCCGTGCTAATAATATTTACACTAAAAGCACGTTCAGTATATTGATGCCAAATTATTCAAAATGTATTCAAGTCTCTTCTCCATACTGACGAAATGATCAAGCATAAAAATGCTAACTGTTTTGGTCAAGCAGAAGACACTTCAGCACCCCGTTATATTAGTTAATATTGTTTCATCATCAGTGATCAAACCCGGAGATTTCTCCACTAATGATGAAATGTTGCACTCCCAGTGAGGATGATTTTTTAACGTCTATTATTCTCAGTTTCACTCCAGATCACCATAATTTCCTCCGTTTTTCTAAATGTAATAAACACATTTCACCCGGAGTGTTTTTTTTCTTATAAAGAGAAGTTCACGTGGAATGCTACTCTTAAAACAAATAACTTAACCTTTTCAAATCAAGGTCCAATTGTTATCCTCCTTATCTTTCTAGTCATCCCCATATTACCAACCATTTTTTATTCATGTTCCATATGTCTTCCATCATAACATCTTTAAAAGTAACACTCTTTTGAACGTGATTAATCTTTTGCCTTAGTAAAAGACTTTCCCTTTCACTTATAAATTCAGGTACTAACTATTAATTCAGCTGAAGAGTCATCCTCTAATGTAGCGAACATGTAAGCATGAATGTCCCTGGGAGCTATACCAGTTTCTTCAGGTACTTGATAAAGCTACGATGTTAACAGCATTGCTTATTTGACTTATAGTTAATCTCCTGCGATCCGTCACCATATTGTGAACGCGATTAATATTTTTCTTTAGTGACGGCAGCTGAAAGACGTCAATGCATTTTGAAGACTTTCTCTTCCACTTTTAAATTCAGATGCTAACTGTTGATTCAGCTGGAGCGTCACCCTCTAATGTAGCGACCATGTGAGTGTGAATGTCCCTCGGAGCTATACCATTTTTCTTCAGCTACATCCTGGGTTAGAAAAGTTTAAAGGAAACCAGATGGATTTCCTCAAGCAATGTATGGTGTAGCCCATTGGAAGATAGTCAATAAACACAATGCCTTTTCATTCAAAACAATTGAGGACGTCATCTTCACTGCAGGCGAAACAACGTTGGCCTTCTTTGGAGCTGGAGGATGTTTCTATTGCATGGATTGTCTTTTTGTATCTGACTCAAAGTACAGGACCCAACACTCATCCTGGTTTATAAAAGGCTTAAAGAAAACCAGCTGAATTTGCTCAAACAATGACAGATATGATCAACCTAGTGCCCTCTTTATCAGGTGCCAGAAGACGTGATGCACACCGAGGATAAATCTTGATAATGCCAAGTTTATTTGAGCAGCATATTACCAAATGTGCGTGGTGGTGCAGTGGAAATCGACTCGGAACGACAAATCGGGGGTACCGCGTTCGAATTCCAGTTGAATTATGTGCATTAACTTACGCACAAATACCCTTGTGAAAGGTATTAAGCCGTCTCTTCCCTCAGGTTATGGGTAAAATAATAAGACAGATACTGTTCTGTAGCATTGGCTGGCAACCAACTAGAAAGTAGAAAGCTTTGGCAACTTACTGCTTGGTAATCTACTGCCAAGCCACTCATGTCTCTTTAGAGACATGATCGCCCAAAACGTGCATCGCGTATGACACTTAACTGACTGATTATCAAATCTTATACTGGACATATTAATAGCATTGCTTATTTGATTTATACTTAATCACCTGTGATCAATCACTATATTGTGAACGTGATTAATATTTTTCCTTAATGATGCAAGACGTCAATGCATTTTGAACACTTTCTCTTCCACTTTTAAATTCAGATGCTAAATGTTGATTCAGCTGAAGCGTCATCCTCTGATGTAGTGACCATGTGAGTGTGAATGTCTTTGGGAGCTAAACCATTTTTCTTCAGCTACATTCTGGGTTAGAAAAGTTTAAAGGAAATCAGATGGATTTCCTCAAGCAATGTAGTTAGTAAAGATCCTGTGAACAGGGTCAGTTCTTTTTAGCATTCAAGAAATTAGCTGGACCCTTCTGCAATACTCTTTATTTACAAGATTATTGTTACTATGTCTTGGTCGGAGGTGCTTAATCTTTATCTCTAACTTTAATAGATTTCAAAATCGTTTACGCATTCTTTATGGGGTAGATACATTGCACTCTGTAACATTTTCTTTGCAAACGCAGCGTCGCCGTCCAGTGGCTATTCTATTGCCGTTTCACTTGGCTAATGTTCAGATGAGCACTATTCTTGATTTCACCCTGCTCATATATTTACAACTAGCTTAAACCATGCCATTTTCACGGAGTCAAATCACCATAAAAAGTTCATAAGCTAACTATGAGTGAGGGATGCCAAAGCTGTGAAATTTTGCATACATTGAGTAATGTATGCTCGTTTTCATCTGCTGTACTCATTCACATAATGTATCCCTACTTTCCTGTTATATATAGATTTGTTTATACCCTAAATTCCCTTCCAGATCCTCTTTTGCTATCCATCTACTCAAGCTTGTTAATTAGGCTGACCAGCATTTACCCCTACTATTGTGGGTACCTACCTACAAATGGACTCGTCCACACCTTTATAATATGGCTACCAACTCTGAGTGAAAAGTCACTGAAAATTAGACTTGTTTCTGCTACTATTGACACTGTCAGCCCACTGCCTTCGGGTGGAGGGTGCTCTCTGCTTCCGAGCAGAGAGCACTAACCCAGTCGTGGTTCCGCCGAAGGGTAGAAGCACGACTGGGCAAAAATAGACAGGTATTTTTTGGCCGGGCCATATAGCCCGGAAATTCCCACTGATAAACTGACCATGTGTCACATGTTGCCCTTAGTGGGAGGGACAACTAAATATAGTCACTGAATAGTAGACTTGTTTCTGCTACTATTGACACTGTCAGCTCTCTGACTTCGGGTGGAGAGCAGTAACCCAGTCGTGGTTCTGCCGAATAGTAGAGTCACGACTGGAGAAAGATAAACAACTATTTTTGGCCGGGCTATATGACCCGGGAAATCCACATTAAAATGACCTTGTGTCACATTTTGCCTTCAATGGGGAGGTGACTAAATACTGTCATTGAGTAGTAGCCACAGAGTGAGTGAATGAGTGAGTCAGGACGCTTTCGAGAGAAAGCACTCTCCAGTCCACGTTTACCTTTGTACTACGTTTTCCGAGAATATACTATTCAACCTTATATCCGAGTCTGTGTTATCTTTCTATGGCCCCTCGGTCATAATAACTATCCGTTCTTCGTATGTAATATGTGAGTGTTAAATGTACCAAATCTCTTTCTGCGCTATGCATCCGTGAATATTCACTCGTTGATTTTGATTCAAAGTATCATTTTCGCTCGCATTTCTCTCAAAGCTTCTTTATTGATAACATGTTCTATCATTGATATTATCTGTATATCTCTGTAGAACCACATATCTATCTCTATATAGGCTGACTGAAACCACATAGCAGTTCATCACTATATATATATATATATATTTATATATGTTGGTTTCTAGCGAATCATTCTTTTATGTTTAAGAATCGCCTAGTTCAATGAACATTCGAATTTCTGCCTCACATATTCCATCGTCGTATTATTAGGCCACCCCAGTTTTATAAAAGAAATGATGGATTTCATATTATCTTTAGTATTTATTGTCAAGTGGATAATTCTAAATGAAAATAAAATGTTTTTTGTTATTATTCAGTCAGTTAAGTGCCATACGTGATACACGCTTGGCCGATCATGTCTCGAAAGAGACATGACTGACTGGGCAGAAGATTATCCCACAATAGTTTGCCATTGCTTTCTGCGGTAGACTGGTTGCCGACCAAGGCTATAGAACCCAAAGTGTCCTGCTACTTAAACCATAACTGGAAGGAAGAGACCGATTAATACTTTTCCCAAGGGTATTTGCGCATAAGTGAATACAATGGGTTCAACTGCAATTCGAACTCGGCTCCCTGGTTTCTCGTTCCGAGCTGATATTACTTTGCAAAATTTTACAAGGCAAAGAAGCAAACATGAACTCGTCCGAATCATCCTAAATTTTCTTCATTTTTTCATTGATGAAACTGCAATATAGCTCATTATTAAATATTTATAAATTTATTTGATGCACATGATATTGTGCAATATTAACGAAATAACCATTCTATTTTCATTTACAATTATACATTTGGTAATAAATACTAAAAATAGTATGAAATACATAATTTTTGAAAACACTGGGGTGGCCTATTAATTATGGCCGGTAGTGTATATATAGTAATATTTCTATACTTGCATCATTTTGATGTCTTCTGTTTTTAGCTCGAACCCTGTGCTGTTCATAATGCTAAAAAACTTACACTCTACTTACAATTGATGATTTGGTTTTTTTTCAAGCTTTCCTTTGCTAATTTTGCTAGAAATTCATGCAGCTTTCTTTTTGTTTGCCGTCAACACTGTTTTATCTGGGTATTTTATTCAGTTAAAACCGAGAGTACCGGATAAAACTAACGCTGTTTGGTGCCACTTACATTCGTCGTTGTAAACATCACTGTACAATTGAAACGTTCAAGAAATTAAATGGTCTGTTCTCTTGCTGATGTAAGTTCAATTCCTGTGTTGTGTCTTTCAGAAAATTACACTGTTGGGTTTATAAAAAAAAAACAATAAAAAAAACTTGGCCCGTTTCTAAAGCGAAATATAGTTGAGATATATCCTCTAAGCCCATGGTTCCCAACCCCGGTGTAAATTACCCCAGTGGGGTAATGAGCCCATATTTTGTGGGTAATAGATGTTTGGTTTGGGAAGAAGATCAAGAAACGTAGCAGACTCAACGTGGCAAATGACGCCCAAATAGCCCTTTAGGTCACAAAGCCAAGAATAAATAAACTGGCGCTGTCACATTAAGAATCATGGCTAGGTTACGGCTACTATACCTCTGATTATTATAGATTGGTACCATTGTATTGAATAATTTCCAGTAACTTTGTCTGCTTTTGATGTATGAAAATAAAATGACTTCTTTTTCTATATTACTGGTGTTTGTTCATCGGGGTAATGGATAATAGTGAAATTGTATTTTGGGGTAATCGCAACAAAAATTTGGGAAACTATGCCCTAAATATAGAAAATGAAAAAATGAACAAACAAAAGGACAGGGGATTAAGTAAAGGATTCGTTTTAAATTTCAGATAGGTTACTGAGCACTGTAGAAACCTGATGAAAATCGGAGATTATAACGACCGAAACATTGTAAGATTTATGACCAAGCTGAGTATATCAGTCTTAATGTTAAGACATATATTAATTTTGCCTCTGTTTTTTTCTCATCCTGTACTGTAATGTAGCGGATAATAAATTAAATCAACTCTCTTCTTCACTTTTACAAAAATTCACAACGACGTGTGAAATCCTGGTTTTTTCTTAAATAGAAAAAGGATTGACCATCTGCTTAAAGAAAAAGTCGAAACCAGATTTCGCAAGTAGGTGTTAAAATTTTTGATGAATGGGCTCGACTTGCAAGACCAAAAGGACTTCGGGTGTAAGTGCAAAGATATCTAGATTGCAATAAAAAGACTTCATCAACGTCATTCAAGTGAGTCAGATGGAAGCAGCGAGAAAGACAACACTAAAATGTAACTTCAAACTTCAAGCGACTCGGACATTGTCCTCTTTCTCTCTCTCTATCTCTTTATCTCTTTCAGCAACTACTCCCAGAACATTTTGTACAAACTCTTGATACCTTAACTTTCTGAATGCACATTAACTCCAACAACTTATGTTATACTTTCATCTTAATAAATTTCTATTTTAACATACAAAATGTATATTTTATTATTCCACTCTTCTACACTAATCCACACAATCCAACCGCCGACAACCAACCTTCTGATGAAAGCATTCTGATGATTATAACTCTGCATAAAACTTGTAAGCGGTAGGAAGTTCGGTTAAGTCTGACACAAGGCCGAACAAAAGAAACATTAACCAGCTCCCTACGCTACCGTATATCTTTCCTTTCTTGCACTTGATCTATTGAGTATTTCACGATAGATAAAATGAGATAAGAAAACAAGCCAGACCTTTCTTCTCCTCTAACACTTGACCCACTATTTTCTCAGCTTTTTCTTTTTAAAAGTGGAATAACAAATAAAACAAAAGTAATGCAGATATACATGTAATTCTTTAAACAACATCAATTACAACATTTAAATTTTATGTTTTACAAGATTTAAAGATGACATCAGTTAGATAGCGTCCATTCTGCTCAATACACTGGGTTAATCGTACTCTGAATATTAGACACAAATTCAAATAAGGAAATTGCTCTACCCCACCCTGTATTTGATCGAATATTTCATGCTGCTGTTCTTCCTAATTTGTTCCTAGACATAGACTTTTGCAATTCCACAACTGCTAAAAATTAAATTTATCTTATTTCTCATGTGGTCTAGCATTTTTCTGTCCGCTTTCTTATTCCTTACATTAACACTTATAATTGTAATACTTTATCCGTGCTGTAGTAATGTCGATAATTGTTAGAAAGTTTTAATAGTGACAACCAGTTAAAAAAAACGTCTGTTGACAATTAACTGTTAAATTATTTTGCACCATTTATTTTGTAGACATTCAATGGTATCTATTTTTTATTAATTTTTCATGGTACTATATAAATCAGTTTCTGCTCAATATGTTATTATACGAGCCTCATTCAATAAATAAGGTGAATTTTTCTAAGGTAATTTTTTCTAATACAAATAGAGGCCTACATTTTTCAACTTAGTCTCCTAGCAGTGTCACACACTTTTCCCATCTGTGCACAAACTTCCGTATTCTCTCAGCGTAAAATTATTTGGACTGATGTCTCAGCCAAGCGCTCAGAGCACTTTTGACATCATCGTCACTTTCAAACTTCTTTAAACAATTTAGCCCACTTGTAGACATTTTTTTGACTGAAACATGTGGCATCATACATAGTTGACATTCTCGTATGAACTCTAACTGGTTTGCACCCTTCGGCAACCAAAAACATGATAACTGACCTCTGCTCAATCCTGGAGCATGCTTCTTGGTCGGCCATCTTTGTTAATCTTCAAAACTCTCAACGTTTTGTTTTTCAATCTGCAAAAAAAATTATCCCTTTGAAAAAGAATTAAAGGAAAAAATTTAAAAAATAATAAATTCTATCTGTATTAGATGTCCTTATACCGAAACATTCACCTTATTTATTGAATGCCCTCGTATTAAAACTTTAATATAACATTGAAACCGAAATATCATTATGAAGAAGTATTAATATCAAAATTAAAATAAAGGCAAAGGTAGAGCCGATTTCTAGACTAAGTTCAAGTTAAAAGATTACTTAATAGACAATGATATATGTGTGACTGACATGAAAGGCTTGATAAAAATTAGATTGCAATCTAAGAAACGTAGTAGTTAAGGAGCTGATTAGTTTTAACCTTTTATATTGCTCCATAATTATATTTTTTCTAAATCCAAATAAATATTTTATTTGCATTGATTATTAAAAACAACTATGAAAAGTAATCATATAAACTTAGCTTCAGTCCGTTAAGTGCCATACGTGATACACGCTTTGAGCGATCATGTCTCAAAAGAAACATGACTGATTGGGCAGAAAATTATCTCGCAGTAGGTTGCCATTGCTTTTTGCGGTAGACTGGATTCCAATCTGTCCTATTATTTAACCCATAACTGGAGGTAATAGACGGATTAATACTTTTCCTAAGGGTATTTGTGCATAAGTGAATGTCAGGAATTCAACTTGAATTCGAAATCGGCTCCCCGATTTTTCGTTCTGAATCCATATCCCATGCACCACCCACGCACATCCTTAAACTTAGCTTAAGTTGATTTAACTTTCTTTTTCACTACAAATGGAACTCGAAATATAAATAAATCCACATTTTTTATATTGTATGAAATGCGTTCACATGTTCCCTGGGTAAAAAAAAAAACATTTTATGCACATTGGCAATAAAAACTAACTATTAACTTGAGAGTCGTCAAAATGTCTTTATTCATTCGCTAGACACAAGAACATCCAATGATTAATAGCAAACAGAGACGATCCAGTTTCCAATGATCCATTATTTCTCTTACAGTTATTGTTAACTTCTCGTATTCTTCTAATCTTTTTATGTGCACATAGTAATGAAACGCATGAGAGTTCCCGTGGGTGCTGCCTATCAAGGCAACCCATTGATTTATAGCTCCCTCAATATCTAAAGATGAAATTTTACTTTTATTTTCTCCCTCTTAATTCTTTAAGTTTTTTCTTACTTATCCATATTTGGTTACATAGATATTTCCTGTGTGTTGAGATATGAAGCAATAGATTATCTTATGTCTACACAAATACACTTTATTTCTTTCTTGTCATTCTCACCGAAGTTAAGCAACGTTGGTCAGTACTTAGATTGGTGACCGCTTGGGAATACCAGGTGCTGTAAGCGTTTCGTGACGGATGTGCGTTGTGGTGCAGTGGATATCGGCTCGGAAAGAGAAATCTGTGAGCCGAGTTCGAATTCCAGTTGAATACCCTGCATTCACTTAAGCACTGGTACCCTTGGGAAAGGTATTAATCCGTCTCTTCCCTCCAGTTATGGGTTAAATGGGACTTGGGGACCCTGCCCTTAAAAACAAATCCCTATGAATCTTGATACTCGAAAAGAAAAAATGTATTACTAGACATAAAACTTATACAGAGTAACCCTGATATAATAGAGTTGTCGGGACCGGATAAAAGTTCTCTTATGTCCGGTTTTTGTCTGTTTCATATACATTACCACAGGCTGTACTTTTGCTCTTATAACCGAGTTTCTCCTATTATGGGTCTCTTATATCCGGGTTACACTGATAAACAACAATAAATTGTTGAAAAAATGGTATTACCAGCATTAAATATATGAAGTTTAGTTGGCAATAAATGACCGCCGAAGTTGATTTGCCATAAAAACAAAACAACCAACCAAATAATAACTTGAATCTGAAAGAACGGACGTAGTGCTATCTGCTAAACTCACAGAAAAAAGAGCTTTCTTATAGAGAAAAATCAAAAACAACTAAACACACAATTTTTGTTTTGTCAGTGATTAGTGATTTTAAGACAGGAAATCGTATATTAGCAGCAGAATTTAATTATTAAAAAAAAAAAGAGTCTTAACAGGAAAATCAAAGAATATAATTTCAGAAAAATTGCAGAATTTATTTAGAAATACAGGGTGTCCATAAAGTCCGTGTGCATTTTAAAATTTTGAACTTTATTTGTATTTGTGATAGAAATAATCTGTAAAAATTTTTATAAAGTTCAATGTACCTAGTTTTAAGTATAGTTATTAAATAATTCTTTACCAAAACATTTGTAACAATTTTTAAATAAGTAAAAAAATATGAACTGCAACATCGTATTACCCTTTGTATTGCTAATGATGGAGGACATGTGGAAACTTAAATAAAATTTCAATAAAACCTTAAAAAATATGGATTTACTTCTTTCTAATCGTTTTTACAAACTATTTCTATCGGAAATACAAATAAAGTTATATTTTTTTAAGTACACACAAACTTTATGGACACTCTGTATATCAAAGTATATTTTTTGGTAAAAGTATTTATTTGGTTGTTCAGAACAGTCATGCCGTTTTTAGTCGTTCTTGTTCCAACACGTTAGAACACATTAAAATTATCGACTGATATAATACACTTACATTTCTCATCAAAGAACACAGCAAAGTATGACTTAATTCGTGTCAATTTTACATCTCTATGAAAATGGAATAATACAAAGTGAATTTTAGACACTCGATTTTTACCTTAAAGGCAAAAATGACTCCCAAGTAGCAAAAAAGCTATGTACTGTGTACGATGTACAGTGGATATCGGCTCGGAACGAGAAACCGGGGAGCCGAGTTTGAATTCCAGTTAAATTCATTTATTTACTTACGAGCAAATACCCTTGGAAAAGGTATTAATCCGTCTCTTACTTCCAGTTATGGGTTAAATAGCAGGACAGATTGGGTTCTATAGCCTTGGTCGGCAACCAGTCTACCGCAGAAAGCAATGGCAACCTACTGCGGGATAATCTTCTCCCCAGTCAGTCATGTCTCTTTCGAGACATGATCGCCCAAGCGTGTATCACGTATGGCACTCACTGTGTACGATGAATTTTCTTATCCTGACAGAACTGATTACTGATGATAAAACAATTAATATCACGGGGAAACGTATTAATCCGTTCTTTTCCTCCAATTATGGGTTAAATAACAAAGGTAGGAATTGGGGACACTGCCCTTAAAAACAAATCCCAATGAATCTTGATACACGAAAAAAATTGTATTACTAGACACAAAACTTATATATATTAAAAAAACAAAATAAATTGCTGAAAAAAAAAGGCATTACCAGCAATAAATAAATAAAGTTTAGTTGGCAATAAATGACCCGCCGAGGTTGATATGTCATAAAAACAAAACAACCAACCAACCAAAAATCTTGTCATTCTTTCACTTATCTATTCTAATCATATTCGCCAATCCATTGTATATACACAGAGTTCATGTATATTGACATCTGAGATATTTCAATTTTCCTATAAGAAAATATTCATCACTTAAATGTGTTTCTTCCTTCTCATGGTAACATTTTAATCTTCTATGCCTGTCCACATTTCCCTCGTATCTTACCTGTCCATTTAACCGCCAATCTTACTATTATATGGGGTAGGAACCCAGATCATCTCTCAGTTGCGTCTCTGTCTCCGAAGACAGAGTGCGGCTCAGTTGTAGCTCCGTCCGCGAAGGCAGGGTTGCAATTGAGAAAAATTACGCTGAAAGATGCCCGGTCCCGGGGAACAGTGTTCCGCGGCCGCGCCACTCCATTGCACCAGAGGGGTGAACCTAGTGCTCATCATTGGGGACAGCTCAACAGTTGGTTGAGGAGACTGGAGAATCTTTGTCCCTCTGACCGTCCGTACACTGTCGGGTCCTCACTTTAAAAAAGATCTTGTGTCACATCTCGCTTCAGTGGGGGAGTATCCTTACTATTCTATATTCCCCTTAATCTTGCCAGTCCACATTACCTTCCAATCTTAACTGTTCATATTTACCTCGAATCTTGCCAGTCCATATTTCCTTTTTAATCTACCACGGTTCCCACTTGCTCGTTCATATTTTTTCTTAATCTTGCAAGTCCATTTAATAACACTAGTTTATGTTTCCTGTGATCTTGTGCGTCACTATTTTATTTTACATTTGGTCAGTCCACAATTTTCTGTAACTTTTCCAGTTCATATTACTCTAATTCTGTCAGTCCATATTACATTTTATCTTGAAAGTTTATAATCTTATATCTAATCTTGCCAGTCTGTAAATCCTTCTAATCCAACTATGTCATATTTCAATTAATCTTGTCAGTCTACGTTTCCTTCTAATCCTGCCCGTGATCAGTTCCAGTTAAACATGTAAAACTGTATTTCAGTATAATATTTGTATTTATCATTTATCTTGCCAGACTATATTATCCTTTAATCTGTCCTGTCCAAATTACCCTCTGCTCTTGCCAGTCAAATTTCAACTCTAATCATACCTAATGTTGTTTGTACATATTTTCTTCTTGGCATTGCATAATTGTGTCTAATGTTGCTAGTTAAAATTCCCTCCTCATATAGCTTGCAAGTTCAACTTTACCTAATATTTTCTTAGAAATCCTGCATGACTTTACGACACACAAATCATTCCAGTCAGAATTTCCCTCTGATCTCACCAGTTCCCTTTCCGCATAATATTTATAGTCAAAATTTCCCTCTAATCTTGCCTGTCTATATTTTCTTCTACTTTTTCCATTTTTTATTTCCTTCTAATCTTTGCAGTCCTCAATTACTTTTAATCATGCTAGTACACATTTCCCTTTAATCTTACCAGTCTACATTTTTCTCTAAATTTGCCAATCCACATTTTCCTCTAATCTTATCAGTCCTTATTTCCGCTTAGCTTGCCACTTCACATTTCCCTCTAATCTTGCCAGTCCATATTTCCCTCTAATCTTGCCAGTCCAAATTTTCCTCTAACCTTGCCAGTCCATATATGCCTCTAATCTTGCCAGTCCATATATTCCTCTAATCTTGCCAATCCACATTTTCCTCTAATCTTGCCAGTCCATATATTCCTCTAATCTTGCCAGTCCACATTTTCCTCTAATCTTGCCAGTCCATATATTCCTCTAATCTTGCCAGTCAACATTTTACTCTAATCTTGCCAGTCCATATATTCCTCTAATCTTGCCAGTCCACATTTTCCTCTAATCTTGCCAGTCCATATATTCCTCTAATCTTGCCAGTCAACATTTTCCTCTAATCTTGCTAGTCTATATATTCCTTTGATCTTGCCAGTCGACATTTCCCTCTAATCTTGCCTGTCTATAATTTGTTCTTATTTTTCCAGTTTACATTTCCTTCTTATCTTTGCAGTCCTCATTTCCTTTTAATCTTGTTTGTACACATTTCACTCTAAACTTGCCAGTCTACATTTCTCTTTAATCTTGCCAGTCCACATTTTCCTCTAATCTTGCCAGTTCACATTCCCTCCAGTATTTTCAATCTACATTTCCCTTTAATCTTGTCAGTCAATATTTGCCTCTAATTTTGCCAGTCTACATTTTCCTCTAAACTTGCCAGTCTACATTTCCGTCTAATCTTACCAGTCCATATTTCCATCTAATCTTACCAGTCTACATTTCTTGCTAGCTAATATCTTGCTAGCTAATATTTTGCTCTAAATCTGCATTTACACATTTCCCAGTAATCGTACCAGTTTACATTTGACGCCAGTTCATATTTCCTCTAATCGAGTTTGCTCATATTCCCTCTGAACCTGCTCGTCCATATTTCTAGGACACAGAAATGTTGACATTTGAGACGATCAATTAACTGGATTCTCTCAACCTTTACCTCTGTATTTTTTTCATTTTCTCACTTTCCTCATCAAATTAATTCCATGTTGATTGAACCCTTATTAATTCCAAAGGCCCTGACAAATAGTTGATCCATTATCACAAGATATCCCTCTTTTCTCAAATGTTATTTGTATTTTCACATTTTGTTCTTCACCTTTTCCTAACTTCGTATCATTTCTATTGTCTGCCATCGGTCATAAAATTACGTGTAGTAATACTTTAATTAGATTTGAACCATGAACGGCTTGTAAACAAAGGTGTTAATTTCCTTCAATTTAACACGGAGCCATGGCAAAGAAATACATATATACTGCATATTGAACCTCTGGTGGAATTTCTTTGATCTCAGGTTTTTTCTTTTTCTCAGGTTTGATCTCAGGTTTTTTATATATTCAGTCATATATAAAAACAAACAAAACATGGTTAGTGTACTATTACCGCTTCCTTAGAAAGAAATATTCGGCATTAACTGACCGAGCAGCCCGGGTTACTTTAAGTTTGAATTTATGAAATCCTACTATTAAAAGACGTTGCTTGAGAGAATAGGTTTCTAAATTCCAGTAACTTTTTTTTCTAATCATTTCATCTCTCGCAAAACAGGACCAGCACTGGTGCGACGGTGGTTACAGTGAGAGAAAAACACAAGGTAGAGGGGATGTCGAAGAAAGGATAAGAGAAAATGATGAGTAAAGAGATAGAAGATGGAAATCTAAGTTGCATTTAAATTTTTGGAGATTGTTGTTATCAGGGAAGTAAGCAAATATACATAGCATACATCGTCATTTCTTAATTATTTCCTCTTCAATTTACATGTGCTATCCATTTTAATTCATGCTGTTGCTTAAGTTCCTGCAGTGCCTGGTTCCTGGTTTGTGAATCTATAGCGCCATTTCACGGGTTTCGAAGAAGGATGGTCTTTCCTAATGTCCTAAAGTCATCATTCACTCGAAACCTCATTTAATCCAAGATCTAAGAAACCGTACAGATGATAGTTTACGTATTTCGTTTAAAATGTGAATTAATGACTTCATTATTAAAATGAATTATTGTGATTAAATCGTGTATTCTTATCTAAACTTATTTATGAATGGAACTTTGTTTGTGTGTGTGTCTTTGTGTGTGTGCCCGTTACCGATAGACTCCGAAACGGCTGAACCGATTTTCTTGAAAATTTACACACTTGTACTATAAACGTCTGCGTGTGTTCTTAGCTAGGTTTTGTGTCGAGGCACCCCCGATAAATATCGAAAATCGATAATTGAAAAAATCAGGTTATATAAGGAGTGGTCTGATTTTAATCAAATTGGATACACTTATAGACAAAGATATAGGAAACGATATTCAGAAGTCTCAAGGTTACAGTTCTTACAATAGTGAAGAAAATCGATATATATAAAAGGCAAGATGTTTGTGTGTCTGTTTATCTGCCTGTATGTCTGCATTTTTTCAGCCCTTTTATTTTAGTTTTTGCTTTGGGTTTGGCTCTAAGTAGGTATAATTGTAGTTCTTAGTCTCAGCCATGATAACATTTACTCAGAATTTACTTCAAAATTCAGTTTACGACGAAAAAACTTATTTGATATCGATACCAGGAAATCAAAATTTGACTTACATCCATTCATTTTTCTTTCAGTCTACGGTTTCGCTTTAACTGAAAACAACTATTGCTTTTTAGTTTTTCGTGCCAACGTCCAAAGATTCTGAGCTTCAGGACCATGGATTAGTTTTAAAGCTTTCATTACACCCGAGCAACGCCGGGCTATACTACTAGTTTATTACATATTTGTAGTTGTATTTCATGCTATTTCGCTTTTTGTACTTGATGCCGTGACAAACGTTTCTGTCGATTTAATAAATTTTAGTGATCTTTAGTGCTCACTAGAAGCGTGTCTATATTCAATTAATTGCAACCATATTATAGGATACAAAGTTAGGCCACTGTCTTTTTAGTAATCGTTCTAAATTCGATGTTTACAAAAGTATGGAAAATAAAAGTTAGCTATGTTCGTTGTGGTGCAGTGGATATTGACTCGGAACGACAAATTGGGGAGCCAAGTTCGAATTCCAGTTGGATTCATGGCACTCGGTTACGCACAAATTCCCCTGTGAAAGGTATTAATCCGTCTCTCTCCGGATATGAGTTAAATAATAGGACATATTGGGTTCTATATCCTTGGCTATAGAACTCTTTCGAGACATGATTGCCCAAAGCATGTATCCCGTATGGTGCTTAATTGAATTACGAATAAGAAACAATCTATTGAACGATTGAAGAAGCAACTGCATAAATATGGATTTGAGAAAATGAGAATAGTGATTTCTGTTGGTTAACATTGATGAGTAGACAAATCACCGTAACCAATTGTTTTAATGTTCCTATATATATTATAATTATAGACAAACGCACATATGATAATTATATACAGACACCGATATGTTTTTACGTATCTGTTGAACGCTTATATGAGAACACTTCTTCGTGTTCGTGTGTTAGGTCGGCGTCTTCAGAGAAAAATGAAAGATAAAATATTCTGTTGTTATACTATGTATAATTGCACACAGCCGATAAAGTTTATGTGATGTTTTCTGTTTGGGAGGACAACCCTTAAAACATGTGACCTTTTGATGATAATGTCATGAATGAACTACCATATTTACAAAAATCAGAACATTTATATGGATATATAATAGATTGATAAAGATACGCCCGTGTGCATTTCAACCTTATCATTTGTGTGCTATTGCGTGTTCAGACTTTCAAAAACAAATATAGTATATTTCAGGCAAACACATTTACACACACACACACACACACACACACACACACACACATATATATATATATATATATATATATATATATAGCCTCTCTGAGACCAAAACATTACGCCTCCTTGTCCTAAATCTCTCAGCAGATATCAAGTAGAATGACTATATCGAATCAATATTTAAATCCGCTGCTAAGAAGGTCAGTTCACTGTGTCGAGCCAGGAAGTTTTTTCCTGTCTGAATCCTTCTTGAACATACATAAATCTACCATCAGCCTGTGTATTGAATACTGCTACTACATCTGGTCGAGTACCCATGCTATTCACCTGGGGGTTCTTGACAAAATCCAACGGAGTGTCTGTAATGTGATCGATCCCGACTCGGCAGCTCGTCTGCAATCGCTCTCTCACTGGTTTTATCGCCTTCTCATGAACTTATCCCATTGGTGCCCCTGTATATGAATTTACTCAATCTAGAAACTAGAGCCCCACCCTTTTACAGGGAAACCGATAAAATTTAACCGCAATTTATATTATATAAGCTTCTTTTCTCGCACTTCCCGCCTGTGTAATTCCCTTCTTTATACTTCCTTTCCCGACAGCTACAATCTCCAAGAATTTAAATGTAAAGTCAATAGTAATCTCCTATCTCGTTGACTCGCATCCTTTCTCTGTAGCTCTTTTCTCCATCACACCAGTGTTCTCATCCCTCTGATAAACTTCCCTATAACCTGCCCCTCTTTCTCATTTTTCTTCCGATGTAACCTCCTGCACAACAGTGGCAATAGAACTGCCTTGCTTGGTGTGAAATTATATATATATATATATATATATATATATATATATATATATATATATATATATTGTCATCCGCAGACATATCTGTTTCACCGTATCACAGCTCATCTGTACTGTTAGACTCCGATTGCTTTTTTACCCAGGATTGAAACCCGACCGAAATGGCGTCAGTCGGCGACTCTACCCCTGGGCTATGGGCGTTCGGTGGAAGCATTTTATATATATATATATATATATATATATATATATATATATATATTATCTTTAAAATGTTTAAATCATTCGACGTAACAAATCTCTGAAGAAGCTTATTGAAAGATTAAAGATTTTTTCTACCTGTTCTTTACTTATTCTATTCAGATGTTGGGGTTAACATAGGAATAATTTGCTTATATCGTGTACGCATTTTCTTCGACGACACCTCTCCTGCTACAATAAGATATCTTTCCAATCTTTGATGTCAGAGTCGTTTTAAGAGGGATATGTCTAGGGTTACTGAACAATATCTGCCTTTACTTGTGTAAAATTTACCTTCATTAGAGGGCGGACAAAATATACAGAGTATATACTGGGTAATGACTGATAACTTTCTCAATTCCATTCATGCTAAGTAGAAAAGAAACAGCCATGATCAGATATTCTACTGGACATACAGATTCTATTTGCCGTCATGTTAATTGTTCATCATCGCCTTTAAACCGTACTAGCATCATAACCTGGCGTTGCCCGTGCAACTCAGAACATTTTAAAACTCGGTTATATAATAAAATAATTATATAAAAAATTGTTGTTTCAAAATTGTTAAAAAATTCCATTAAAAAATCTATTTTCTTTTTTTTTGCGTAAACGTGTTATGATGTTTTGAGTGACATTGTAAACAACATTGCGTTTGTTTTTGTTTCAAAATTACGGGGAAAATATTTACATTTTTTGTTGACTAAATGAATTTAACATAAAAATAAAAATTATTTCTTTTGTTTTACGGAAATTAGAAATAGAAAAAAGATTACGCTCTCATTTAAGAAATTTTCGAAGAATATTTAAAAATGTAGACATTTAATTTTAGAGAAAAATTATATTAATGCCACACAAATTACAGACAGTTGATTTCCTGCATGAAATATTTAGCAAAAAAAAACATTTTTATTTTTTTTTTAAATTTAATTTTCTGAAGTATGAACTATAAAATTTGAAAAAAAAAGACTTCAATAATTAAATTAACTGTTGGCACTTTTTTTTATTTTACATATTTTGTTTTTGTTTGAGAAAACACTTTTTTTTTATATTTCTTTTGTTTCAAAATTACGGAGAAAAATATTCACATTTTTTTGTTGACCAAATGAATTTTTAAAACATCGGCTCCATTGGCCAAAAAGTGCGAAAGGTAAAATTGCTGAGCTTAAACTCAAAAAGTATGTGTCGACTCTGCCTCCCTGTAGATATGTGTCCTGAGAAAGTTTGAATGGTGTAGCTTAAAAATGTAGGCGTGCCTAGGGAACAGCCACACACAGACTCAGAGATTGATTTTCATATATTTAGATAATAATGCACTTGTTTTATGTATTTACATGTAGCTCTCGGACTAGATTGATATGTTGGACATTTTCAAATAATTCTATGAATAGAGCTTGTCTACTTCAAGATTAACGAGACCCAAACCACTTTGTTTTGAATTATGAATTTGGTAATGAATTCAATTTTAGGTAACCGCAATTATATCCACAAATTTAAAACACAAAATGTGGAAATAAGTTTAATGCTTATTGATTTATGTTTAAATATTTCCTAGAATTTTCTGGAATATTCTTTTGGTGTAAATTGATTGGAACCAATCCTAAATATTTTCATTTGCAATCTGAATCCAGAACGTGTCGCAGATAATGCTTTTGCCACGAGGAATCGGTCTCACCAAAGTAGATAAGACAGACACCTCGGCTTATGAAGATAACAACGTTATTTGTACTACTGAACATATGAAAAACCGCTATTAGCTGTTTTTGTTGAAGGTATTCATTGAAATTTTTGTAAACGATACATTTCGCATTACCCGTAACAATTTGTCCAAAAAACTACATTTTTATTGCGTTCATACACAAATCACAGATAGAAATGCTACTCCAAAAATTCTTTTTCACTCAGATCATGTGGTACAAGAACATCCTGGTAATATGAATACCCAAGCATCAATATGGATGGTTGAGTTTGGTAAATTTCGTGTTCTGCCGATTCCCGTGTTGTGTAGTGCGAGTTATTTTCAATCAACGTCTTAATTTGGCCATCATCTATAGTAGTGGTCTACCTTAGCGTTATTCCTCAATAAAGCTACAATCGCCACCATTAAATTTAGCGAACCACCTCTGTAAGATTCTAAACTACATTCACTCTACCAGCACGTATGTTTTTTGATGTTTGCAATGCCTTTTTGCCTTGACGGCAATAAAAAAGCATCAAGGGTCTAAAATGCGCTTTACAGTCGTCTTTTTTCATAGAGATTCAAAATTGACTTGAATTACTTAATTCTAAACATTCTATCTCAAGAAACAGTTTGAAGTGTGCCCTCATCAGAAATGTAAGGATCATTATAAGTGTCAATAAATTTGATGTATTCTGAACGAATAAAATTCGGCATGAATATTCCTGACAACCGAATTTATATATATATATATATATATATATATGTGTGTGTGTGTGTGTGTGTGTGTGTGTGTGTGTGTGTGTGTGTGTGTGTTTGTACAGGCTGTAAGTGAGAACATATTTTGCGTGTTACATTTGAAATACAGCTGCAGTAATGTTACGCAGTATACGTCAAATGTCAACATTCTCATTTCTATGTTAGACATGACAGATTTCAATATGACAAACGAGAAGAAAAAGCAGCGCGTCTCTTAAATGTGATTAGATGAAGTGAACGAAAGATACTCGAATTTGTTTTGACACCCAGAAATATCCAAGATAATCTACACGTTCACACTATTTGTGATAGACGAGAGCAAGTAGGAGCATTCGCCTCTACTTCGTATGTGGCTTCAGTGTTATCACCACTACCGACATTGAAATGCTGGACACGGCCGTTATAGTTAGATCGAAGAGGTGTCCGTTTCACTTCCATCAGAACTCTGCTGAAACATACTAGGTCCCATCCTTTTACTGTAAAACCAATAAGATGTAAACGCAAATTCTGCCCCAGCAACTTCTTTTCTCGCACTTCCCGCCTGTGGAATTCCCTTCCATTTACTTGCTTCCTCGACAGCTACAATCTCCAAGACTTTAAAAGTAAAGTCAATAGTTATCTCTTATCTCACCAACTTGCATCCTGTTTTCTCTCTCTCTCTCTCTCTCTCTCTCTCTCTCTCATGCTCTCATCTCATTTCTGTAGAATTCTCTTCTCTCTTCTACCCGCTTCCTGACACCCACTTTATTCTGTCACTCCATCTTATAACTTTCCCCCTCCTGCACAACAGTGGCAGTATAATGCCTTGCTTGGGGCGATACGATTATAAAAAAAATACTACCAAGGAGTGACTAACCGGAAATTTTCAAGATCACGTTTACCCTCTTTTACGACAGTGATATAATCGGGATGGAGGAGTATGGGTGCAATGAATTATTCGGTGGCTGCTATCACGATCAAAATGACCAACATGAAGTCGGACCATGTGATGCCGACATGAAGTTTCAAGGCCACATCGAGACTTCATTTTTTTTCAATAGATTATTCTTCGAAATGCTCTACGTTTCATAAAAATATATTGAATTTCTTTTAATTATTTTATTTTTACGTTATATTTTAGTACCTCGCGAAACCTGCCACGATCAATATTTGAAAATTACGAGCTGCGAATGTATGTTCATAGAGTTTGATATTTGCGATTTTTATCCATCTATCACAGTCGCCCTAGACTTAGCTAAGAACTATCAGCTACCAAGACTGCAAGCTCAAACAATCATCTTATTTCACTATTTCATGATATTTCGACACAAAACTTCTTTTAACAAATTCTCGAATTATGGGTCTAAATACATTCTGATTTGTATTCAGGGAACAATGATAATCAAATAAGTTAAAAGTTGGTAAAATGTTATATACGATCGCTGAATCTAGAAAAACAATGAGGAGATCGCACACACGAAGGAGCCATTGGGAGTCGTTAGCCAGTCTCTGTCTCTTAAGTAAAAAATTTTAGACATTATATAGACTTAAAACTCCCACGCTTTCTCTTTTTCATTTTTTTTTTTTTGCTTTTCCGTGTTGTCGCTTTAATGAATTTATCTACGGCTGGATGTATCTGTCAATAACACCCGGCGGGCCATTGCTTTTCAAGCCTGTTGAGGCTTGTTTTCTTCGTTGCACTTTGTTGACATCATCTACAGCCGGATATATATGTCAACCGCTCTTTTCCTTTGTTGAATTATAACTACGGCTGGATTTACCTGTCATTTACTTCCGCCGTTCAAGGTAATAAATTAAAAAATATCTTTTTTCAGACATCTTTTATTAATAAATGATACAACTATCTATGGTTTATTTAGACAGCAACAATTCATTTAAAGTGGTCTCTCTGTATATGTTTATATATGTTTGTTGCATATTTCAATTTTTTCGAATAAGATATTGTATAGAAAAATCAAAGTTATGAAATACCTGCGCAATGCCCATGTTTTGTTAGTTTTTTTACATGTTCTTTACACCGTTTCAGATTTTGTTTGTTACATATTGCAATCTTTGAATTCATATAGATTTCAAATTATTAACATATATCCGTATTGGACAAGTAAAGTCAAAAGTAAAAAAGAAATATAGGTATCAAATATTTATAAGAATTATTATTATTATTATTATTATTATTATTATTATTATCTCATTTCATCATGATCTGATTTGTGTTATAGTCACTATACCTATCAAGTCTGCGGGAAAACCTAAGGTCTTCGGCATTCGCCTGACTGCCCTATAACACTGTCAGCTCTCGGGTAGAGACTGTCAGCTCTTCGGGTAGAGGGCGCTCTCTGCTTCCGAGCAGAGAGCACAAACCCAGTCGTGGTCCCGCCGAAGGGTAAAACCACGACTGGGAAAAAATAGACAGAGACTTTTTTGGCCCGGCTATATGGCCGGGAATGCCCACTATAAAATGTCCATGTGTCACATCTGGCCTTGCGTGGGAAGGCTAGTAAATACAGGAAAACCTAAGGCAGGTCGTGGTGTGTTATCATGGCTACATTTTTTTTTCTATCTCCTGTAATATCACTAGCATTAAATGAACAAAGTTCTTGTTAGTGTTATGGTTTATTATTATTATTATATTGTCTTTTTTCATCATATTTCGCACTACCAACCAAGTCTGCGGGAAGACCTAAGGCAGGTCGCGGTGTGTTGTTATGGCTCCATTTCCTGCTTTTTATATCTCCCCTATCATCCCTAGCGTTACATACACAAAGTTCTCCTTCGTGTGTGGGATGTACTTAACAAAACAATGTTTGTCTATCTCTTAAGCTGGGCTCCATTTCATGTTTTTATATTTCCTCTATCATCCCTAGCGTTACATAGACAAAGTTCTCCTTAACAAGACAATTTTTGTATATCTTTTAAACTGGGGTTTACAGGGATTCTTTCAATGTGTTGTTT
The DNA here is from genome assembly GCA_037127315.1 of Ascarosepion bandense. NCBI lineage: Eukaryota > Metazoa > Mollusca > Cephalopoda > Sepiida > Sepiidae > Ascarosepion > Ascarosepion bandense. Next base: position 776,987 of record JBBBDQ010001023.1, on the reverse strand, counting down.
TGTTCCATTTTTAATCATTCCAAGTGCACTCACTATCACTGGTATGTTTTTTGTTTTCAATTTCCACATTTTTTCTCTTTCAATTTCCAGGTCTTTATATTTTGACAGTTTTTCAAATTCCTTGGTTTCTGTGTTAAAATCCGCTGGACAAGCCATATCAATTCCTAGACAAGTTTTTTCTTTCTGGTTTTGAACAATAATGTCCGGCCCATTTGCTTCAATTTTTCTGTGTAGATGGTGTAATCCCATAGAATGGTGACAACTTCTATTTCTGTAAACGGTGCTGGGTGATGTTGATACCAGTATTTTTTTGCATATTTTCCATAGTGTTTGCACATTGTCCAATGTAAATATTGCCCTACTCTATCGTGACGATTTTTATATTCGTTTGGGGCAAGCACAGAACAGCCTGAGATTAGGTGGTCTATTGTTTCTTGGTGTTTATCACAAAACCTGCATTTTGGATCCATATTATTATGCATAATATTTGCCTGAAAGTTTCTCGTGAAAAGACTTTGGTCTTGTGCTGCAAGTATAAATCCTTCAGTTTCAGACTTTAATCCAGATGCACGTAACCATCGATGAGTATTAACTTTGTCAACATTGGATTTATTGGCACGTACTGGATATTGGCCATGCAGAGGTTTGTCTTGACAGCGCTGTTTCATCTTTTCAAGAGCTTTATCTTTGGCTTTCATTTCCATATTTTTTGCCGCAATAGTTGGTTCTTGGCTTCTGTTTTGCTTTTATACAGAATCTACTAACTGTAAATCTTGTTTGTATTTACTGCCTTCTTTTATTATTGAATATTTTTTCTTTCTTTCTTCATGTTGCCTTACTAATTGTATCATCCAATCCTTTGTTGTTTCTGTGTATGTTAGTAAGCCAATAGTTGTTGTCTTGTATGACAATTCCAGCTGAATAAGACCCCTTCCACCTTCTTTACGGGGTATGTATAGACGGTCTACATCAGCATTTGGATGATGTATCTTATGCTTGGAAAGAAGCTTTCTTGTTTTAGCATCCATTCGCCTGATGTCGTTTAGAGTCCAGTTTAAGATGTTGAAGCTATATTGGACAACTGGGATTGCAAGGCTATTAATGGCCATAACTCTGTTCTGTGAATTTAATTCAGTTTTTAATATCATTCGTAGCCTTCTATAGTACTCTTTACGCACTATTTCTTTCATTTTTTTATGGTGAATGTTTTCGCTCTCGTTTACACCTAGGTATTTATAAGCTTCTTCTGGTTTCAATTCTTTTATTGTTACAGCAGGGTCTAGGCTAATTGAGGATGTTTCTTGTATTGATCCACGTAAAACTGTAGCTTTAACAAATTTATTCAAATTTATTATTATTATTATTATTATTCAAATAATAATTTATTCAAATTTATTATGATTATTATTATTATTATTATTATTATGTCATTTTTCATCATATTTCGATTTCTGCTTTGGTCTCACTACCAACCAAGTCTGCGGGGAGACCTAAGGCAGGTAGTGGCGTGTTGTTATGACTCCATTTCATGTTTTTCTATCTTCTCTATCATCCCCAGCATTACATAGATAACGTTTTCCTTAGTGTGTGGGCTGTACTTAATAAGACAATTTTTTGTATATCTCTTAAGCTGGGGTTTCCAGGGATTCTTTCAATGTGTTGTTTTGTTCCATTTTTTATCATTCCAAGCGCACCTACTATCACTGGTACAACTCTTGTTTTCAATTTCTACATTTTTTCTATTTCAATTTCCAGGTCTTTATATTTTGACAGTTTTTCAAATTCCTTGATTGCTATGTTACAATCCGCTGGACAAGCCATATCAATTAATAGACAAGTTTTCTCCTTCTGGTTTTTAACAATAATGTCTGGCCTGTTTGCTTCAATTTCTCTGTCTGTGTAGATGGTGTAATCCCATAAAATGGTTACATCTTCTATTTCTGTAACCGGTGCTGGATGATGTTCATACCAGTGTTTGTTTACAGCTTTTCCATAATGTTTGCACATTGCCCAATGTAAATATTGCCCAACTCTATCGTGGCGATTTTTATATTCGTTTGGGGCAAGCACAGAACAGCCTGAGATTAGGTGGTCTATTGTTTCTTGGTGTTTATCACAAAACCTGCATTTTGGATCCATATTATTATGCATAATATTTGCCTGAAAGTTTCTCGTGAAAAGACTTTGGTCTTGTGCTGCAAGTATAAATCCTTCAGTTTCAGACTTTAATCCAGATGCACGTAGCCATCGATGAGTATTAACTTTGTCAACATTGGATTTATTGGCACGTACTGGATATTGGCCATGCAGAGGTTTGTCTTGCCAGCGCTGTTTTATCTTTTCAAGAGCTTTATCTTTGGCTTTCATTTTCATATTTTTTGCCGCAATAGTTGGTTCTTGGCTTCTGTTTTGCTTTTCTACAGAATCTACTAACTGTAAATCTTGTTTGTATTTACTGCCTTCTTTTATTATTGAATATTTTTTCTTTCTTTCTTCATGTTGCCTTACTAATTGTATCATCCAATCCTTTGTTGCTTCTATGTATGTTAGTAAGCCAATAGTTGTTGTCTTGTATGACAATTCCAGCTGAATAAGACCCCTTCCACCTTCTTTACGGGGTATGTATAGACGGTCTACATCAGCCTTTGGATGATGCATCTTATGCTTAGAAAGAAGCTTTCTTGTTTTACCATCCATTCGCCTGATGTCGTTTAGAGTCCAGTTTAAGATGTTAAAGCTATATTGGACAACTGGGATTGCAAGGCTATTAATGGCCATAACTCTATTCTGTGAATTTAATTCAGTTTTTAATATCATTCGTAGCCTTCTATAGTACTCTTTACGCACTATTTCTTTCATTTTTTTATGGTGAATGTTTTCGCTCTCATTTACACCTAGGTATTTATAAGCTTCTTCTGGTTTCAATTCTTTTATTGTTACAGCAGGGTCTAGGCTAATTGAGGATGTTTCTTGTATTGATCTACGTAAAACTGTAGCTTTAGCACATTTATTCAAATTAAATTTCATTCCAATGTCTTCGCTGAAGCATTTTACAGTTTGCAGAAGACCTTCCAGCTCATTATCATTCTTAGCATATAACTTTAAGTCATCCATGTAAAATAGATGGCTTATTTTCTTTTGGCCTATTTTATAACCACATTCTGTCTTATTAAGTTGACTGGTTAGTGCTATTAATGATATGCAGAATAGTAAGGGAGATAAGGAATCACCTTGAAATATACCTCTTTTGATGTTTATTTCATCGGACTTATAGGTTCCATTTATATGATTGAGGTAAAGGGTTGTTTTCCATATAGACATGCACTGTTTGATGAAATTGATGATGACGGGCGATATCTTGTATATATTTAAAGTCTTTAAAATCCAGTCATGTGGCACACTATCGAATGCCTTTCCGTAGTCTATCCAGGCAGTACTAAGATTTTTCTTTGTATTGTAGCAGTTTTCCAGGATCATTTTGTTAATTAGCAATTGGTCTTTACAACCATAACAGCCACGTTTGCACCCTTTTTCTTCAAGCGGTATTATGTCATTTCTTTCTAAGAATAAATATGTTTGTTTTGTTAAAATAGATGTTAGTAGTTTATATGTTGTCGGAAGACATGTAATTGGTCTGTAGTTTTTCGGGTTGTTTGTTTCACCATTCTTGGGTAGAAGAAATGTAATTCCTTTGGTCAACCATGCAGGAATTTTAGTGGGATCGTCAACCATTTCTTGAAGTTCTTTGGCTATTTTTTTATGTGCTGCATTTAAATAATATAGCCAAAAGTTAGGAATTTTATCTATGCCTGGGAATTTCCAATTGTGTGCTTTTTTAGTGCAAATTTAACATCGTCTTCTGTAATTTCAGACCATGTCTGTTCGGGCTTATTTTTCATTCGTTCTATCTCCTGCGTAATCCAATGTACTTCCTTGCTAAGTTTTTTAGGGTTATTATTATTATTATTATTATTATTATTATTATTATTATTATTATTATTATGTCATTTTTCATCATATTTAGATTTCTGCATTGGTCTCACTACCAACCAAGTCTGCGGGGAGACCTAAGGCAGGTAGTGGCGTGTTGTTATGACTCCATTTCATGTTTTTCTATCCTCCCTATCATCCCCAGCATTACATAGATAACGTTTTCCTTAGTGTGTGGGCTGTACTTAATAATACAATTTTTTGTATATCTCTTAAGCTGGGGTTTCCAGGGATTCTTTCAATGTGTTGTTTTGTTCCATTTTTTATCATTCCAAGTGCACCTACTATCACTGGCACAACTCTTGTTTTCAATTTCCACATTTTTTCTATTTCAATTTCCAGGTCTTTATATTTTGACAGTTTTTCAAATTCCTTGATTGCTATGTTACAATCCGCTGGACAAGCCATATCAATTAATAGACAAGTTTTCTCCTTCTGGTTTTTAACAATAATGTCTGGCCTGTTTGCTTCAATTTTTCTGTCTGTGTAGATGGTGTAATCCCATAGAATGGTTACATCTTCTATTTCTGTAACCGGTGCTGGATGATGTTCATACCAGTGTTTGTTTACAGCTTTTCCATAATGTTTGCACATTGCCCAATGTAAATATTGCCCAACTCTATCGTGGCGATTTTTATATTCGTTTGGGGCAAGCACAGAACAGCCTGAGATTAGGTGGTCTATTGTTTCTTGGTGTTTATCACAAAACCTGCATTTTGGATCCATATTATTATGCATAATATTTGCCTGAAAGTTTCTCGTGAAAAGACTTTGGTCTTGTGCTGCAAGTATAAATCCTTCAGTTTCAGACTTTAATCCAGATGCACGTAACCATCGATGAGTATTAACTTTGTCAACATTGGATTTATTGGCACGTACTGGATATTGGCCATGCAGAGGTTTGTCTTGCCAGCGCTGTTTCATCTTTTCAAGAGCTTTATCTTTGGCTTTCATTTTCATATTTTTTGCCGCAATAGTTGGTTCTTGGCTACTGTTTTGCTTTTCTACAGAATCTACTAACTGTAATTCTTGTTTGTATTTACTGCCTTCTTTTATTATTGAATATTTTTTCTTTCTTTCTTCATGTTGCCTTACTAATTGTATCATCCAATCCTTTGTTGTTTCTATGTATGTTAGTAAGCCAATAGTTGTTGTCTTGTATGACAATTCCAGCTGAATAAGACCCCTTCCACCTTCTTTACGGGGTATGTATAGACGGTCTACATCAGCCTTTGGGTGATGCATCCTATGCTTAGAAAGAAGCTTTCTTGTTTTAGCATCCATTCGCCTGATGTCGTTTAGAGTCCAGTTTAAGATGTTGAAGCTATATTGGACAACTGGGATTGCAAGGCTATTAATGGCCATAACTCTATTCTGTGAATTTAATTCAGTTTTTAATATCATTCGTAGCCTTCTATAGTACTCTTTACGCACTATTTCTTTCATTTTTTTATGGTGAATGTTTTCGCTCTCATTTACACCTAGGTATTTATAAGCTTCTTCTGGTTTCAATTCTTTTATTGTTACAGCAGGGTCTAGGCTAATTGAGGATGTTTCTTGTATTGATCCACGTAAAACTGTAGCTTTAGCACATTTATTCAAATTAAATTATTATTATTATTATTATTATTTATTAATTATTATTTATTCAAATTAAATTATTTATTCATTTATTCATTTATTCATTTATTTATTCATTTATTCTTTTATTTATTCATTTATTTATTCATTTATTCATTTATTTATTTATTTATTCATTTATTCATTTATTTATTTATTCATTTATTCATTTATTCAAATTAATTTATTATTATTATTATTTATTTATTCAAATTATTCATTTATTTATTCATTTATTCATTTATTTATTTATTCATTTATTCATTTATTCAAATTAAATTATTATTATTATTATTATTATTATTATTATTATTATTCCTATTATTATTATTATTATTTCCTTGGATTTTAGTTGCATACAAATTTTCTTCCTGGTCTCAACAAGATACCTAAGGTAACTACATAACAAAAGAAAAAAAATTAAGATCGTACACATTTTACATAGATAAAGGTCTTCGTAATGTGGAAGCTGTTCTTGTAAGTATATATTTTAAATGTATGAGCCACCAAGAATCGCTTCACTGAGTCTATTAGAACCTTTTCTAATCAATCCGAGTGTTCCAACTGCAACAGGAATTATTGATCTCCTCATGGGCCACATTTCTACTTCAAATTTTTTGTATTTTGTTAGTCTTTTGAAGATCTTCAAAGATATATTAGAATCTGCAGGGATTGCCATGTCAATAAGAAATCACGTTCTGTTCTTGTGATCTTTACTTGTGATATCTGGGCGATTAGCTTTGACTTTTTTTTAATCGCTTCACCCAAGGTAAGACGGTACCGCCACTGATGCTCAGAGAGCTACATAAGACAGTAAACGTTTAGGCATGAGGAGAGTGAAGAGAAAGACGAACCAGTTACAGGGGGTATCAGAGAAAGAGCAAGAAAAGAATGGGAACACAGGTGTAAAGAGAGTTACGAAGATAGAGAGAAAGGAAAAGAACTAGATATACAGGGCGATGTAGAAAGGACTGGAATCAAGTGGATAAGAGATGGGAATTGACATTGCATTTAAATTCCTGGAGGTCAGGAAAGCAAGTATACGGAAGGGAGTTCTACAAGCGGGAAGTGCAAGAAAAGAAGCTGATGGAGTAGAATTGTCGGCTGCATTTGGCTGATCTAACTGTAAATGGGTGGGACTCAGTCTGGTTGCATGAATAAATTCTTGAGGAGGAGGCACCAGTGACCTAAGTTCATCGGAGTAGAAGCCATGAAAATATTGGTAGAAGAAACAGAGGGAAGCCACATTCTGCCTGGGAGAAAGTGGCTGGAGTCGAGCTGCCAGGTCGGGACCTATCACATTACACATTCTCCTTTGGAGTTTGTTGAGAACACTGAGATGAACAGCAGGGACGCTTGATATATAACAACAGTATTATATGCCCGGTCAGATGGTTAATTTGTATATGTGCAAGATGGATTCAGGCGGAAAAAACTTCTTGGCCCGACACAGTGACTCAACCCTCCTAGCAGTGGATTTAGCTATTTTGTCCGTGTGTATTTGTTATTATTATAATTATGGTCTTAAAGAGATTAAATTTCCGTCTCATGTGATGAAAGATTTAGTTAGAATTATTTATTTTAGGTTATAATAAATTCGTGTGAGAGGTGTATTTCATATATTAATAAACATTTTCGAATTCGGACACATGTGGTTAAATATATTTTGTTGAAATGCTGGTTGTTTCATACCGGGAACAATTGTCATGTACAAATTGCAATCATTATCAAGAAACGGATGTTGTCAGTATGATAACCAAAATTTTCCTTGCGGTATTCTGGAATCTTTGCATTTCCGTAGATTCCAAATTTATTGACATACAAGCGTATCGGATAGGTAAAAAGAGTAAAACACTCTCTCTCTCTCTCTCTCACACACACACACACACACACACACACACACACACACACACATATATATATATATGTGTGTATGTGTGTGAAAATGTTTATAAAAACTATATGAGAAAATGTTGGTTTCTTTTCAAATGCCGTAGAAAAATATAAGTAAATATATGTGTTTCGTTTTTGTTTACGCAAAGAAATGTTGAATGTGCTTAAGATATTAGAATATCGACGTAAATTGCAAAATTTATTTTATTTTATTTCGCTTAATCGGAACTCAAATGTCACTTAAAACTGTTTAGGGCCATATTTATTTTACTTCACTTGACGCAATTGCTTTTCTTTACTGGCTTAGAAAGATACAATGGTTTTCTTTTTTCTTTTTTTTGAAACAAAAGGAAACAAAAAAAAACACCAACATGTTCTCGAGAATATTCTCTCCAGACACAATAAAATGACAGAAAAAAGGTATCTTCCAAAATACATGAGACGACATCGTATTTCTTTCGTCACAATAAGTGTATCAGATTTAATAAATGTCCAAAACAAATTGGCTTCACTTGTAACAAAATGTATTTGCTGAAAAAGTAACATTGTCATTTTTAACGTTCTCTTTTCATTCTTCATGCAAATAAAAAGCAGTATCAATAAAAGAACTGTTGTGAATCCCGGTAATGGGAAGCGCACAAAATAAAGGAACAACAATCAAAATTAGAAAAGTAAGTATATTAACGTAAAGAATACAAACTTGAACGCAGGTTAATAAATCCAGGAATACTGTTAGTACGAAGTATATATACAAGTCTCTGAAGTGAAGCCGTAGTCTGTTCCCGTCGGAAGCTGACGGGTGCTGCGTAATAATATTCTGAGTGGGGCTCCCGTGTATTGAATATTGCTGCCATATCTGGTCGGGTGCCCCTGCTGCTCTCCTTGGGCTTCTTGACAAAATACAAAGGAGGATCTGTAACGTGGTTGATACTGACTTGGCAGACCGGCTGCAGCCGCTCTCACACCGGCGTGATGTAGCTTCCTTGTGCCTCTTCTACAAGTACTTTCATGGCTTCTGCTCCGATGAGCTTAGATCACTGGTGCCGCCTAAGCACGAATTTACACGAGATACTAGATTAGCAACTAGGTCCCACCCTTTTACAGTTAAACAAATAAGATGTAACCGTAAATTCTACTCCAACAGCTTCTTTTCTCGCGCTTCCCGCCTGTGGAACTCCCTTCCACAAGTCTGCTTTCCCGACAGTTACAATCTCCAGGTGTTTAAATGTAGGGTCAATAGACACCTCCTATCACACTAACTCCCAACTATTCTCACAACACTCTCATCTACCCAACCCTCATTCTCGGTATCCTCACCCGCCTATCACCCTCCCTCTGTTATTTCCTATATTTAATCAGCCTTTCTCCACTCTACGTAGCCCCCTGCACAGTAGTGGCAGTGACATGCCTTGATCGGGGTGAAACGCTTATAAAAAAAAAAAAAAAGCTCAGGGCTACTGTGAACTACTTACAGAGCATTCTCCGCGAAACCTAGGTATCTTTCGGTATCTCTGACTCTGTATCTGTCTTAGCAGGAGTATATGTTTGCTCAAGTTGAGTCCATTGTCATGGAAAAAGGTGAGACCTACAACAACAATCCCCAGCAAACAATGAATAAGACCCAAATGTGTAGTCCTCATAAAACAAACCAACAAAAAGGATAATCTTATTTCAATCAAAATCTTAATTCGCTATTTCGATTATTATTTCCTTATCAGAAAAAGTAAAAATGTGCTTTTCTTCCAACAAATAATAACAAAATGTCCTCATATATTTGATAAGAGTTTTATATTGTTCTTATTTTCTTATTTATGTACTGTTTTCTATTATCATCATTTAAAATATACGAAATTATTAAAGTGATACATTTGGTAACGAACTTTTTACTACAGAATTTCGTCTAAAATATATCTATGCTTTTGCGTATATATATATATATATATATATATACTATTTAAGCTCTCACACCCTTTTTGAGCACTCTGGAAGAATGGTAGACTTTAAAAAATAACTACTCTTGCTTCAACGCATTGCTCATTCAGTAATGAATTAGAACACTCTATATACTGGCGTATGATGCATCATGTGCTAAAAGTCTGCCTCCTTCTACCGAGCGTCCAGAGCTCAGAGGTAGAACCGCTGACCAACGCCAATTCGGTCGGGTTTCAATCCTAGGTAAAAGCAATCGGATGTCTAACCGTACTGATGGGCTGTGATACAGCGAAACAGATCTGTCTGCTGATGACTATATATATATATATATATATATATATATATAGTCATCAGCAGACAAATCTGTATTAATATATATATATATGTATATATATATTAATCATTTCACCCCATTTCAGACGAGACCGTCACCAGTGTGCAAAGGGTTACAGTGAGAGAAAAAACTGCGCAAAAAATGATGATGGGGATTCAAAAAGTTAAAGATAGCAATATTGTAGATATCAGGATGTGTGTTGTGGTGCAGTGGATATCGACTCGAAACGACAAATCGCTCAGCCGAGTTCGAATTCCAGTTGGATTCCTTGTATTCACTTACGCCTAAATACCCTTGAGAAAGGTATTAATCCGTCTCTTCCTTCCAGTTATGGGTTACATAATAGGACAGATTGGGTTCTATAGCCTTGGCTGGCAACCAGTCTACCGCAGAAAGCAATGGCAACCTATGCGGGATAATCCGCTGCACAGTCAAACATGAGCGTGTATCACGTATGGTACTTAACTTACTGACTGAAAAAAATGACATGATGTGATTAAACTTTGGTGCCAAACTCAGTTTCAGCAAATTGATCTCTACCTACGTATGGCGCTCGCATAATTCGCGCTGAAATACATTCTACTTATATCGAAATGCCTTTATGTCTCTCGATATAAAATCTGAATTCCATATTTATGTCTGTCTTTATTTTTCCTTCCATTTTCAGGTTTCCATTTTGTACTTTAATTAAAAAGACATACGAATATTTTTATAGATATTGATATGCAAAGTAGAAACTCAAATACAGTTATTAAAATACATTAGAACTTAAAAATCTAATTTTAAATAATAATACAAAACTTACTAGATATTTTAGACAATCAGTACTCACTGGTTGGGAAGTTCATGCACTTAAAACATTCGATGTTAGAGTCGAGAGATAAATATGTTTTTAAGAATGCGATTATATTGTCTAAGCACAAGCTAAAAATTACAATTACTAATTTTTCTTTAACATCATTATTGTTGCATGTGTGCACATAGTAATATTATGAGATCTATCTATCTATCTATCTATCTATCTATCTATCTACCTCAGTCTGTTCATATCTATCTATAATAGCATGTTCATATATACTTTAATCTGTTCATAGCTGTATATTTATCTATCAATGTATCTATCTCTATTTGTTCATATCTATCTATCTATCTATCTATCTATCTATCTATCTATCTATCTATCTATCTATCGCAGTCCATATCTATCTATATTAGTTTGTTCATATATTTTTCAATCTGTTCATGGCTATATATTTATCTATCAATGTATCTATCTATCTATCTCAATCTGTGCATATCTATCTATATTAGCCTGTTCATATATATTTCAGTTTCATCAAAGCTATATATATCTATCAATATATATATATCGCCCTTTGTTCATATCTATCTATCTATCTATCTATCTATCTATCTATCTATCTATCTATCTATCTATCCAACCAGAATCTCTCTACCAAAGCCTCTATATTTTGAAGTTGATTCTAAGAGCGACTCTAGGTATAGCTTTAGAGCTGACCGTTCAAACTTGGCTGAGAATTCATTAAAAGCGATAGATGTTCTGGAATTCTGTCTCCGTTACGCCACTTTCTGTTATTTTCAGATGTTTCATAGGTGAATACTGAGTCATTTACATATGACCAATCTGTTGGTTACATCGAACGGCGCGTTATTTTGTTCGAGTAATTCTTTTTACAGTCCCCGTAATTGTAATATTAGGAGAAGATAATTTTATCGACAAAACGAAGAAGAAATGCACCATATCTTCGATAAAAAAATTGGTATTTTGTAATGTATTGAGTGCTTGTTATGTTGATTGCACTGAAGATCTTTCAGACCCTCATGTATATATATATATATATATATATATATATATATATATATATATAATCAACTTAATTACAGTAAGGTAACATTAACTATGACTGACTAATCATCCGAAAATAATGCTAACTTAACAGTGATTTAAACCGTTTTGTAACCCGGCGCGAACTACCTCGTGGGTTAAATAATGGGAAGAAAAAAAGAAACAAACAGCGCACAAGTACAATACGTCTAGTGTCCGTTGGAAAGAAAAAAGACCCAAGACGAAACCTTAACTATAAAGTGCTCGATACGAAAGTAATAAAGTAGAGCGAGAATACAATACAAGAACTCTAGAAGTGAGCCACCACCTACAACGGTTTCACACAAAGGTTCTTCAAGGTAAGACTCTTACCCTGAAGAACCGTTGCGTGAAACCTCATGTCTAGATTTCTTGTTTTTTATATCTATATGATCGTATCGCCCCAACCAAGGCATTATGCTGCCACTGTTGTGCAGAGTGCTACATAGGAGGAAAATTATGAGAAGTAGTGAGAGAATACAGGGGGGTTTAGGATACGGGTAGAAGTGGGATGAGAATATCGCAGAAATGAGAAGAGAGTATGAGAGAGAGGATGCAAGTTAGTGAGATACAAGATGACTATTGACTTTGTATATAAATTCTTGGAGATTGTAGCTGTCGGAAAAGCAAGTAAACAGAAGGGAATTTCACAAGCAGGAAGTGCGAAAAAAGAAGCTGTGGAGTAGAATTTGGGTGGGATCTAGATGCTAATCTTGTGGCTCGTGTACATTCGTATACAGGAGGCAGAAGTGAGCTAAGTTCATTGGAGCAGAAGCCATGAAAATATTTGTAAAAGTGACACAGGAAATCCATACTGCGCCGATGAGAAAGTCACTACATCCGAGCTGCCAAGTCGGGATCAATCACATTACAGATTCTCCGTTGAATTTTGTCAAGGACCCATAGGTAGATAGCAGGAGCACCCGACCAGATATGGCAGCAGTATTCAATGCACGTGCGGATGGTAAATTTGTATATGCGCAGGATTGTTTCAGCCAGAAAAAAAACTTCCTGGCCCTGCACAGAGAACCAACTTTCTTAGCAGCAGATTTAGCTATGGATTCTGTATAGTCGTTCCACTTGAGGTCTGTTGTGAGAGTTAACCCGAGGAGGCGCAGTGTTTTACTTTCAGGGAGACTAGCCTGATCCATGCTAATGGTGGTGGAGCGGACAGAAGCGACTGTCTGTGAGGATTAATAGATAGCAGCTTCGTTTTAGAAACATTAAAATTCACGACCCATTTCTTACCCCAGTGCACCACGGATTGGAGGTCCTTTTCAATCTCGGTGGCGAGGTTTGTTTTGTCAGCTTAGATAGATTTTCGATCGAGGCGAGAGTATACCTATTAAAAATTAAAAAATGGTTGAATCACTGTACCTTTATTCATATTTTTAAGTGTTTTTTTTAAATATATAACACTAAAATATTTCTTGTTATTCGTCTGTTCTGCACCATTTGTTCATTGCTTTTTACTGCGTAAGTGACATCATCGTTAAGATATTGATCAATGTTTGTTTTATCTTCTTCATCTTCTGACAAAAGAGTTTCTCTGTGGTTAGGCTTGAAGGTTGTGAAAATATTCGTCTATTCAGCAATTTTCATGATCATATTGATCGTTTCGTTTTTTTTTTTTAATAAATTATTCATTTAGGGTATTTTTGAAAGATTTTTTATCCACTCATTCTTTTACTGTTTACATGATTTTATATGTGATCGATGTTCGATTTTTTTTCAGCTAATGGGTTCATATTTGCTAAGTTAAAAGAGAAAAGAAAATTAATTACACGACACGGAAAGGTTTCTTAAAATTCTGATAATAATAATTCATTTATTATTTTTTTTCCTATTTTGCCTCTTAGAAATAGAAACTTATAAATTGTAAAAATTGCAAAATACTTTTTAAGTTGAAATAAAACCGGTCTCGGACTGGAAGCGCCATTATTCTCTCTCTCTCTCTCTCTCTCTCTCTCTCATACATACATATATATATATATATATACCCATCATTCATTAAGCAATGAATTAAAACACTCTCAGATATTAGGCCTGTATAATGATAATATACACGCTAAAAAGTCTGCCTCCTCCTACCGAGCGCGCAGAGCTTATAGGTAGAATCACCGACTGACGCCAATACGGTCAGTTTTCAATCCTGGTTAAAAAGCTATCGGATGTCTAACCGTACTGATGAGCTGTGATACAGCGAAACAGATCTGTCTGCAGATGACTTTAAATATATACATTTATATTTGGGAATCAGTATTTCTTTTATGCAGGTTTCATTAAAAATGCCAGACAAGGTATTATGTTAATTTTTTTTCATGTAATTTTACTATTTGATCTCGTGATATTTTTCATTGGAGACATAAATTATATAAAAAATTGTCCAAATGTCTTGTTTAACCGAGCACTTTCGGCCATATTTTTAGCCATTTTCGAGGATGAATATTATTTTAGGAGTAACAGTATGTATGATGTATATGTTGATTCTAATTTCGTAAATAATTATATCAATCAAACAACTACGAAACGGCCTCGAGGAATCACGCTGCATCTCTCTGAACAGATCTCAATTCGATCTCATTAAAATACACACGAATACCTACGAATACCTATGAGCAACATACTTGTTTGACAGCACAAATATCATTACATCACTTACATGGGGTAAAAAGACTAAAAATAATGGAGGCCTTATTGATAAAAAGAAAACGCCAATACTTAATAATATCAAATACAAATACGCGACAAACGTGCTTACTATGTTTAGTCCATAACACATGCACACAACATATATATATATATATATAGTGATTTTTTAATTATTTACATTTTGGTAAGAATAAAATTTGACCAGTACACATTTGTATTAAATCATGTTCAATACAATTATATTGTAGAATTTTAAAATATTCTTCATTTTACAAATGAAGAATACATATATATATATATATATATATATATATATATATATATATGCAAAAAGCACACCATTTTCTATATATAAAAAACGGGGCCTAACAAAAACTAACCCTGACAAGTGAGAACGTCATAAAGAATTTACTCACAAAATTTCGATGTCGGTATGAATCTGCACTTATATATAATCTTATCACCCCGAGCAAGGCGGTAACCCCACTGGTGTGCATGGGGCTATATAAGAGTAAAAAGATTAGATAGATGAGAGTGAAGAGAAGGACGAACCAGTTAGAAAGGAGCTGGAAAAAGAAGGGAATACAGGTGTGATGACAGTTGCAAAGGTGAAGAGAAAGGAGAGGGTAGTGAAGAAAGAACTAGAGTCAAGTGGTTAAGAGATGAGTATTGACCTTGCATTTAAATTCCTGGAGGTTGTAGCCGTCAGGAAAGCAATAATTAAAAAGGGAGTCCCACAGGCGGGAAGTGCGAGAAAAGAAACTGAAGGAGTAGAACTGTCGTCTACATTTGGTTGATTTAACTGTGAATAGGTGAGACCCAGTTGCCAGTCTAGTTGCACGAGTAAATACCTGTTGCAGGGGCACGAGTCACTTAAGTTCGTTGGAGCAGAAGCCATGAAAGTATTTATAGAACAGACAAAGAGTAGCCACATCCCGTTGGTAGGAAAGTTGTTGGAGTCGAGCCGCATAGTCGGTACCTATCACATGACTGATTCTCCTTTGGAGCCTGTCAAGAACACCGAGATGAACAGCGGGCACGCCTGACCATATATGGCAGCAGTACTTCATGAAAGGATGAATGGTTGATTTGTATATATGCAGGATGGATTCAGGCGGGAAAAACATCCTGGCGCGACACAGTGACCCAACCTTCTTAGCAGTGGATTTAGCTATTGACCCAATGTAGTGGTTCCACTTGAGATCAGAAGAGAGGGTAAGACCGAGGAGAACGCACTGTATTGCCCTCGGGGAGACTCGTTTGGTCCAGGCTTATGGGAGGCAGGAGAGGTTGCCTGTGATGATTGAAAGACAGCAGCTTGATCTTAGACGTATTGTTTACAAGCCACTTCTTAACACAATTCACCACAGAATGTAGATCACTCTCAGGATCAGCAGCGAGTTTATGTTTGCCCGCCACGCCGGGTTTCTTACTGATGCGATAGTAAATTGTGCTCTCATCTGGAAGAGCGTCGGGCCTAGGATAGAGCCCCGAGGGTTTTTGTACAGTATATATGTATTTTTTTTAATCAACTCACCCCAAGCAAGGCATTCTACTGCCACTGTTACGTAGGGGGTTACATAGGGGAAAGTGATGAGAAATAGGGGTTAGTTACAGGAAAAGTCAGGAGGAGGATAATAGACGGATGAGAATACCGAGGATGGGGGTGGAGTTGGTGGGAAAAGAGCTTGAGGGAATGGATACGAGTTAGTATAATCGGAGATGTCTATTGACCTTACATTTAAATTCCTGGAGATTGTAGCTGTCAGGGAAGCAATATATGGAAGGCTGAGACCTAGTTGCTAATCTAGTAGTTCATACCGAGGGAGCACCAATGATCTAAGTTCATTGGAGCAGAAGCCGTGAAAGTATTTATAGAAGAGGCACAGGGAAACCACATCACGCCGGTGAGACAGCGGCTGCAGACGAGCTTCCAAGTCGGTATCGATCAAATTACAGATTCCTCGTCGGATTTTGTCAAGATCCCCGAGGTGAATAGCAGGGTCACCCAACCAGATGAGGCAGCAGTACTCTTTTTTACCCAAAGAACTATCACTTTGTCAGAGCGACCACCGCTTGGATGCTTGTCTGAAAATTTGCTTCTGATCTGAAGGATTAATATTTACTTATCTTCCTCATTCTCACTTCCTACAAAATTCTCTTCACATAACCTAAAACATTCATCATCACCATTTCGCCTGTAAAATATATATTGAACGTCTCTCGAGGCTAGTGATAGATGATATTTCATTTAAAAAAAGATAAAATTTTGTTAATGGCAGTTAACACAACTTGTCTGTCATGTGCGTATCATTTTGGCAGAGTAGACAGGCATGTGCTGCAACGAATATCTCAACAAACTCGGAGAGCCAAGTTCAAATTTCAGTTGAACTTTTTGGATTCACATACAGCAAATACTCTTGGAAAAAGTATGATTCCATCGTTTCTCCCTCTAGCAATGGATTAAATAGCACGACAGATTGGGTTTTATAGACTTAGTTGGCAACCAGTCTACTGCAGAAAATAATGGAAACCTACTGCGGGAAAAATCATTTACCCAGTCAGTCATGTCTCTTTCGAGAAATGCTCGCCAAAGCGTGTACCAAAAAAAATTGGTTCATAATATTTGCAAAGATAGAATTGGCCAGGAGACCTAATGAGTAGGTAAGTATTGCCGCTAACTCAAGGATGAGTGTTAAGTAGAGATTCATATTCAAATAACCAAAGTCTTTTGATGAGACTATCACATTTTAAAAGTAAGAAAAATAATGGCAACTTACTGCGGTAAAATCATCCGCCTAGTCAATCATGTCTCTTTCGAGACATTATCGTAGAAGCGCGTATCACTTAAGACACTAAACTGAGTGAGACAGAATGAAAGGCGAGTGACGACGTCATGATCAGAAAAAGGGTATAAACAATTTTGCAATTTCAGGTTTAATAAAAAATGAGGTAAACTGTGTAAAAGTTGTTGAAGATGTTTATTCCTGGACATTCTAAAATCAAACGAGATTTAACAAACGTCATGAGGCAAAATTCTCGGACCATAGGAGTCCATGGATAGTTCGAAGAGATCCTGTTGTGTAGCCACCGAGGTCAGCAGACATTTAGATTTTTCATGTGTGGGGTCATTTGAAATGAGTTAATGTTTTATTAGTTAGGCACAAGATTTATTGAATGATGTGTTAAGAGTTGATCACACAACAGTTTCGAAACTTTTCAAAGCATAAAAAATGATTCAAAATCAAGTACACACGAGTTGAGGCCAAGAAACTTTAAAAGGCGTCTTGTTACGTATGAACGGCTGCTTCAACGGCAAAAAAAGAAAGTTTTTTTTGCATCGTATCGTGACCGGTGATGGAAAGGGGATACACTACGATAAACTAAGCGTAGAAGTTCGTGGGAATAAGCACGGCCATGAATTCATATCGGCAGCAAACCCGAATATCCATGGTTCGAATCTTCTGCTCTGCATTTGATAGAATTAGCTGGGTTTAGTTTATTATGAGGTGCTCAAACCAACCAAAACCATTACGGTAGTTCGGTATCGACTACAATTGATGTGTCTGAGCCGAGCGTTGAAGAAAAGCCTATCGCTATACGAGCCGAGACACGGCATAGTGATTTTTCAACATGACAACCCTAGGCCACATGTTGCGAAACGGGTTAAAACCTACTTGAAAACGCTTAAAGGAAAGTTCTTCTACACCCGCCGAATTGCACCAGATATTGCTCCATCCGATTATCACTTGTTCCCATCGATGGCATATGTCATGGTTGAACAGCACTTTCTTCTTATGAAAATTCCAAAAAATGGGTCGACTCGTGGTTAGCCTCAAAAGACGTGTCGTTTTTCCGACGTGGAATTCAAATACTGCCAGAAAGATGGGAAAAAAGTATCTGCTAGCGATGGACAATACTTTCAGTGACATGTTTCTTACTATTTTTTGTAAATAAAACTTTACATGAAAAATCAGCGAGAACGTATCCAACGTCCAAGTAACATCACCTTTTTCCCGCTCCTGCGTCTGTGTCATGTTACTTTAGAAAATTTGCAAAAATGGATCTTCAGCATTTTCTATTCTTTGTAGTTTTTGATATAGTTTATTTTTATTCTCTCTTCTAAACACTTTTCCGATATCAGTTTATTAAAACTCGTTTAGTATCCTTATGCGTTATTTTAATCTGTACCACATCATTTCCTTAATTCTTATGAATAACTATTTTCACTCAACGGGTCTCCTAATGATGTGTCGTACAAATTTCATCTCTTACTTTCCCACTCTTTATGAAGTTAATTATAAGGGTCTCTTCTTCTTCTTCTTCTTCTTCTTCTTCTTCTTCTTCTTCTTCTTCTTCTTCTTCGATAACCCATGTCCATTTATGTCTTTTGTCCCGACTGGCTGTCCAGTATTTCCTGTTAATAGCACCTCTTAAGAAAACTTTGCTGATATTCTTACTCCTAAACCCGTTTTCCCGGTGAATTTATTAAAACTCTCTAGGTTAGCTATGCGTTTTTTTACTCTGTATCGCTAGCTTCAGTATTGTGAGTAGAAAAATTTCTAAATTCTCTTTCCTCATTATGTGTGATAGAAAGATCATCTCTTTCTTTTAATCTATTGATGATGATATGGATCATTTGGGAACATTCTTCTTCTTCTTCTTATATAGTGATTTTCTAAGCACAGCTTAGATGTGGCACAAGGTCGAAAGCACGAGGCACCCAGTGAGGATCAAACATACTACTCAATTGCAATGGTTTTAGCAAGACAAACTTGCTAACCCTTACACCACCACCTCCAGGTGCTTTTCTTCTTCTTCTTTTATGTGCCATATCCCTTCAGGACTTTTGCATGCACGGTTCCCCTGTAGTTGCTGTATTTTGTAGGTCTTAAATTATATTCTTTATTCTTTTTCCTAAAGCCTTTCTACCATCCTATTGTAGAGGAATATCCCACTTTAAAAAAGCCTTGTGCCACATTTTACCTTGAGTGGGAAGGCGAATAAATATTGCCATCGTCATTAGACGAGACTATACATCACTAGACAAGAGCAAACGTCACTAGACGGAAGCATTCTTCACTAGACGGACGCATACATCCCAGTCAGAGACATTGTCTACTTGATTGTTATACCTGTTTCCATTCGTTGGTGTTCTTGTATTCTCTATTGGTTTATTGTACTGTGGTATAATAAATCTCTATCAATCTATCTTCAGTGGTTAGTATTATTCTTGCACTATTCTCTGATTATCCCCTCCCTCCACAAATTCGCTATTTAGGCTATTCCCTCATTTCCTCTGTCGCCCTTGCTTTCAATATACCCTGTGGGTATCATATTCATGGCTCTCCTCTATTTCTTATCCTTTCTAGATCTTCATTATTTTTTTTCTATCTCAAGCCCCTTCCTAGTTCAGTCATTTAAGTGCCATACGTGATACACACTTGGGCGATCACATCTCGAAAGTGACATGACTGACTGGGCAGAAGATTATCCCGCAGTAGGTTGCCATTGCTTTCTGCAGTAGACTGGTTGCCGACCAAGGCTATAGAACCCAATCTGTCCTGCTATTTAACCCATAACTGGAAGTAAGAGACGTATTAATACCTTTTTCAAGGGTATTTGCGCGTAAGTGAATACAATGGATTTAACTGGAATTCGAACTAGACTCCCCGGTTTCTCGTTCCGCGCCGATATCCACTGCACCACAACCACATCCTCCTTCCTAGTTATGTGACCTAAAATTTTCATCCCTTTCTATTTCTGATATTAAGTCTAAATTTTCTTTGTGTCAACAATCTTCTACTATGTGCCACATCACCCCAGAACTTCTGCGATCGTGACTCACCTGTATTTGCTTTATTTTGAAGGTCTTAATAAATTATATGTTTTTATTCTCTTTTCTAAAACTTTTACCGCCATTTATTTACAGAAGCTCGCTAGGAAGGCCATGCCCTTTTTTATCTACCCCTCTTCAATATGTCTTATGAGTATCATATTTCAAAATCCTCTTTTCTCAATATATATATTTTAGAAATTTAAAACAAATCTCGCTGTCTCTTTCTGGTGTTTAGATTAAGTGTCCTTTTTGTTAACATCATTCTTTTTCTTTTCTCTAAATTATTATAATTACGAGGGTCATTCAATAAATAAGGTGAATTTTTCGGTATAAGGACTTCTACGGGGTCATTCAACAAATAAGGTGAATTTTTCGGTATAAGGACTTCTACGAGAGTCATTCAATAAATAAGGTGAATTTTTCGGTATAAGGATTTCTAATACAGAACGAAGCTTACTTTTTTTCCTTTACTTCTTCTTGAAAGGGATTGTCAACTGTGTATGGTGCCACATGTTTCAGCCAAAACAAAACGTCTACAAGTGGATTAAATTGTTTAAAGAATGACGGACAAGTGTTGAGAATGAAGACAGGCGTTGGCGTCCTACAGAAGTGAGGTCTCCTGAGGTGATCAAATCAGTCAATGACCTCATTCAGCCTGACAGAAGGGTGACAGTAGATGACATTGCAAGGGCTTTGAGCCTATCTGTTGGGACACCACAAAACATTATCCATGATGATCTTGCTTACTCGAAAGACAGATGCCGGTGGGTGCCAAAGATGCAAACGGTGCAGACCATCAACTCGGAACGATGTTTGAAAGTGACGATGAAGTCAAAAGTCCAATGATTTTTACCCTGAAGTAATACGGAAGCTTGTGCACAGATAAGAAACGTGTGTGACACAGATGCGAGACTACGTTGAAACAGAGAGGCTCAACAGATAAGCTCAAAGTCTTTGAAATGTCAGACTGAACGATGTCATTGACTGATTCGATCACCTCAGGAGAACTCACTTCTGTAGGCCTCCCAGGTCTGTCTTCATCCTCAACACTACTCTGTCGTTCTTTAAACAATTTAGCCCACTTGTCGATATTTTTTGGCTGAAACATATGGCACCATACACAGTTGACGTTCTTCTATGAATTTCAACTTGTTTACACCCTTCAGCAACCAAAAACTTGATACTTGACCTCAAAGTTTTTTTTTGCAGATTGAAAAAAAAAATCCCTTTGAAAAAGAAGTAAAGGGAGAAAATTTAAGAAATAAAGTAAGCTTCTATCACCTTATTTACTGAATGACCCTCGTATTATTGTTGTTTTTGTTATTATTATTTTTCTTCTTTTTATTTCTTTTCTTCTATTTCTTCTTCTTTTTCTCTTTCTTCTTTTTCTCTTTCTTCTTTTTTGGTGTCTCTTCAAAATGTTTGTGACCGATGCACTCTATTACTTCCAGTTCTTTGTGAATATTCATAAAATTCGTTTATTATTTTTCTCCGAAACAGTTTTATGCCATCTACTTTTGTGGTACAGTGGATATCGGCTCCGAACGAGAAACCGGGGAGCCGAGTTCGAATTCCAGCTAAATCCATTGTATTCCCTTACGCGCAAATACCCTTGTGAAAGGTATCAATCCGTCTATTCCTTCCAGTTATGGATTAAATAGCAGGACAGATTGGGTTCTATAGCCTTGGTCGGCAACCAGTCGAGTTGACTGACTCTTTCAAGCTCGTTAGATTTTTATGTGCTCTTTTTTTATCTGACTATGTTTTCAATATGTCCTGTGATTATCAAATTTTACAAATCCTCTTTCCATATTATGTGTCCTAGAAATTTCCTCTTTCTCTTTTCGTCCCTTTCTGCTGTTAATTATAAATACCTTTTTGTTTACATTCTTCTTCTTTATTTGTGCATACTTCAAAGATGAGATAGTATTTCCATTATTTACTATGTTCGGACCGTTATCCTCATATTTTTGCTATGTTTACCACGTTTTGGCCGTTGTATGCTCCGGCCTTCTTCAGACGCATGAAATTTCGCACAAAATGACGGACGTTGCGGCCTTTTTACGCTCCGGCCTTCTTCACGTGCTAGAATTTTTTAATCTTTCCGGTTCATCTGAAAAACGTCGGAACGTACAACGGCCGAAATGATCATAATAATAATAATAATAATAATAATAATATATATATATATATATATATATATATATATATATATATATATATATATATCATTCGAGACAGTTAAGCGTTTTAGGCAAATGCAGCCGTGTAGGACAATCTAGTACGTAGACCTAATGGACGGTACTCTTCGTATGCAGTATCCTGAGATGTAAGCGTAGTCAATAGACGTAGACCAATAGTTGTAGATCTATAGACCTTTAGTCGTATAGACGTAGACCTCTAGTCGTAGATCTATAGTGGCAGACCTCTAGTGGTAGACCTAGGGACGTAGACCTCCCTGCGTCCTTGCCTTCGCCTGTATTTAAGGCTGACACCAGCCAATCACATTACTGTGAGGGGGAACCAATGTATATGCATATTCATTACATATTCATTACATCAATCACAATCTGAACAAATAAATAATGCATTCTTTTTCTTCTTGTTCTTCTTTTTCTCCTCCTATGTACTCTGATCCTTCAGGGCATTTGTGATCATGGCTCGCCACTATTCCCTGTTATTTGTACCTCTTAATAAAGTTTGTTTGCATTTCCCTCTCAAAAAGCCTTTTCAGCCATCCATATACTCAATCTGGCTTGATAGCTTATATCCTATTTTCCTTTGTCTCTTTTTACTCTCAGTATGTCATGGGAGTATCAAATTTTCCAAATCGTCTTTCTTCATTAGGTGTCCTCGAAAATTCTAATTTTTCATTGCGTCTCTTTCTGATGTTAAGAAGAAGAGCCATTTTGTTAACATTCATCTTTATCTTTCTTTTCTTCTTTCTGTGTCATGTCCCTTCAATGTCCTTCTATGACACTTCAATGTCCCTTCAATGTCCTTCTATGTCCCTTTCATATCCCTTCGATATCCTTCTCTGTCCCTTCAATGTCCCTCCTATGTCCCTTCTATGTCCTTCTATGTCCCTTTCATGTCCCTTCAATATCCTTCTATGTCCGTTCAATGTCCATCCTATGTTTTCTATGTCCTTCTATGTCCCTTCAATGTCCTTTGATGTCATTCTATGTCTCTTCAACGTCCTTCTATGTCCCTTCAATGTCCTCTGTGCCTTGTCCTTTTGAGACATTTGTGAACATGGCTTTCAAGTATTTGCTGATCTTTGTAGCTCTTAATAAGTTTGTTCTTTTATTCCCGTTGCTAAACCTTTGTCCGACACGCATTTTATGAAACTCACTAGTTAGGCATTTTGTTTATTTCTTCGATGACTCTTTCTTTCAGTATATCCAGTGAGCATTTAATTTTTTAAAATCCTCTTTTCTCGTTTTGTGTTCTCACGATTTCGAATTGCTTTTGATTCCTTTTTCCCACATATTAAAAATACGTAAACTTTTTCTTAACAAATTTTCTTTCTTCTTTTTATTCTGTGTGACATCTGCCTTCACGACTTGTGCAAACATGTCTATCCTTTATTTCCTGTGCTTGTAGATCTTAATAAAATATGTTTTTATTCTATATCCCCAACCCTTTTCCGTCATCCATTAAAATAGCTCCCTAGATAGATTATGCGTTCATTTCAGCTTACCCTCTAGCTTTTAACCTGTTCTGTGAGTAACAAATTTGCTAAACCTTCTTTTCTCTTAATCTGTTATAGTATTTTCAATCATTTTTTCGTCTGCTTTGGATATAATGTTTAAGTATCGTTTTTGTTAACGTTCTTCTTCTTTTTCTTTTCTTCTTCTTCTTCATCTTTTATTATTAGTAGTAGTAGTAATAGTAGTAGTATTAGTATTATTTATCCCATGTTCCTACTAGAATTTTGCAATCATCGCTCCTCAGAACATCCGGTTCTTTGAAACTCTTAATAAATATTCTTTGTATTCTCTCTCTCTCTCTCCTAAACACTTTACTAAATTTACTAAAGCTCGCAATGTAAGCTATGCGTTCTTCTTTCTGTGTATTAAATAGTTCATCTCTTTGTTTCAGCCGCTTTTTGGGGAAAATTAAAATATAATTTTTGATATAACTCTTCTTTTTATTGTATGTGTCATCTCTAAAAGGCTATTTGCTATCATGGTTTTACTGTAATTTATTGCTCTTAATAATGTTTTAAAATTCTTTTTTCTAAACTTGTTTGCTCGATCCATTTATCCAACTTCGCGAGGTAGCCAATACGTATTTTTCTTCTGTCCCCACTACTCTCAATATACCGTGTAAATATAAGAT
Source organism: Ascarosepion bandense (assembly GCA_037127315.1). Lineage (NCBI taxonomy): Eukaryota > Metazoa > Mollusca > Cephalopoda > Sepiida > Sepiidae > Ascarosepion > Ascarosepion bandense. The sequence goes on along the minus strand of JBBBDQ010001023.1, from coordinate 752,498 downwards.
TTTCGAAGTCGTCTTTCCTCATCATGTTTCTTAGCAATTTCAACTTTTTTCTTCGCCTCTTTCTGATGTTATGCATAAGTGTTGATTTTGATAACATTCTCTTCTTTTTTTTATGTTCCTTCAGGAGAATTGCGATCATGTCTCTCCAGCATTTACTCTTCCTTGTAGATCTTAATAAATTGTATTTCTGTTCTCTCTCTCTCTCTCCCTCTCTCTCTCCCTCTCTCTCTCCCTCTCTCTCCCCCCCCTCTCTGCCCCTCTCCCCCTCTCTCTCTCTTAAATCCTTTTCCGCCATCCAATTACTCAAGCTCACTATGTCGGCGATGCTGTCTTCTTCTCTGTCCTTCCTGCTTTCAATATGTTCTGTGAGCGTCAATTTTTTTCAAAATCCTCTTCCCCTTTATGTGTTTGTCGTGGACCTGGTTAAAGCTCCAGCAAGAATAACACAGAACAACCCAAATAGGAAATAACCAATCTAAACGTATTTATAAATAGCACTTTGTCTGTGTGTGTGTGTGTGTCCGACTCCGAAACGGCTGAACCGATTTTCTTGAAAATTTACACAGTTGTACTATAAACGTCTGTGAGTGTTCTTAGCTAGGGTTTGTGTCGAGGTACTCCCGATAAATATCGATAATCGAAAAAATGGGGTTATAGAAGGAGTGGTCCGATTTTAATCAAATTTGATACACTCATAGACAAAGACATAAGAAACGATATTCAGAAGTTTCAAGGTTTCAGTTCTTACAATAGTGCAGAAAATTTTATATCGATACCAGGAAATCAAAATTTGACATATCTATTCATTTTTCTTTCAGTCTACGGTTTGGATTTAAGTAGAAACAACTATTGCTTTTTAGTCCTTCGTGCTAACGTCCAAAGAGTTTGAGCTCCAGGACCATGGATTAGTTTTAAAGCTTTCATTACAACCGAGCAACGCTGGAATATACTGCTAGTATATATTAAACACAGCAAAATACAACACTTGGAACTTTGTTAGTAGAACGATAACACGGTTAGCGAGTAATACTATAATTCGACCCTCGAAATGGGACTCTTAATGGTCGTTATGATATGTTCAGGGCGTTCTCCTCAGGCTATCTACTAGCTACTCACAGGCTGTCTCCTGGCTGCTCACTCTCACCTCTTGTGAAGGGATGTATATGTACTAGTTTGAAGAGTTCATTGTGGGTGATGGCGCTATGACAGTATCCTATAAATTGCAACACTTTTTTCGTTACTTTCCGATGTTATGCTTAAGTGTCCATTTCGTTTCAAATTGTTATAAAACTCCATTAAAATGAGTACTTTTAAATCTTTTCACCCCAAGCAAGAGGTACCTCCACTGATGCACAGGCAACTACATAAGAGTAAAAGTTTAGACAGGATGTGAGTGAATAGAAAGACGAACCAGTTACAGTTGGTGTCAGAGAAAGAGCAAAGTGAAGGATGGGAACACAAGTGTGAAAACAGTTGCAAATGTGGAGAGAAAGAAAAAGGACAAGATATACGGGGTGATATAGAAAGAAATAGATTCAAGTAGATAAGAGATGGGAATTGACATTGCATTTAAATTTCTGAATGTTGTAGCCGTCAAGAAAGCAAGAATATGGAAGGGAGCTCCACAGGCGGAAAGTGCGAGAAAAGAAGCTGTTGGAGTAGAATTGTCGTCTGCATTTGGTTGATTTAATAAATGAGTGGGATCTTGTTGCCAGTCTGGTTGCACAAGTAAATTCTTGTGTTGGGGGCATCAGTGACTTACGTTCTTCGGAGCAGAAGCCCTGAAAATATTTGTAGAATAGACAGAGGAAAGTCACATCCCGTCAGTGAGAAAATAGCTGGAGTCGAACTGCCGAGTCGAGACCTATCACATTACAGATTCTCCTAGAGATCTTGTTGAAAACCCTGAGATGAACAGCAGAGGCGCCTGACCATTTATGACAGCAGTATTCCATGCACGGATGGATGGTTGATTTGTATATGTGCAAGATGAATTCAGGCGGAAAAAAAAACTTCCTGGCCCGTCACGGTGACCTCACCTTCATATCAGTGAATTTAGCTATTGTCTCAATGTAATGATTCCACTTGAGATCGGAAGGTAGGGTAAGGCTGAGGAAGCACAGTGTATTGCAGGAAGATTCGCTTGGCCCATGCTTATGAGGAGCAGGAGGGCTTAGAATAAACTAAATAAAATTGGTTGAACTATATTCCCAAATAAATATTAAATCTACGAAACATATTTTTTAAAAATCAAATGCTTAATATTTCAGGTATCCTCTCCTCTTCACGCTCATGTTAGACACATCAACGAAAAAACCATTTATATTCGATAAATTTCGAAAAGACATAAACTCAACCTGAGTACGAAACATTTCATACGATCAAAGAACCTTTAGTTTTTTCCTCCGGTTGCTTGATTAAAATGTTATATTTTCTTTAGAAGTCCCATTTTTATCCAGTGTGCCACTACACCAACCCTTTTCTGAAAAAGAAAATCATCATTGTCTTTAGTTTTTACTTACCGATCCTGTTAGGTAAATAAACTGAAAACTAATTTTTAACGAAAAAAAAAAAATGAAGATTTAAATACATTTCTTTCTTTCTTTTCTCTCTTTATTTCAGTTTGACGAAAAACTCCAGAAAAAAGAAACATTTTTTTAAGTTTTCACATAAGATTGTCTTCATTTCGAAAAATTTTGTACAAGTGACAAGACAGTACAAAACGATACATTCACATCAATGGCTTACAACATGCCACAAGATACCCAATAGAAGATCAACACTGCAAGCGTACATTATCATCCTCATCTTCCTCGAAATTGATAGAATTATTTCAAATAGTCCCATGGGTCTATTCTTACTGGTCACATAAATATCTTTTATTTTTGTTTACTGACAACAAAACAGAATAAAAGGAGTTAAAATAAAACATTACATTACACAGGAATTTGTTCAACAAATATTGATCTTATAATTCCATCCACTTTGTCTTGTTCTGCGCATATTATTTTAAGATTATTATTTTCTGTATCACAAAATGACTAATTACTTACACACATTCAGTCACATTATACACACACACACACACACATATATATATATATATATATATATATATATATATATACATACGCACACACATATATATGCATATATATAGGCATATATATATATATATATATATATATATACATATAGATACATATGTATATATGTGTGTATATACATATAAATATATATACATGTATGTAGCTATGTATATTTGCATTTGTATGTATGTATGTATGAATGTATTATTTATAAAATATTACTTCGAAAGAAAATTGAAAAATGTTTTCTTCATAATCATTAAAGTAATATACTCCTGAAGTAAATAATAGACGATTTTTTTTTATTCCTTTTACTGTAAGTGTTATAATGTGATCTTTGGTGTTGAATGAATGAAACATAGACTTATAACGGTAATAAATATTCATTAACCAGCATAATAAATCTATGAAATTGTTTTACTACTCATAATATATATAAAAAACCATTCTATTTTCATGTAAAATTATACGCATGGCAATAATAGTATGAAATAAATCATTTTAAAAAAAACCTGGGTGGACTAATAATTTATGACCGGTAGTATATATATATATATATATATATATATATATATATATATATAGTACCAGTCATAAATTTAAATTAAAATAGAATGGTTTTTTATATATATTATGAGTAGTAAAACAATTTCATAGATTTATTATAATATTAGACTGGTAGTATATATATATATATATACCGATCATAAATTTTTAGTCCACCCCAGATTTTTTTTAAATGATGTATTTCATACTATTTTTAGTATTTATTGCCATGCCTATAATTCTAAATGAAAATAGAATGGTTTTTTGTTAATACTGCACAATAATATGTGCATCAAATGAACTGTTCTGGTGACAAGTTTTTGAGGTCTCTTCTAGTCTCTTCTACTTATTGACTGGCCGAAGCAAAAGCTGGCAGGCTGCCTTGTAAAATTTTGCAAATAATAACAAAAGATCCAATCTATTTTCATATAGAATTATCCCCTTGGCAATCAATACTAAAAATAGTATGAAATACATGTTTGTTTTTTTTTTAACTGGGGGTGGCCTAAAAATTTTGGCCGGTAGTATATATATATATATATATATATATATCCTTTGTAAAAATTTGAAAACATTTATCAACTCCTTTTATAAGAATTAATATTTATCTATTGCACAACGATGAAATTACAATTTAGAAGTAAGCTTTACATCCCTAGATCCTATAACTAAAACACCAATTTATAACAGTTGTAAATTTAGCAGTAATATATGAGAGAGATAGATAGAATTTGGTACGGTTATTATTTTTATTATGATTACTTAGAGAATGTTCACAACATTGGTCACTGCTCAACTACACGGGATATAAATATTTAGTCACTTCTTTTCTGAAAGCTTCTATCTCTTCCATTTTCTCTTCTCTGATTTTCATACTTTACGGTCTTTTTCCTAAGCAGTCATGGAAGAAAACGCATGTTTCCTCTAATAAGGCTGAAACATTTATCAATTTTTCTTTTTCTTTCAGATGTAATCTCTGAACCGCTGGAAAAACGAAATCTATTCCCTGACATCATAGATCTTTTTCTTGTTATTCACGACTATCAGATCCTGAATTCTGGTCTAGTTTGGGTAATTAGATTAATTCTGATAATCCATGTAGATTTTATATATATTTCTCTATTAAATAATCTCGTCTGCAATATATATTTTCAAAATATACTCACTTGCATGCTTCTCAGAGAATTGCCTTTCCCACCCAGTCAAATCTATATTTTTATCATTTTTCCGTCAACGTGCTACATACGCTGATAATATGTTTCATTGTTTCATCCTTATTTCAAATATGTCATCATTTGCTTTTTTATATTGGCCTTTATGAAAATAGTTAGTATGGGGGTTGTTTTAAATCATTGCTATAAGCGATTGTTTTTCTGTTTTACAGCTTACTATACGTAGCAAAAATTGTTATTATTTGTCATTGTGCTAAAACAGACTAGAAAATTAGAAATATTTCCCTATAACTTTCGAGAATAAATTTGCTTTGACATTCACAAGTTCTAAAATTATTTCAGTCAAAATAAATAAAAATAATGCGACAGATTGTTATACATTTTTTTCTTGAGGATAAGGAAGATTGGCAGATCTGCTCATTCTTATGTATAAAGTAAAAAAAAAAACATATAAAAGTGTTTTGCAGACTGAAAAATTAGCTCCAGCTCTACAAAAATCAGAAAGAATGAGTACGAGATGGTGATCCAGACAGTAACGGTATTATGTGCTCTGTTGGTCAAAATTATAGCCTTGAATCTTAACAGTAGGTACTCATTTTCTTGTCCTCTATTATAAAAACGATTCATTGCAATATATATATATATATATATATATATATATATATATATATATATATATATATACCTTAGAAAATATTCAGATATTCTACAATTTTATAACCCCATGAAATTGTAGAATATCCAAATTATTTTCTAGATTATATTACTTGTTAAATTAAAAAAAATAAATATAACATTGAGTTCTTTTGAGTTCGTCTCTATCGGAATTTATAGGACTTAAATACCAAATATTATACGTTATATATATTGATTATTTTATTACTTAGTTTTTGATCATAATAAATTTAGACAAGTACACAATTGTATTAAAAAGTGTTCAATATAATTATATTGTAGAACTGTTAAATTATTTTTCATTTGTAAAGAAGTTATTATGTGACCTAGGTTTCTACCATGTGGGGTATTCAGGCGATTTACAATAACTCATTTTACCGTTTTTTTTAAGAACGCTCACGTAACGGAAAGATTTTGAACGCGCAGTTTTCAAATTTAGAAGTGTTAAAAAAATCCTCGTTACTTGAGCTTTCTTTAAAAAAACGGTAAAATCAAGTCATTGCAAATAGTCTAAAGTCATCAAATGATAGAAACCTAGGTCGCGTAATAAATCTTTTACTAATAATATATGTATATATATTTATTTCCAACTTTAAAAAATATTATCCAAATTTTGGAGAATTTTTGTCTTTATTTTCACCTGAAATTATGCCAAAATACGATGTTTAAAACGGCTCCTGATTAAATATAATAGACATTCACAGTCTCTTATATTTAACATTATATATATATATAGACACTTAAATCAAATTGGAGTGGCGATAGTCTATTTCAAAGGCAATCTTCATTCCTGAAGATTGCCTTCAAGCTTGAAAATCATGGTTGATTTATTTGTCCACTCACGCTCTACCCCTCATATAAGGTACTTTTACCCATGAATATAACATACATTAAAATAAGATTTTCTGATTATATCGATATCTATCTATCTATCTATCTATCTATCTATCTATCTTTTTCTCTATCTTTCTCTCTCTATGTATATATGTTATATGTGTGTGTGTGTGTGTGTGTGTGTGTGTGTGTATTAAAGCTATAAAATTTCAATGTTAAATATGAGAGAATATCAATAAGAAAAACGAGGTTTAACAGAAATAATACTATAGTAATATCGAAATGTCAAAATAATAAGATTAACAACAAAGACAGTGAAATGGGTTTATTGGTTTACGTGTCCCGTGGATTGTAATGGTGCTGTAGTGTTTACTAAGCAGATTTCTGTTATGTCTGGCAATTACGGTCTTTTCATTGTTGCTTGTTCAACGATGAGACCGTTTCAGAAAGATGTTCTACCTTCCCCTCATATCAGTTGGGTAATTTGCCAATCCAAACGCCAGTATGCCATTTTCTTTGTTGGTAAAACGAGTCAAATGTTGGAAAAATGGATCAAGCAGCCCGTACCAGCCAATAAAATTAAACAATTTATCGAGGTGGGTGAATACAGCTGGGTCGACGGTCGCTGAAATTTGCTTCAAAACCAGCAATGTGCTCAGTTTTACCACTACAAAAAAAGGACAGTGAGAGTTCGAGTTTAATTTCATTGCATTTACTTACGCACAAATACCATTGAAAAAATTATTAATCCATCTCTACTCCCTTTAGCTATGGGTTAAATTGCAATTCCCAATGGGTTCTATAGCCTTGGTTGGCAACCAATCTGGCACAGACAGTAATGGTAAAATACTACGGGAAAGTCTTCTGCCCCGTCAGACATGTTTCTTTCAAGATTTGATTGGCCAATTGTGTATCACGTATGGCAATTAACTGACAGACTGAGAAGATAGATCTTGATAGTTGTTGGAATCTGTTTGCATTAAGTCCTATCAGCCATCTCTCTCTAAGGTGTAAGTAGGGATATTATGTTTTAATGATATAAAGCAATGTGTTATCTTTTTAGATGCTATTACTTCTTTTGTTCAGTTTTAGTCATTGCGCATATTTTTCGCCCTCCATTTAGATATTATGAAAGAGAAGAAACAAATCCTTTTAGCTGTTAATTTTTGTGATTTATTTCGATAGTAACAGGTTTTTCTCATTGCTATTTTATTCTGTAAAATTAAGTTTGAATGAAAGATGGACACGAAATAAAAAAAGAATTTTAAATATGAATTCTGTTTGAATCCCAAGCGTATATATCTTTATTTTACACAACCTCCAATTCCATTAATGAATAATGAGTACATTTATAATCATTCTCTTTTAAAAATTACAAAAAAAGATTAAAGAATGCTTCGAATAAATGTTTGAATTTCTTATTTTAAACAAAAGATAACTATAGTGTGGTAATTTAGTCATCAAAAGGGTTATTTGCAATGCACACCTTGATTTATCCGGGTGCAAATGAGCCGGTCAAAATAAATTGTTAAAAACAGAAGCAATTAAAAAAGTTTGCCACAACAAATTCTCCGAATAAAATGGAACTTCATCATGTACTCAAAAATAATAATATTCCAAAAACTAGAAAAATACACACATTTACAAACAGTTTAGTCAAATACAGCTATAATTTTTATACGCTCCCATACAAACACTCATATACACATATGAATATATATATATATATATATATATATATATATACGTGTGTGTGAGTGTGTGTATACATATACATATATTATATATACGTGTGTGTGAGTGTGTGTATACATATACATATATTATATATATATATATATACGTGTGTGTATACATATACATATACTTATGTGTATACATATACTTATATATATATATACGTGTGTGTGAGTGTGTGTATACATATACATATACTTATATATATATATATATATATATATATATATAGTACATACATGAAGGACGTCTTTTTAATCAGTCTACGATAAGACGGTGACTGATTTATCACTTTAATGAATTTTATTGATAAAATGTCCGGTTCAAATAAGTATCTTTTTAATCAACATATACTGTTATTTATGGACCAAAGAACTGTTAAAACGGCCAAAATGAACACATCTTGTTGAAAAGAAATTTAGTGGCGTTGTTTATGGTTCATGTTTTGAATAAAAACTCTCTAATTCTGAACCTTGGTTGCTTAGCTACTGCAGAAAAGGCCAGAGGATATAACAGATTTCTGAAATGTTTCTTTTTAAGCAATTGTTGTTTGCTTTTTATCAAAAAGGAAAATTAGAATGAGGCTCATATGTAAATGTTTACATTCCAACCTATCATGTATATGTCTGAATATTTAAGCGTTTACAATAACGAACATCTGATTCGAGAGAACAATTTTTTACACGTTCACGAAAGACATGAAAATCAAACGTTTTCGAATGTACACAATTCTACATGACTTAGCTTCTTTCTCATAAATGAATGAGGGTATTTAGATAAGGATAAAACATCTCTACCGGAAAGGAAATTACAAATGAAAACTATTACCTTGTGACCACTTGCATCTGTCGGAAAACAGTAGACATATTTGTGTCTAATATATACACATATAAATATAACATATGCAATTGAATTTTAATAGAGATAAATAAGCATTTTCTTTCTTTTTTTAATTTTTTCTTTCTGGCTTCTTCCTTTTTTTTTTCTTTATCTGCCTCCTTCATTTATACATCCTTTCCTTCCTTTAATTCTGTATTCCTTCCCTTGTTCTTTCATTCGGTTTCATTCCTTTCATTCACAGATTTGTAGAAAATTTAATTTCTGAGCAATCGCATATATACATGAACGTGTACACACGTAAGCACATATGTATTTTTGCTTTCTTGAAGAATAATAGATAAATAAATGAATAACAATACATACACACAGGCACACATACATACATACACACACACACACACACACACACACACACACACACACACACACACACACATATATATATATATATATCAGAGAACTGGATTTTGTTTTTAAGTTCACACATGCGAGTGTATGTGAGTTTTATGGGAGCGTTTATGTATATACACACGTGGTTGAGTTCACATATATATATATATATATATATATATATATATATATGTATGTGTGTGCGTGTGTATTTATGTTATGTAAGTATGTATATATATATATGTACATATATAATTGAATGTTTATCCGTGGTTATGCAAATAATTATGTATTCATTTTCGGATCAATAGTATAAAATGCCCGTTGGCAGGAAGGACAAACAAGATCACAATCATATGTATTATCTTCAGAGAACTTTTCCATAGACATGTGCGTGTGCCCACATTTGATGTCAGGAAATTTGGTGAATTTTACTGATGCCCATTGCATTAACCGTTGTGATCCTGGCAGAATTAGTGCTGAGAAGTTTTGTTTGACGACGCTCACGCAGTGCACATGCGCGACCCGATAGGAAGTGATATTACAAACCGTCATAAAATAAACGATTCATCTTTTGTTTCTTCTGTTTTAGTATTTAGTATGCATTTTTCGCATTTGGTCCTACGGTATTCACATCGCTTTTGTTTTTTGTTTTTATTTTGTTTATTTATTTTGTTTTGTTTTTGTTGTTGTTGTTTTGGTTTTTTTATATATGAAGGATAGATTTTTAACGAATCCATAAATGGAAGATTCTTCCGTAATCTTTCGACGGAAGCTTTAACACAGAATACAGATATGTGTCCTGAGTTATATTAAGGCTATTCAGTAGACTGCCATCAGGAGATGCTCTTTTGTGGGGTTAGTGCGTCCGTGTTATATTAAATTAAATCGGCCCTATTTAAAACTATATCACACACAGAATGAAAACTTTAACCCATGCATCTACTCGTAAGGCAGTCCATATTGAGCGCGCGTGCCAGTGCAGACACACGTGCGCACAAATACACACACGCATACTCAAATACACACAAGAAATAAAAGAAAAAAGTAAACAATACTCAAATGCAACTGCTTTTCCGCGACTTAATCCAGACTTCCAGTTTGCTATACATATTGAAACTTCTGGAATGCATTTTTCTTTCTGTCCATGTCAGCCTGCACCCATCGATGCTTAATATGTATAAGACAAGGCAAATAAAGCCATTTAAATACAGAGTATCTTGTCCAAGGAACTGACTTAAGATAGTGAGGCAGCCGTATAACAAGCTAAGTGTAAAAAATAGCATCGTGTCCTTATATGGTTTAATCTACAATATATATATATATATATATATATATATATATATATATATATATATATTGTAAATGTACACGAAAAATTGTTGGGTGTAACTTGATGCTAGAATAGTTTCCAGCCAAAAAGAAAAAAAATCCATTCATAACAATGAAATTGATAAACAATTTTATACTCTTCAGACGAATAAAAAAAAAACTCTTTCCTATTCATAATATAAAATGTTTATTATAATTTAAAAGTTTTAATGAAAGGAAAGAGAGAAATGTTTGGTTTTTTTTTCTGTTTGATTTTACATCATTTTTTTGTTTCTTTTATATATTGGTTTGTAAGGAAAACTTATTTGAAATGGAAAAAAGCCCAGTTTGGCTAATGAACAACGCTAAAGCAAATTTCTTCAGTTCTTACGATATGCTTTTTTTTCTGTTTTTGAGAAAAAATGCTGTCTCCCCTCTTGTTGGATGCCTTTAATTATTTTATTTTTTTAAAAAAATATTTGGTGTGCTTAATATTGCACAAGATAGCCCAGTTGATCAGACATCAAAAACGCTTCAAGGGAAGCAACAAGAAAAACAAGTTATCGAAAACTGAAACAAGACATGTAAGGCTGATAAAACCCTCATAATGCAGATTTTTTTCAGATAAATCAATATTTTACAAACATGCAAAATACATCGGAATAAGCAATGATTGAAAACAAAAGAAATGCAAAAATCGAAACCGTACCTTAATAGTTTCTCGCATGCCATGTACAAAAAATTATAAACATTTCACATTTGACTTTATCATTTTTCTTTTACAATACCATTTGGCTTCATTATTCATTTCACAGAAGTGGCGACGTGTTTAACATTCATTTTTTACCTTCTAGATTTTTTGGACAAAAACCAAACGGAAATATTTCATGTCATACTGTATTTTAACACTCCAGTTTAAATGTTCAACAAAATTACCGTTTTTCTTTTATGTTACTGCCATAGTTTTTACTTTTCAAAATTCAAATTTTATACAAATATTCATTTGTCGTTTTGTATAAATTGTTTAATGGGAAACATGCAATAAGAACGGCGATCAGAAAGAATTATTTTCTCCAATTATTCTTCATATTTTTATAGATTAAGCACTGCAGATAAAGGATATGATGTTTTTGTTAAATTTTATAAAGGTTGATAGCAGGTTACCATTTGAATTCTTTGCAAATGGGTCACCCTACGGAAACCAAAAACACGTATGCGTACAAAACATGATTTGCTAAAATATAAAAAAAATTAAAACTTTTGAAATTGGTAAACTTGAGTTCTTTATTCATATATTGCTACTGAATATGCTCTCTAGATTACGAATATGATACATACATACATATATATATATATATATATATATATATATATATTAACAAATCCTATCATATGACCATGTTCGTTTTGCCTATTTTAGGGAAATCAATTTGCAATAAATTTGCATAAAAACTGATGAATTATTAACATTTATAAAACTTAATTATAACTTTTAAAAATGACCTGTGGTGCTTCATCTATAATAATATGCAACAAATATGGAGAAAACTCTGTTTGTAGTGTCTACTGTTAAACTCTTCCATTTTTTTGTATTTTAAACATCTTTTTAAAGCAATGTCCAATTGTTTTCATGAAGAAAATCAATGTTTTTTAATTGTGAATACGCCAATATCATCGTCAACAACAACAACAACAACAATGCTTGTCGTGACCAGAAATCGTCTCCTTTTCATAGATTTCAAAACATTAATATATATTTAAAGATTAGCTTAGTTAGGACAAGGCCACAAAACTGTGCAACACCTCGTGAAGATATATATAAAAGGGTGAATAACTTTCTGTTTTTTTTGTTTTTTTTGTTGTTTTCATTTAAATTTTACATATGGATGAACTCCATTTTGGTAAGTATTTAAAAATAGGCTAATTTTTGGGCTATTCATTCATCTACTGTTTATCATAAACTATTTTTACCCAAGATATTCAAATCGTAACAATGTGTCGAGCTTAGCAAAAAGACTTATTTCCCTTGTCACTTATACAGAGACGTAGTAAAAAAAATACCAGTATAAAATGCAAATGAAAATATTTGAAACTGAAAACTTTTCCATTTAACTAAAACAAAAGTTAAACATTTCTATCTACTCTTTTTCTCCCATTTTAATGTCTTTAATGTATTTTGTATTTGCACGCGATCAAAATGAAATAACTCATCAATTACTGAAATGGTGTGAAGGTCATGCGAACTAACGAAGCAAGTGACAGACACAATTATAACAAGATATCTATTATAACATATTTATATGTTTAGGCGTGTTTGTGAATGTGTATGTACGTGAGCGTGGAAATTATAAGTCAAAGTATAAAAGTTTTATACGATGCTTTTCATCCATTGACCTATGTTTGTTTCATTTTGACTTTTTTCTGTTTTGTCTTTCAGTATATATATATATATATATATATATATATATATTGGCTAGAATAAATGTAAAAACTGTTATTCAGTAAAATGTGTTGGGATATTTAGTATTCTTCTTCTATGTACCCTGTCCCTTCAGGACGTAGGCGATCCTGGCTTTCCACGTCTCCCAATCCCTGGTGTCTCTTAGCACGCCTCCTGTTACACCACCCAAACCCTGCTCTGCCATCCACTAACTCAAGCCCATAAATCTAGAATATAAAATATAGAAACTAGCATGGTCACAAAATGAGGGATCGGTTTATATAGTGATTATAATATAGATTTGATCCTCCACTTTATATCCACATTATAATTTCTTATAAACAGTTGGCATATATCTTCTTCTTCTATGTGCCCTGTCCCTTCTAGGATGTAGGCGATCATGGCTTTCCACGTCTCCCTATGCCTGGTGGCTTTTAGCACGCCTTCTACTATTACACCATGCAACCTTTGTTCCATCATCCACCTGGTTAGGTCCTTCATATATGTTATCCGCTGCTTTCACTTGTCTCTTTTCGCCTCTATCTGGCATGTTAGTATCAGGTTCTCCAAGCCTTCCTTCCTCATTGCATGTCCCAGGAATTTTAGTTGTCTCTTCCTGATGCTCAGTATTAATTTCCTTTTCGTTTCCATCATTTCTAAGACCTCATCATTGCTCACATGCTCAATCTATGATATCCGCAGCATCCTTCTGTAGAACAGCATTTCAGCTGCTTCAATTTTTTCCCTCATCTTTGACGATATTGTCCAGCATTCACTGCCATATTGAAGAACTGACATCACTTAGCAATCCAGAACTCTCTTCTTTGTTTCTAGTAAAATTGTCCTGTTTCTTAATATTTTACTCAACTTCTGGAATGCTTCCTTCACCATGCCAATTCGCCTTCGGATCACTGTGGCGCACTTTCCGTCTTCTGTTATAACACTTCCCAGGTATCTAAATGTTTGTACCTGCTTGATTTTAGTATCCCCGATCTGTATTTGGTATATCGGGATGCCATTTTTACTGATGACTATGCATTCGGTTTTCTTGTAGTTTATTTGTAGTTCTTTCTTATCACTCTCTTCAGCTACCTTCTGTAGGTCTTGTAGTTCCTTTCTGTGTCTGCTACCAGCACTGTATCAGCTGCATACCATAGGTTGTTTAAATTTTGTCCGATGACAAATTCATGCATAACCTCTAGGGTCCTCATAACATTCTCGCTGTACAAGTTGAACAGAGTGGAAAGTGAAACCAGCAACAAGTAGAAACATACTTTTAAACTATATGTGTATCATATCTACAGAGTGTCCCGAATTTGTGGTACATTTGGTATGACATTCGCTTAATAAAGCAACTGTCTGTGTTTCAATTCCTGGTAATGGATGAACACCGCTAATGAGTCCCAAATATAGGACGAAACGGCCGTCCAGTACTTTCTGCATTCTGTTGATGTTGAATAAAACTCGATGATTTACTTACTTAATATATATATATGTATATATCGATGCATTTTTCATTAAATACTAGAGACAAGATTTGCCGATTTATTTTATGTAAAATTTTTTCATATCGTCTGATAAGCATAATAGCACTATCGTTGAAAGAGGAAAGAAAATCACAATATTGATACATGTTTTTATTTAATTTTTTCTGAGCTTTCGGCTTACATCAGCCATTATCAAAGATGAAAATTGTTTTGGTTGTAACGAGCAGTTCGCGGACGAACGATAGTAGTAGTCGTCTATTTTGTTTGTGCGGAGGAGTGGTGAACACGTGCGTGTATGTTGGAAGCGAAAATCGCACTACAGCTTGTGTCGTCTCAAATGACAACACGAGAGTGGGAGCGAAAAGTATTAAGTATAGAAAGCCATTGGGATAACCAATCGCTTCTGTTATCTATTATAGGCATTTGAGAATGTGTTTGGAGATTTCGTAGTTAATTTTGTTCAGGTTAAGTTTCAACTGTTTTATTTGTATGGCTTCGAGTATTTTTAGTTTTTGCTTATTGTTTTCGTGTTTAAGTATGGTTGTATTTTCGACGAGGATTTCACGAAATTGTGCATGTGGCCTGGTATGTTGTCTTAGATGCCTAAAGATGTTGGAATTGTTGTTTAAATGTAGTGTCAAGCGTTGAACGTGTTCACCAATCCTTCACACAAACAAAATAGACGACTACTACTATCGTTCGTCCGCGAACTGCTCGTTACAACCAACACAATTGTCATCTTTGATAATGGCTGATGTAAGCCGAAAGCTCAGAAAAGATTAAATAAAAACATGTATCAATATTGTGATTTTCTTTCCTCTTTCAACGATAATACTATTAAGATTGTCAGACGATATGAAAAAAATTTACATAAAATAAATCGACAAAACTTTTCTATATTAGTTAATGAAACATGCATCAATGAAAAATTGCTTTAAACCAAATTGTAATCGAATATAAAACAAACACAAGTACTATATTCATCAAAGTAATCCACAAAAGCTTCTTAAAACAAACTTTACGAAATATTTTCGCAAAAGTATTGTTCATCTTAGCTACATCTACACTAAAAAAGAATTCAAACCAGAAAATCAAAAATGAAAAATCGCCAGTGCACTGCCTGAACCTACGGCGTTTATTTGTAAATGCAGGACAAAAAAAAACCCCGTTAAATGTAAAATCCCTAAAGATTAACATAATCTATCAAGCCTCTGTAACAAAAAGCAAAACCGAAAGATATATGGCAAAAACTAAAACCGATCCATGGAAAGTGAAAAGCTATGCCCACAAAACATCATTTAAACTTACAACAAATATCCGAATAAACAATTGTTTCTAAATATCTTTACTCAAAAACACAAACAAAAACAATCGGCGAAAAATGACTAATAATAAACAAAAAAACAATTAGAAAAAATATTCCAGCGAGAGAAAATAACAATATTTACACCCTTAGATTAATATAATTTATTACATTTTAGTTCCAAATGAAAGCAGGTGAACAAATCCCTACTACGCAACCTACAACCGCACTATAACTTTACATATTTTAAATATTTAAATACAAATATATATCATGGTAAAAATCTATCACTGTTCTTAGAGATATAAAATGAAAAAAATCTGCGTTATATATATATATTGCAACGTTGAGCCTGGTCAGTACTTAGGTGGGTGACCACTTGGGAATACCAGGTGCTGTTAGCATTCACGGATGTGCGTTGGGGAGCGGTGGATGTCGGCTTGGAGGGGGAAATCGGTGAGCCGAGTTCCAATTTCAGTCGAGCACGCTGCATTCACTTGCGCACTGGTACCCTTGGGAAAGATATTAATCCGTTCGTTCCCTCCAATTATGGGTTAAATAATTGAGGTCTGCTGTTCGTGCGATTTGTGGCAGTCATCTGCACCAATTGTTTGTTATCAGCAGTTCCAAGAAGTGTGGATGGTACTACACAATGCCTTCACCACTATAAACAAATCTCTGTGTGGTTGTCTTGCTGGAAAAAGGTTGGACCCTCATACGTTGAACGCGACGGGAGAATCCATCATCATATATATATAGTCATTCTCATCAAGATATTTATAATTTACTAAAATAGATATTAATAGTATTTACTAACATATCCATATCCGATATATATATATATAGTTATTAATAGTATTTGTATATAAATAATAAAATATACATGTAATATATATAAATAATAAAACACGGTTACAAGAGCGTTCTTAAAAAGAAAAACAGTAAACGGTAAAATTAGTTATTAAAAATCGCCTGAAGACAACACACATGGTAGAAACCTAGGCAGCGTAATAACTCTTTTAAGAATGGAATATATATACATATATATATATATCGTATATGGATATGTTAGTAAATACTATTAATAACTATTTTAGTCAATTATAAATATCTTTATTCTTCTTAAACCTATGCATAGATGATAAAAAAAACCGTTGCAAGAGAGTTCTTAAAAAGAAAAACGGTAAGCGGTATAATCAGTTATTAAAAATAGCCTGAAGACAACACTCATGGTAGAAACCTAGGTAGCGTATAAGTCTTTAAAAAATAGAATATATATATATATATATATATATATATATATATATATATATATATATATATATATCGGATATGGATATGTTAGTAAATACTATTAATATCTATTTTACTCAATGATAAATATTTTTATTCTTCATAAAACTATGCATGCGAATTCCCACGTTGTTCTGTGTTCGTGTGTGCGTGTGCGTGTGTGTGTGTGCGTGCGTGTCAGTGTGTGTGTGCGGATGTGTGTCTGTGTGTGCGCGTGTGTCTCTGTGTGTGTGCGCGCGTGCGTGTGTGTTTAAGCGCGCATGCGTGTGTGTTTAAGCGCGCGTGCGTGTGTGGGTGCGTGTGTTTGTGTGTGTGTTTATATCTGTTGTTTGTGTGTGTCATTTCTTTGGTCTCTTTCTCTTCATATGTCTGCGAAACTATTTCTGTTTCATTGTTTTTATATTTGAATCGATGTGTCATTCGGAATTCAGGTCATGGTGGGCATCAAACGCTTTGTGGGTTGTCAACGAGATTGCGCCATTCGCCATCTCTCCTCTGCAAAAACTGCTTACACATCTACCTATCGATCGATTATTTTGACGCATATCATTATTAGTTTGTCGTTTCATTGCTTTGTGCAATGTTGCCATGATCTGCAAGCGGGCAAATGTAGGACAAGCTCTTAGAGACGAACAGTCGGAGGACTTCTGCAGATGATGCTCAATGAAATGCCTCGCTTTCTCTCTCTCTATCTCACTCTCTTTCTATCTTCACCCTCTCTCTCTCTCTCTATATATATATATATATATATATATATATATAAGCTAAGCTAGCATAGCTTACGGTCATATCACGTTGAATATACCATTTCTCGCTCGATCGCCGAAGTTGAGCCTGGTCAGTACTTAGATGGGTGACCGCTTGGGAATACCAGGTGCTATTTTATTAGTACCTGTAGTTTTTTTTTTTTTTTTTTTTTTTATAAGCGTTTCACCCCGAGCAAGGCATGTCACTGCCACTACTGTGCAGGGGGCTACGTAGAGTGGAGAAAGGCTGATTAAATATAGGAAATGACAGAGGGTGAGTGATAGGCGGGTAAGGATACCGAGAATGAGGGTTGGGTAGATGAGAGTGTTGTGAGAATAGTTGGGAGTTAGTGTGATAGGAGGTATCTATTGACCCTACATTTAAACACCTGGAGATTGTAACTGTCGGGAAAGCAGACTTGTGGAAGGGAGTTCCACAGGCGGGAAGCGCGAGAAAGAAGCTGTTGGAGTAGAATTTACGGTTACATCTTATTTGTTTAACTGTAAAAGGGTGGGACCTAGTTGCTAATCTAGTATCTCGTGTAAATTCGTGCTTAGGCGGCACCAGTGATCTAAGCTCATCGGAGCAGAAGCCATGAAAGTACTTGTAGAAGAGGCACAGGGAAGCCACATCACGCCGGTGTGAGAGCGGCTGCAGCCGGTCTGCCAAGTCAGTATCAACCACGTTACAGATCCTCCTTTGTATTTTGTCAAGAAGCCCAAGGAGAGCAGCAGGGGCACCCGAAGTTATGACATTATTGACAACACGAGATATGTACGCTTTCTGCTTTGATAATAAGCATTCTTTTAAATTTATCTTCGAATTATATTCGAAGACACGGATTTGAGCACATTTATGGTTCCTAAAGATCATTATTTTTTCGTTCATATTTTTAAGCATTGTCTAACATACAAAGTCTTCTAAATAGCTTAAGTAAACAGATATCAAAAATCATTTTTCCAGATACAAATACTACTACTACAAGCTGGGAGAAATATATTCATACCGTTCCAAAGAGTACACTACCGGCCATAATTATTATACCACCGGAGTTTTTAAAAGAAATTATGTATTTCATACTCTTTTTAGTATTTATTGCCAAGTGGATAATTGTAAATAAAAATAGAATGGTTCTTTTGTTATTATTACTTTGCAAAATATTACAAGGCAAGGAAGCAAAGATGAACTCGTCCGAATCACCCTAAATTTTCTTCATTCTTTCATTGATGAAACTGCAATATAGGTAATTATTAAATATTTATAAATTCATTTGATGCACATGTTATTGTGCAGTATTAAAAAAAAGAACCATTCTATTTTCATTTACAATTATTCACTTGGCAATAAATACTAAAAAATAATATGAAATACATAATTTCTTTTAAAACACTGGGGTGACCTAATAATTATGGACGGTAGTGTATGTATATATATATATATATATATAATGTACAGAGTGCGATGGTTAAATTGTCGCTATTTACCTTGTAAAGTAATAACAAAAGAACCATTCGATTTTCATTAACGATTATCCATTTGGCAATAAATACTAAAAATACTAAAAATCGTTTTTTAAAACACTGGGGTCGCCTAATAATTATGCCCGGCAGTGTATATGCACGTAGGCAAACAAGTTGATTGTTATACGAATTCGTCTCTACAATTCCTTATCTGATTCGTAATTCATTAAACTACCAACAACTTCACACGTTTTTTTTTCTGTGTGTATGTGTACGTGTACTTGTGCATGTCTTTGTTTCTTTGTTTTGAGGGAGTGCAGACATGGATGTTGCCAGCCATGTTTTCAAGACATTTTTTAAATGTATTGTAGAATACACGCCTTTGAATTGAAATTGTTTTTGATTTTACCTTTCCATATTTTTAAGTTTTGCTAATTTTCGAACAAATAAAACCACTAAATTATGTAGCATAAATCAAAGTGTATAAATTATATTCATTTACATCAAGAAAAATTTATGAGAATGTAAATTACTAAATTCAAAAAATTAAAATGATCTCGATAAAAATATGCACTCGATTTTTAATGAAAACCGACAACCGAACTATATTCATAAAATGTCTGGCAAGCAAATAAGTCGACACTTTATTCCCCCCTCTCTCTCTTTCTCTCTCT
>JBBBDQ010001023.1:717500-730000 GCA_037127315.1 Ascarosepion bandense | reverse complement strand
CAAATACTTTATCATCATTACTGACGGCAGGGGCACACTCGTAATATGCAATTTATTTAGCTTATATTCACAACCAGCGTATTCTCTGTATTATGATAAAGACCGTTGTATATTTATTTGTATATATATATATATAAATCCAGGTAGAGATTCCGGGTTCTCTGGCATTTACATTTTGTTTAAAAAGTGCTCAGTAGAATAAATATTGTAGAGCAGAATATAATCATATAATTAAATATTGTGAGCAGAATATAATCATATAATTAAATTTGCTTTTTCATTAAAAATACATTCTTCTTCTTCTTCTTCTTCTTCTTCTTCTTCTTCTTCTTCTATGTGCCCTGTTCTTTCAGGACGTAGGCGTTCAAGGTTTTCCACATCTCCCTATCCTTGGTGGTTCTTAGTATGTTTTCTTCTGTTACACCACGCAACCTTCGTCCCGTCATCCACCTGATCAGGCTTTTCAAATATGTTATCCGCTGCCTTGCCTTGTCTCTTTTTGGCCTGTCAGTATCAGGTTCTCCAAGCTCTCCTTCCTCGCTGCATGTCCCAGGAACTTTAGTTGTCTCTTACTTAATATTAATTTCCTTTTTGTTTCCATCCTTTCCAAAACCTCATCATTGCCCAGATGTTCGGTCCACTATATCCGCACGACACGGAAATGTTTTATGTTTCAAGATTTCTATCTCGTCATCAGGCAATGTTAGATCATAGTTGTGAAAATGATTTTCATTTAAATGTAAGAAACAATACGTTTGTTATTTATAGATATGGGAAGCTATAAAAATTTATTTGTGTTCAATTTAACTAATCAGAATCATTTACAGCTTCCCATATCTATAAATAAGAAACGTATTGTTTCATATATTTCAATGAAAATCATTTTCACAACTATGATCTAACATTGCTTGATGAAGAGATAGAAATCTCGAAACATAGAAATTTCCGTGTCGCAATATATTTTTCATTAAAAACAAATTTAATTATATATATATATATATATATATATATATATATATATATATATAGAGAGAGAGAGAGAGAGAGAGAGAGAGAGAGACAAGGATTGAGCGCTTTAGTGTTAGGGTTTCATTTTGGGTTTTTTTTTCTTTTTTACGAGTACTTGACATTTTGTTCATGTACTTCGTTTGTTTCATTTTTTAGTTCCTCTTCTTTTCCCTCCGAGTTCGTCCTCGGTGGGTTGTACAAGACGATTTAAATTATAGCTTAATTAGTACTAGTTTCGGCAGAGTTAGTTCTGTTACTATTGGTATTGTTATTACTATACTTAATATTATATATATATATATATATATATATATATATATATATATATATATATATATATTCTGTTTTTTAATTAAACAGTATTATATATTTATATCTACCGGCCTGATTATTTACGATAAATTGTTATTACGAAAATGTGTGCCATTCGGCAGAATTATTATTACATATTCGTAATAACAATTTATATATATATATATATGTATATATATATATATATATATATATATATATATATATATAGTAATTGTAGTGCTGCATATAAGTCATACTTAAAAGATATACAAGTAATCAGAAAGCAATTGAATAAGTCGATGTTAGTCGAGGAGAATATAGAGTGTAATGCTGACGTCAAAAGGAAATGGAATCCCGTCTTCAGTGACTGGCTTCATTAGTTTGTGTGGTGAGGTGTGTGCTGTTGTCTTTGGCGCATAGCGTCATTCCAAGAAGAATTTGATCGAACCTGAGTATCTGTAGTCGAAAAGACCGACGACGAGAAGGGAAGTTGAGTTAATTATTCCGACAGAATGTTCATCTTGTCATAGTTCAATACTATTCGAAGCGCACACCTACACGCATCGTATGTCCATAAAGAGGCAAATAAGGAAGCACACATGGACAATAATAAAATGTACGCTTTCCCGGTTGCACAAATACACGGAGAGGAGTGTTCGCTTTGGACCGCATACGTTGAAATGAAGTAAAGGAAGTTTAAGATAATGGACAAAAATCTGCAAGAGAATTGTACACGCCAACGTCTTGCATAATTAAAAGCAATATTTGTTTATGCAAGTAGAAAGCTCACAGCAATATATAACGTTACACATGGAATTATGGAACGCTTCATAGAACTAAACATTGGCTACAGAAAAAGAAAAGATAAAATATATGCATTCCAGATTGAATTCAAAGATACACCTAAAATGTATCACGTGTCTTTGAATTGTCTTGATTTTTTAGATGAATTCAGTGGAGTGCTTTCTAGTTTCCCCATCCACGGGTTTGAATCCAGAGCAATTCTTTTCTTAAACTGGCTGCCACCCAAGACGCGGGAGCTATTTAACTCATATCTAGATGGGGAAGAGACGGACTCATGCCCTTCGCAAAGATAATTAGAGCAAAAGTAAATGCAACAGGTAAGAGGTCGATTTAAAAATGTCTTATGATTATACTTTTCTCGCCAAAGACAATTACAATACCAGCAGTTTCAGATAGCTACTTATAAATAATTTATACATGCCTCTGTAAGTATAAATATTGTAGTAACTTCATGTATATTATTAATGCAAGCAAGAAAATGCATATGCCCAATGAAATAAGGGAGAAAATCAAGGCGTATTAAAAGAAAAAAATAATAAATGCAAAATCATCACGCTCTCCGGAACGAGTTCATAGTAGCTGCTATAAAAAGCAACTTACAACATTAATCAAATTTTTACGTCTATCTCTCTCTCTCTCTCTCTCTCTCTATATATATATATATATATATATATATATATATATATATATATATATATATTATATAAGAATATATGACTGACCGGGCAGAACATTATCCCGCAATAGGTTGCCATTGCTTTCTACGCTAGACTGGTTGCCAGCCAAGGCTATAAAAACCAATCTGTCATATTATTTAGCCCATAACTAGAGAAAAGAGACGGATTAATACATTTCCCAAGGGTATTTGTACGTAAGTGAATGCAAGGAATTCAACTGGAATTCGAAATCGGCACCCCGATTTGTAGTTCCGAGTCGATATCCACTGCACCACAACCCAATAAAGATATATACTGATGCATAAATATAAGAAAAACTACTTATGCTTATATGAGCTACCTAAGACATGATTTTAACGGCTAATACGGGACACAGCACCCTGTCAACAAACTAAAGTAAAAAAATAAATAAATAAAAAGGTATATGCGGACTAAATGGCATCTAAAAAGAAGGTTTTAATGTCAAAATAGAGCACTTAACCGAGCCAGGCAAAGTCCACTACGAAAATGAAACGTAAACCACGGATTAGATTATAAATAGATTAAACTTAACCCCATCTACTAAAGAAATTCACATTAATTATTCCAAGAATATATAACAGCTGAACAAACCGCAGGAAGATATAGATTTTCTGGTCGTCAGATGAACCTTATCTTTGTCTGCAGCAGAGAGCTCAAGCCATGCGTCATAATAATGTCAATCATAATGCGTCTTTTTTCAGGCCGACATTTTTTTTTTATCGTGTCACCATCTCTAGATAGATTTCCTACCAAAGCTGATGAGGTTCTATCTGTCCGTTAGCACAAACAGTCATCGGCTATTGAACAGCTGCGTCTAAAGGATTTCATTCATAAATCTTTTGTCAAACCATCGTATTATTTTCCTGCACTTCCCAACGGCATCGTGCAACGGAATTCTCTCTCTGGAACGGTTTTATGAATAACTCACCTTCGTCATCAGCTGACAAATCCGAAAACTAGTTCTCATGATAACAACTCTAGTCATTCGGCCATGTACGGCTGCTGAGGGGAAAGTTACAATTAGATTAATAATCCAGACCAACATTCACGCATATTGTTTCGACCTCGGATCTTCCAACTGTGAACACGCAAACCTTTTCTTGATATACACTACAACTAATCCAGATCTCATTTATAACTCTTCAATCTCCGCCTCATCACAACGAGGACGTAGTGATTGATAAAAAAGTAAAAATGCTGATTCTTGAATCCGATGTACGCCTGAGAAAAGCTACCCAACAAAAGAATCGAAACCGTATATTAACAATAGAGTGAGCAATACATTTAAAAACAATACATAAAAAACAAAAATAAACCCTCAATATATTGTTATATTGTTATTATCTAATATCTCTTACATCTTGATGTCAATTACTTTTTATCGCTACCCGTAGAATGATAATATGACTATCACAATTAAAAATGCAATAAAAAATTTAACAATGTTACAATAAAAAGTATGTAATTAACATCGATAATACTTGCTGAGAAATTAATAATAATTAATACTGTTGCATCTCAGAAATAAAATAAAAATATTATTACTAGTAATATAAATAGTAGTACATAAAACACTAGCAATTTATGAAGCGGCCGAGAAAAAAAAGGTTGTTTGAATGATTGTAGTTAGTGGTTTCTGTAGTCTAATCGGCAAGGTAGCTATCATGTGAAGACAAGTTTTCAAAAGGAAAATGTGTCAGTCAGTTAAGTGATACACGCTTTGGCGATCATGTCTCGAAAGAGACATGACTGACTGGGCAGAACATTATCCCGCAGTAGGTTGCCATTACTTTCTAATGCTTGCTTGCCAGCCAAGGCTATAGACCCAATCTGTCCTGTTATTTAACCCATAACTGGAGGGAAGAGACGGATTAATACCTTTCCCAAAGGTATTTGCGCGTAAGTAAATGAAAGAAATTCAACTGGAATTCGAACTCGGCACTCCGATTTCTCGATATCCAGTGCACCACGACGCACATCCTGGAAAATATGTACGAATTCAATAAAATATATATACATATTTAATAACTTTCACACTCTTTAGTTACACACGCACACATAGATAGATAGATAGATAGATAGATAGATAGATAGATAGATAGATAAATTTGCTATATTTATAAAGAAGAGTGCTCAATATCAGAGATGGTGGAAAACATATAACCATGATGACTAGCAGAAAATTACAGAGAAGCCTATTAATCTGCGTAAATATCTACTCCGCGCGCTTTTTCCTTTAATTTCTCTTTCACTTTAAGCATTTTGAGCCTGGTCAGTACTTCGATGGGTGACCGCTTGAGAATACAAGGTGTTGTAAGCGTTTAGTGATGGATGTGCGTTGTGGCGCAGTGGATATCGGTTCGGAAAGAAAAATCGGTGAGCCGGGTTCGAATTCCAGTTGAATACCCTGCATTCACTTAAACACTGGTACCCTTGGGTAAAGGTATTAATCCATCCCTTCCCTCTAGTTATGGGCTAAATAACAAGGGTAGGACTTGGGGACCCTGCTCTTAAAAACAAATCCCAAGGAATCTTGATACTCGAAACGAAAAAAGTATTACGAGACACAAAATTTATATAAAAACAACAATAAATTGTCGAAAGAAAAAAGTATTACTAGCAATATATAAATAAAATTTAGTTGGCAATGACCCGCCGAGGTGTTGATATGCCATAAAAACAAAACAACCAAAACTCTTTCATACTCTTCAATTTTATCTTTTTCACAATTTGTCTTTCACTATCAAACTCTCTCTCTCTCTCTCTCTCTCTCTCTCTCTCTCTCTCTCTCTCTCTCTCTCTCTTTCGCGTTTTGGATTACTTCATTTCATTTAAAAAGAGACATGACTGACTGGGCAGAACATTATCCGCAGTAGGTTGCCATTGCTTCCTGCGATAGACTAGTTGCTAGCCAAGGCTATAGAACCCAATCTGTCCTGTTATTTGGCTCATAGCTAGTGGGAAAAGAAATGTATTATACTATAACGTAGATTAGTTTATTACTTCATAACAATAGAAAAACCATCCCCCACTTTATGCCTAGTTGACGCTAATCATCCCCCACTTTATGCCTAGTTGACGCTAATCATGATTCCAACTATTATATTCCATCAGTCAGTTAAGTGCCATACGTGATACACGCTTTGGGCGATCAAGTCTCAAAAGAGACATGACTGACTGGGCAGAAGATTATCCCGCAGTAAATTGCCATTGCTTTATGTGGTAGACTGGTTGCCAGCCAATGCTATAGAACCCAATCTATCCTACTATTTATCCCATAACTGAAGGGAAGAGGCTGTTTACAACCTTTCCCAATGGTATTCGTACGTAAATGAAGCCAACGAATTCAAATCGATTTGTCGTTCCGAGTCGATATCTATTACACCACAGCACACAACCGATGACTATTCGCAAATACGCCAGGAAGGTATATCATGTACATCAAAATGCTACCTAGTGCTCAGTACCACCTTTTGAAAAAAATCCTTTGACGAAAAAAGTACCTTGCCCCGCCACCGACAGGAACAATTACCCAGTACCGCTACCGATAGTTTTAGTGAAGATCATGTGCCTAGTACCGTCGGTGATAACCTTTTTGCAACATCAAGTACCAAGAAACGCAACCGATAGCCTTTTGACAGGAACAATTACCCAGTACCGCTACCGATAGTTTTATTGAAGATCATGTGCCTAGTACCGTCGGTGATAACCTTTTTGCAACACCAAGTACCAAGAAACGCAACCGATAGCCTTTTGATAGGAACAACTGATCAGTACTACCTTCGATTGATTTTTGATTAGAACAATTGCCAAGTACCGACGTTGATATATTTTAGGCAAGAAGAAGTGCCTAATACCGTCGCCTTTTCCCAGTAACAATTGCTCAATTGCACCACGACTTTGGCGGATTTTCGTTGTGTTGCAGTGGATATCGGCACGAAACGAGAAATCAGAGACGAGTTCAAATTCTAGTTGAATTCATTACATTCCCGTACGCGCAATTACCCTTGGGAAAGGTATTAATCTGTCACTTAACCCTCCAGCTATGGGTTAAATAGCAGGACAGGTTGGGTTCTATAACCTGGGTTGGCGACCAATCTAACGCAGAAAGTAATAGGAACCTACTTCGGGAAAATCTTTTGCCCAGTCAATCATGTCTCGAAAGAGGCATAACCGCCCAAGCGTGTATCACGTATGGCACTTAACTGACTGATAGACGTTCGACAAGAAAAATTGGTTCATAATATTTGAAAACTTAGAATTGACCAGGAGACCTAATGAGTAGGCAAGTATTGCCGCTAACTTAAGGATGAATGTTAAATAAAGATTCAGACTCAATGCATAAATCTCCTTTGATGAGACTGTCATTTTTAAAAATTAAGAAATACTTTAGGTTTTGGGCAATTAGATAACACTAATTATTTTTACGCATTAATTTTATAGTTGCTCAGTCGATTGCGGTCAATATGTATCCCTCTGAGAAGAGGTCATTTCCTGCTATAATTATATCTGTACATTGTACATTCTTTATTCTCGTAAAAATCAAATATCTATCTATCTATTTATCTATCTATCTATCTATCTATCTATCTATCTATCTATCTATCTATTTCAGCCTGTTCATATCTATCTATCTATCTATCTATCTATCTATTTCAGTCTGTTCATATCTATCTATCTATCTATCTATCTTGGTTTGGTTTGTTTGACTTTTACGGCATATCAAACTTGGATAGTAATCAAAAAGCCGACAACACTTTACTGGTTAGAAAGCAAATCCAATCAACATCTTTGTCATAAGAGACGTCTCTGCGAAGAGGCTCTCACACCACTTTGCAAAGATAGACTTTGTTTTCTTTCAAAAATACATTATGGCAATTATTTTTTCCTTAAAAAATGTATTGTTGGTTACATTTCTCTTCAAAAATGTATATATTTCTATAAATGTCAGTTTTTATACTTTCATAACCTTTTGATCCCAATTTCGGAGTAACTATTTGCCCATAGCTGGGACCTAAACGGTGCTATCATGTCGGATCAGGGTGGACCTGGGAACAACAGAAATTAAGAGGTGGTTTCATGTACCTCACAACCTCCCAATTAGAGCCCTTGCTGCCTGATGCAGTTTACCGTAATACCCAGGACCAATCTATTTATCTAAAATTTCATATATATGTTATGCAAGCAAAAAGATACATATACCCAAAGAAATCAGGGAGCAAATCAAGGGGCATTAAAAGAAAAAATAATTATAATGGATGCAAAATCATCACGCTCCCGGAAACGTGTTCATAAGAGCCGCCAAAAAGCAACTTATATCCTTAATCAAATGTTTACATCCTTAATCAAATATTTGCGCATGTATACACTACCGGCCATAATGATTAGACCAACCCAGTGTTAAAAAAAAATGATGTATTTCATATGAATTTTTAGTATTTATTGCCAAATGAAAATAGAATGGTTCTTTTGTTATTATTACTTCGCAAAATTCTACAAGGCCAGTGACGACAATTTACTCATCGCACCCTGTAGAATCCATATATATATATATATATACACACTATCGGCGATAATTATTAGACCACCCCAGTGTTTAAAAAAATGATGTATTTCATATTAATTTTTAGTATTTATTGCCAAATGAATAATTGTAAATGAAAATACAATGGTTCTTTTGTTAACAATGCACTATAACATGTGCATCAAATGAATTTATAAATATTTAAAATTTACCTTCATTGAAGTTTCATCAATGAACAAATGAAGAAAATTGAGGGTGATTCGGACGAGTTCATCTTTGTTTCCTTGCCTTGTAAAATTTTGCAAAGTAATAACAAAAGAACCATTTTATTTTCATTTGGCAATAAATACTAAAAATAATATGAAATACATCATTTCTATTAAAAAAAAAACAAATTGGGGTGGTCTAATAGTTATGGCCGGTTGTGTGTGTGCATATATATATATATATATATATATATATATATATATACGGCGTGCGATGGCTAAATTTTAGCTATTTGCCTTGTAAAATTTTGCGAAGTAATAATAACAAAAGAACCATTCTATTTTCATTTAAAATTATCCACTTATCCATATCGTTTCTTTTAAAAAATCTGTGGTGGCCTAATGATTATGGTTGGTACTGTATATTTTATATATAAAGATATATACTAACGCATAGATGTAAGAAAAACTAATTATGCTTGCATGAGCATTCTAAGACCTGATTTTAACTGTTAGTACGAGACACTGCGCCCCGGAACATGCAGATTAAAGGGAATCTATCTATCTATCTATCTATCTATCTATCTATCTATCTATCTATCTATCTATCTATCTATCTATCGTACGACAGAATTCGACGCTAAATAATCTGGTAATTGGTGGACATGTTGAAAACAAACCAAAACAATCAAAACCAATTAAAGAGAGGTTTTGGTTGGAAATTTCCTGAATCGACTAAAACCTGATGAAGTCTGGTGGAGACAACACTTGAAACTTCATGTAAAGCATAAGAAATATAAAAGCAATCTAATAATAATCTATTTTATAACTCCCCATCTAAGAAATTTAGACAGTAACTAATTTCGTTTTCAACTGATAAATTGTAGGTCAGTTCGTGGTTATATAAGATTTTTTTCTCAAATGGGTGTGCAAATACAAATTTTGGACTTTCATATTCTACATATGGTGGAATAATACATCTGGAGATTGTTTTCTCGTTGTGGCCTCAGATCAGTTGATTGATTGACTAATTAGTATTTTTACGACTTATCAACCTTTTGCAGGTGATTTAAATTCAAAAGTGTTTTTAGATTGTAAGATTTAATTTTGGAGATAATAATGATATACTGACACAAGTTCTGCATAGCTAGGGGAGA
Organism: Ascarosepion bandense; assembly: GCA_037127315.1. Lineage (NCBI taxonomy): Eukaryota > Metazoa > Mollusca > Cephalopoda > Sepiida > Sepiidae > Ascarosepion > Ascarosepion bandense. Next base: position 720,309 of record JBBBDQ010001023.1, on the reverse strand, counting down.
AGAGGTGGATTCATACTTTTCTCAAGATTATTTACACATAAGTTAAAATAATGAAGCCAACAGGAATTGGAACTTAGCTCTCTGATCTCTAAATCTGTGCCATTATATATTACACCATCCGCACATCCATACTTACAATACCTGATATTCCCAAGTTGTCGGATTAGTAAAAGACCAATATAAAACTAATGTTTATTTTTTGTTTAAACACAAAAAAGGGGGTATAAAACAGGAGATGGTGTAGGTTAGTCTTCATCTCTCTTAAAATACTACTCACATTCACTGACCCAGGGCAAGCTAGACAATATTATTAGCACCAAAACATTACATTCTTACTTACTATTCTTACTATAAAAAGACCTAAAAAAACTGAGTGGCAAAAAATGACGGAGCCATATTTATCTGAGTAGATCTGGTTAGAGAATAGATAAAAAAAAACATAAAAAATAAACATTGTAATGTCAGTCTCATTATAGTTTCGTGATTTCGTTAATACAAATAATAATTAATATGTGTTTTCTGTACATTTATAAATCTACCATCCGCCCGTGCATTGAATAATGCTGCCATATCTGGTCGGGTGCCCTTGCTATTCTTCTCGGGCTTCTCGATAAGGTTCAGAGGAGAGTCTTTAATGTGATAGATACTGACTTGGCAGACCGCTTGCAGTCTCTCTCCCACCGGCGCGACGTGGCTTCCCTGTGTCTCTTCTATAAATACTTTCACGGCTTCTGCTCCGATGAACTTAGATCAATCTCTACAATCTCCAGGAGTTTAAATGTAAGGTCAATAGACACCTCCTAACACACTAACCTGCTCCCATTCTATCAAACACTCTTCCCATCTGCCCAACCCTCATCCTCGGTATCCTTACTCATCTGTCACCTTCCTCCTGACATTCCCTATGTCTAACCACTCCTTCTCTTTACCTTCCCCTATCTAACCCCATGCGCAATAGTGGTAGTGGAATGCCTTGCTTGGGGTGAGATGATTAAAAAAACAAAAAAAAAACCATTTTGTTTGCTTTTTTATCCTGGAAAAATATATGGCATTTACATCTGTGGTTTCACAATGTCTATTAATTTCTGAGGTTATTCTACAGTTGCACCACTGTTCAATCCGACGAACGAAACAGCATAGTTAAACAATACATTTAAATATTATAAGATTTCATTTTTTTTACTAGTTTTAACATTTTAACAATAAAAAGCAAAGTTATAAATCTATCGCTACAAACATGACAAATGTTGAAACGAACTACATGGGATAGCTCCTCCAAGCCAGACATTTTTAGCTCATATTCACCACATCAGACACGCAGGACTGAATCATCTTCATTCCATTTATATTCCAATTTTTTATAATCATATCGCCAGGCATTTTACGACCAGTATAGGAAGAAATTTATGAGAAAGAGTGACAGGTTACAGGGGGCGTCTGGAAGAGGGTAGGAGAAGGATGGGAATACTGATGAGAGAGTGAAAGTATGCAAATTAGTGAGATAGGAGATGACTTTTGACTTTACATTTGAATTCTTGAAAATTGTAGCCGTCGGGAAAGCAATTAAACGGAAGGTATTCCACAGGCGGAAAGTGCGTAAAAAGAAGCTGTTGGAGTAGAATTTGCGTTTACAATTTATTGGTTTCACAGTTAACGGGTGGGACCTATTTGCTAATCTAGTCGTTCGAGTAAATTCATCTAAGTTCATCCGAGCAGAAGCCATGAAAGTATTTGTAGAAGAGACACATGGAAGCCACATTTACGAAAAGGAAGTTCAACTCAGATACATTTTTCCCTATAAACCGCTAATTTTCGTAACAAATTTCTAGGAGGATCCCATCTCCAATCACTGCAATCGTAGCCTTAAAGTCTAATACCAACTGCTATCCATCTTTTATTTCTTCGTTATCTGCACTTGCGTCCATGCAACAGGCCACGTCGACGTTGGGTATTCTTTAGCAAGCTTGTCTGCTTAGATCAATCACAACTAAGCACTGAATTCGATCCTCACTTGGTGCTCCACACTTTCGGCCTTGTACCACATCTAAGCTACCCTTAATAAAATATTTAGGTACTTCTAAGTGATGTAATGTTTAGCAAGCTTGTTACGCCTGATCAGTTATGATTGAATACTGAGTTCAATGCTTATTAGGTTCCCGCATGTTTTATGCCTTGTACCACATTTAAGCTAAACTTAAAAAATTACCTTACGTCTATGTAACATCTTCATTCAGTGACCTTTTACTCTGACTGGCGCTTAGGCCTTATATTGGATGAAAATTTAAAAAATGTAAAAATAGTATGGAATGACTATATTGAATCCATTGCCAAATCTGCTGCTATGAAAGTGAGCTCCCTGTGCAGGGCCCGGAAATTTTTCCCACCTGAATCTATTCTGCACATATACAAATCTACCATCCGCCCGTGTATTGAATATTGCTGCCATATCTGGTCTGGTGCCCCTGCTGCTCTCCTTGGGCTTCTTGACAAAATACAAAGGAGGATCTGTAACGTGGTTGATACTGACTTGGCAGACCGGCTGCAGCCGCTCTCTCACCGGCGTGATGTGGCTTCCCTGTGCCTCTTCTACAAGTACTTTCATGGCTTCTGCTCCGATGAGCTTAGATCACTGGTGCCGCCGAAGCAGGAATTTACACGAGATACTAGATTAGCAACTAGGTCCCACCCTTTTACAGTTAAACAAATAAGATGTAACAGTAAATTCTACTCCAACAGCTTCTTTTCTCGCGCTTCCCGCCTGTGGAACTCCCTTCCACAAGTCTGCTTTCCCGACAGTTACAATCTCCAG
>JBBBDQ010001023.1:682500-710000 GCA_037127315.1 Ascarosepion bandense | reverse complement strand
TCTGCCCAGTCAGTCATGTCTCTTTCGAGACATGATCGTCCAAGCGTGTATCACGTATGGGACTTAACTGACTGACTGAATTAAACAAATGTATTTTCACTTTATCCAATTTTCATTTTCTTTTGTTTTTATCGTTTCTGAAAACATTGGAAAGATTTTATCTGGCGTCAAGCTGATCTATTAATTGTATGTTGATGATTTAAACGACGCTGTGAAAAATGATCTTTGGATACTGTCTTTGAAAGAGATTAATTAAAAGTTAAATTATGGTGTTAATTATTCAACAAAATATTTAACGAATTACGGTAAATCGTTACTTTTGTTGCAGTAAGCTGGAATAAGGTAAATCTTTTCTTTTGTTGCAATGAGCTGGAATATCTTAAGCGAGGGAAGGTGTAGATTTTCGTAATAGAAGAGAACGGAATCATTTAAATTGCGCCTGAAACTGTTTAATTTCCAAATGATGGGTATTACTACTCTTTCTACAAACATAAATATATATTTCCTATAGTTAGTAATCGTTCAAGTGTGGATTGCGTTTTATAAATCGTCTATCATTCATACCGCTATTTAGTTTCTTTTTTTATTTTCAAAATATCCACATCTATGTAACCTCTGTTCTACTGCCAAATATTTCGACAAAAAATATCTCGTTAGCTGTTGTTGTCGAAGCCTTGATGTATAAACACATGAGCAAACTATTTTCGCAAAACTAAATCTTATATTTTCAGATAACATTGGTCAACACAATTGTTGGTGGCAAGAAAGAAAACAGATTTTTTAACTAATTTAATGGTGCTGATTCCAAAAATGATATTAAATTATTATTATTTTTTTGTTGTTGACTAGTGTAATATTCTTTATTACCTCCATTAGAAATGCTGGCATTACCACAGCAATAATACAGTAAGATATTCAAACATCTTATTTAATATATTAGCGGTATATCATTTCATTATTTAATCATCTTGTATGCTCTTTCTGGTTTATCGAGTGAATAAACAATAAAAAAATGTGAAGGAAATATTTTATGATAAAAATTCAAATTTATAGGCCATTATTAAAAAAAAAAGGCATTTTTAAATTTCAAGAATTCAAGTATGAAAAATATGTTTTTATTAGTATCTTTTAAGACAATATATAATCAGTCAGAATGTTTTTTACTTTCCAAACATAGAAAATAGCGCACAAACACTTCTCCCAGGACTTTTAAACATAAGGAGATAGTTATTCTTTTATTCCTGTTTGTCATTCGGTTTCCGGTTCTTTCTAAAATCTACTCTCTATACTCCTAACACTTGACTTTTCCGACGATAATATATTTTCGCGCAGTAACCTCAAACATGACAATGTGCGTTGTGGTGTAGTGGATATCGGCTCGGAACCAGAAATCGGGGAGCCGAGATTGAATTCCTTGCATTCACTTACGCTCAAATACCCTTGAGAAAGGTATTAGTCTCTTCCCTCCAATTATAGGTTAAATAATGAGACAGATTGGGTTCTGTCGCCTTGGCTGGCAACCAGTCTAGCGCAGAAAGTAGTGACAACATATGGCGCGATACTCTTCCGTCCAGTCAGTCATGTCACTTTCGAAACATGATAGCCCAAGCACTTAACAGCACTTAACTGACTGAACTTCTAACATGAGTGGCTTTGTATTGAGTGAATTTTTTTAATATAAAAAGCACTTTTTATATTTTTCAAAATAATTAATTACAGTTTAAGTTATTATCATATGTATAAATTTCATAAAAATATTGTAAATAAAACAATATATATATATATATATATATATGTGTGTGTGTGTGTGTGTGTGTGTGTGTGTGTGTTTCGGCAGCAAATTTTCTTTTAGACAAAATTTTAAATTGCTAAAATTGTGTCTGCTTATTTTTAATAAAATCCGTTCATACTCTCTCATAATCCGCATAGCTCCCGTAGCTTAGTGGTAGAATAGCCGTCTGATGTCATTTCAGTCGAGTTTCAATCGAAGCAATCCGATATGTAACTGTACTGATGGGATGTGACACAGCGGAACAGGACTGTATTCACATGACTAAATATATTATGTTCAGTAACCCATTGCGTTTTAGGAAACTATATTGCCTTGCTTTGTGTGAAACTATTTTTAAAAAATTAATCCATTGCAGCAACTTTAGAGAAATATTCAGAAAACTAATTGCATCCCGGTTGTATCGTAAATCAGCAGGCTTCTTGCGGATTTTCTACTCGCAACTTAGATGTGGTACAAGGCCGAAATATGGGACACCCATCGAGGATCGAACTCACTACACAATTTTAGCGGCTCTAGCGAGACAATTTTGCTAATCAGTCGATTTCATGTACAGCGAACCGTAAAGTTTTTATATGAATTTTAATCTTTACAGAACCATCACCTGTGTATAGTGCGATCGTTTACAGAAAATGCATGATATTATCAAAAAATATTTCCTTCGTATAGTGCGACAGACTATTTTTTTTATTTTTTTTTTTTTTCGTGAAGAAATGGATCATAAAATAAAGAGTCTATATGTCAATCATGAAGATTGGAGTTGTCATTTGCTAAATATTAAGGAAAATCATTGTGAGCGATATTTAAATATCTTGTGTGCTACTGCAAGAGGGTTAAAAGCCCCAGGCAAAATCATGGATTCATTTTATTTGCAGCAGCCCATTCATAAGAACCTTGATAGCAATTAATTCCGGGCATTTATTGGTCGACATTTCCTCTTGTTATTTTTATTCACGTTGCAAGCAAACGGTCGTAAGGAAAACGAAGATTTACACAACTTTAAATTAACTAACATTCGACCATAGATTCTTTTGCTGAACTAACCGCGCTATCCGTCGATATTAGAAATACTACTTTGACCGATTTTTTTTTAAATGTCGCATAATAGCGCTATATTGGAGGAGAGCGTAGTCATGTCAATCATTTGGGATTAGCTGCCCGTTGGTCAGTTGATTCCCCGAAGAGTTTTGAGCCGGTCGCTTATTGAAGCGGTGGCATCTATGAATACATCGGCTGACTTGATTCGACCAAAGATAAGGCCGCAACTGTCGAGGTGGTCAGATCTCATTTGGAATGTCGCTAGGAAGCGACTGTTTTGCATATATGTTTAGTGCACTAGAATAGTGAATTTGTAGTAAATTACTGAAGGTGGATAATGATGTTAATTGTTTGACATTGTTTTTCTTTTCTTTTTCTTTTTTTTTTTTTGCAAAGCACAAATTCTTCTTCTATGTGCCTTGTTCTTTCAGAACTTAGGCGATCATGGCCTTCCACGTCTTCCTATTCCTGGTGGCTCTTAGCACACCCTCTCCTGTAACATCTCGCAACCCCCGTTCTGTCATCCACCTGCTCAGACACTTCAAATATGGTATCCGCTGCTTTTCTCTGTCTCTTTTCCCCCTCTATCTGCCCTGTTAGTATCATGTTCTCCAAGCCCTCTTTCCTCGTTGCATGGCTTAGGAACTGTAGTTGTCTCTTCCTGATGCTCGATATTAATTTCCTTTTCGTTTCTATTCTTTCCAAAACCTCGTCATTGCTCACATGCTCGATCCATGATATCCGCAGCATCCTTCTGTTGAACCACATTTCAGTTGCTTTAAGCTTTTCATTCATCTTTGATGATATTGTCCAGCATTTACTGCCATATTGAAGAACTGACATCACATAGCAATCTAGTATTCTCTTTTTTGTTTCTAGTGAAAGTTTCCTGTGTCTTTACTCAGCTTCTGGAACGTGTCCTTCGCCATGCAATTCGTCTTCGGATATCTGTCTCGTACTTTCCGTGTTCTGTTCGAACACTTCCTAGACATAGATACTAAATAAAAATTGCAGCCTCTGTAAAAGGGAACAGAAATAAATTCAATACGTAAACGCTTACTTACGCACCCCGCCCGTTTAAAAGTCTCCCCCAGCACACAAAATAGACAGGGGAACAACCTGTACAAAATTCCTTGAAGAACTGACGGGTGCACTTTACCACGCTCATTTTCCCGTCTGTAAATATCTAAAAAAGTAAAATAAAAAGGAAAGAAATAAATGACTACACAGACAGATCATTTGTTTCATGGCTAACACAAAAGTTCTCTTAGAAGTACAATTTTGTGACACTCATTAGAAAATTTAACAAGATAAAAAACTAATATATTTACAAATGCTTCTTAGCTAATTTACCATCAGTTTATGTTACTTATGGCTAAACGTAGTAGTTTAGAGCTTTATCGTCTGTATTCGTCACTCTTTCTTTCCCACCCATTTACGGTTAGATTAACCAAATGCAGACGACAATTCTACACCTTCAGCTTCTTCTCTCGCACTTCCCGCCTGTGGAACTGGCTTCCATATTCTTGCTTTCCTGATGGCTACAACCTCCAGGAATTTAAATGCAATGTCAATACTCATCTCTTAACCACTTGACCCTAGTTGTTTCACCACCCCGTATATCCTTTCCCTTCTTTCCACTTTTGCAACTGTCATCACACCTGTATTCCCATCCTTCTCTTGCTCCTTTCTAACTGGTTCATCTTTCTCTTCACTCTCTTCTAATTAATCTTTTTACTCTTATGTAGCCCCCTGTACACCAGTGGCATTACCGGGGTAATACGATTATATATATATATTATCCTACATCGGTGGAAAGATTCGTAGTTTCATCCACTACTCAATTATCAGGTGCATGTTACTAAATCTTTGTAAGATGCACATGTTGATTGCGTAGACCATGAAACACTAAGTCGTACCAACGACGTAGGATAATGTGTACATTTAATAATATATATTTAATAAGACTGTACCTATTACAATGACCACAGTTCTTTTAACACCTGAATAATATATATATATACCCTTTCTTAAATGTCTATCTTTTTTGTTCTTTTATTTTTTTTGTGTGTGTGTCTATCTCCTCTGTTTCTATCTGAGTATATTTATCTCTTTGTTTTCCTACCCCCACCCACAATTGCTGTCAACTTTTTGTATGTTTTTTTTTCCATGTATTATCGCTGATACTCTTTTGCTCTTACTCTCTTCTAAGAAAAAAAACTGAAAACGTATATGTCGCGAATTTTTCCAGCCTACATATTTTATAAGAAATGGTTAGTACTAGTACACGTACAAAAAGAAAAGCAATAACTGATTTTTTTAAAGTCAACTTAATAAATATATTTTGTGAATAAATATTTTGATCTCTTGTTTACCGTTGTAAATACGTTTTTTTTAAATTTTAAAATGAATTATGCTGAATAAATTTCTTTAAAGTTAGGCCATTTTCTTATGTTCTCATTTATTTATTACCAGATTACATGGTAACATTCTAATATGTGTACATTCTGATGAGGGGAATATATGTTCCTGGCGTAAATAGGTCATGTCTACGAGCATTTAGTGAGCGACCAACTGCTGTATGCGACCAGATTTGATGGCAGTAGGGTGGTCACATACCACAGGTTCCACTGTATATATGATTGTGTGTGTAATTGCATATGTGTAGGGTGTTACATTTATACTGCCACAAGTCTACAAGTAGAAACCAACCATTGAGTATTGAATTAATTGGTATGTAAAAATGGTTGATTCCTCGTTGATTCCTCGTTAAAATGTAACTGCGGTGGAATCTCTCTCTCTCTCTCTCTCTCTCTCTCTCTATATATATATATATATATATATATATATATAAAATATTCAAATATTCAAATTTTAAGAGATCATATGACCCTTTCAGCAACTGAAATTTGATTTTCGGCGTTCCTTTTCCATAATGATCGCCGTTGAAGCGAATTTGAATCTCTGAAGTAACCATACAATCTCGTAAAATTTGAATTATTATATGATATATATTTATATATATATTTGAAAGCGCACAATATCAGTTGTAGAGCTGACATATTCATATAGATAGCTGTGAGTTTTGACCCTGGATTTCACGCTCAAGAGCTTGAAACCCAGGGTCACAAACTCACTCACATATATATATATATATATATATATATATATATATATATATATATGTGTGTGTGTGTGTGTGTGTGTATATATATATATTGTGTGTGTGTAATGTTTTTCATAGATATATATATGTGTGCGTTGTAATGTTTTTCATAGATATTCGTAAGTTTGTATATATATATATATATATATATATATATATATATATGGAGGAAAGACTAAATTTAAATTGATATGATAAGAATATATATATATATATAATAATAATAATAATAATAATAATAATAATAATAATAATAATAATATTAACTACAGCAACAACAATACCAATAGTAACAGAACTATCTCTGCCGAAACTAGTATTAATTAAGCTATAATTTAAATCGTCTTGTACAACCCACCGAGAACGAACTCGGAGGGAAAAGAAGTAAAAAAAGAAACAAACGAAGTACATGTACAAAAAGTCAAGCACTTGTAAGAGAGAAAAAAAGGAAAAAAACCCAAAGACGAAAACCCTAACACTACCAATTTCCCTGACGAGCCGTCGGGCGAAACCGTGGTAGGTTGTTGGCTCTTGGTTAGATTTTCTGTGTGTGTGTGTATATATATATATATATATATATATAAATGTTCTTTTAAATAATGTCGATGCCCAGATACTAAATTTTTGGATATATTTAGCCGAGAGAAGAGCATTTTTCTGGTTTTTTTTTTTTTTTTTTTTTTTTTTTTTTTATCTCTGGCGTGTTATAATCGGATTGGCATCATTCTGAATAATGCCAAAAAAGAAACATAGTTATTTTACCATTTTACTAAGAAACGTTTATTTCCTCATATCAATCACAATTACTCGTACATTTTTTCACTTATTTGATGTTTGCTTGCAAAAGGAGAAATTGTATTTTCCAGCTCAACAGAGATGACGGTTATAGGGTAAATCACATTAATTTTTGTGAAAAAAAAAAAAAACCATTAGGAAACTCGTATTTTCAATTTGGGCTTTCAATGTATTGAATCATATTTCATGCATATGTTATATAAACAATTTAAAGTTATTGAAAATATTCTACTGACGCACATATATTTTAAATAATATATCAATATATAACGGCACACATTTTAAAAATGATATTTTATTAATTCTTATATATAACCTGAACTTCATTTTACATTTAAATGAGTTGGACAAAATTAAGATACAATATAGAGCAAATTCGTTTTTTACGATAGTGTTGTCATAAATATAATAGTCAGTCAGTTAAATTACGTAAGCGATACCCTCTTGCTCGATCATGTCTCGAAAGGGACATGACTGACTGGACAGAATATTTTCCCGGAGTAGATTGCCATTACTTTCTGCGGTAGACTGATTGGGGACCAAGGCTATAGAATCCAATCTCTGCTGCTATTTAACCCATAGATAAAAGGAGAAGAGACGAATTAATACCTTTCCCCAGTGTATTTGCGCGTAAGTAAATACAACGAGTTTAACTGGAATTCGAACTCGGTTACCCGATTTCTCATTTCCAAACGATATACACTGGCATTTCCAACCGATATACAAGGCACATCCTCAGATATTCTTTTTAATAGTATGGTTGAAACCTAAAAGCTTACAGTGTGAATAATCAACAAAAAGGAGGTTGGGAATAATAGTATATCAACAAGTACAAGACTCACACTGCTGGTCAGTATAATCACTCTACTCTATTACTCCTCTTTACTTCGATAGTGTCCACGTATTTAAGAGGATAGGAACATTCCATTCCTGTATGTAGGAAAGAACATGGCATTAACCTATAAAGTTAGGATAAAGGTAATGACAAAACATTGCTGGCATCTAGTTTGCCTAACTCTATTTCCGTATCAGATGTTCTAGTAAGCTTATTCTTCTTCTTCTGTGTGCCCCATTCTTTCAGGATGCAGGCGATCATGGCCTTTCAAGTCTCCCTATCCCTGATAGCTCTTAGCACACCTTCTCCTGTAACATCTCGCTGACCCCATTCTATCATCTACCTGCTCAGGCCCTTCAAATATGTTATCATCTGTCTCTTTTTCCCTCTATCTGGCCTGTTAGTATCCGGTTTTCCAAGCCCTCTTTCCTCATTGCATGTCCCAGGAACTTTCGTTGTATCTTCCTGATGCTCGATATTAATTTCCAACACCTCATCATTGCTCACATGCTCGGTCCACGATATCCACAGCATCCTTCTTTAGAACAACATTTCAGTTGTTTTAAGATTTTCCTTCATCTTTGTTGATATTGTCCAATATCCACTACCATATTGAAGAACTGGCATCACATAGCAATCTAGTACTCTCTTCTTTGTTTCTAGTGAAAGTTTCCTGTGTCTTAATACTTTACTCAGCTTCTGGAACGCGTCCTTCACCATGCCAATTCGCCTTTGGATCTCTGTGTCGCACTTTACGTCTTCTGTTAGATCAGTTGAGACGCTCACGTTAAAAAACCACCATGATTTTTATAATCATTTCTCCCCAAGCAGGCAGTAATGCCACTGATGTGCAGGGGTTTACGTGAGAGGAGAACAAGAAGAAAGAAGATCAAGATATATGGAGTGTCGGGGAAATGAAAGAGAAAGATGAGAATACTGGTGAGCAGGGCGTTAAGTGGGGGTAAAGCGTGAAACAAGAAGAACAATATGGCGAAAAAACAATACAAGAACCCATTTTTCTTGTATTGTTTTCTCAGGGAGAGAAAAGATGACAATTGACGTAGACTCTTTTAGTGAATAATGAACGAAGAAAAATTTACAGCGTCCAAAACATTAATTTAAAACAGTGCTCGATATATAATATAGAGCTGTGAATATTTATTATTAATTATAGTTTAGAACATGTACATTTTTTAATTAAAATATTTGCAGATGATCTCGAAAAGAGATTGAAAGTACTTGGGTACATTAAGAAATGAATGCTAATAGCAGCTGTCAACGTTACAGCTCATTTCTGACATCTTTCAATTATAATACGCGAAAGATTATCCGTGAACGCATTTTATTAAAAATAAGCAGTCACAATGCTTGCAATTTATTTAATGACATATATATATATATATATATATATATATATATATATATATATATATATATATAATGTTGAGTTATGATAATATTTGGTGCCAAGTAGTACATTTTAAGTAGTTTTACTGGTAAAAGATATTTTAGCAAGCAAAGGTTTTTATCGTAAACTGCTCAATATCAAGGTAGAGATAGACTGTTGTTAGTTTTAGTGCAACGAACTTTTCACTTTAACTGAGTAGATTCATGTCGATTTCGAAGATTTGTGAGAATACCGTTATGAAGCCCTTACTCATCGAGGACGGGTTTCTTACTAAACTTCGAGGTCGATATGAACCTGCCCATTTAAACTAATAAATTCTATATATACGTATAGATGTCCAGTCCGTAAATGGTGAGGATAATCCAACAAGATTAACTTAACATAAAATATTAAGTGTTATATCTATATAGAGAGCTCAATGGATTTTATCCAGAGCAATATGATATTTATAAAGGAAAACTAAACACGTAATTTAAATTGGTTATAAATTATAATTCATTTCAATGAGCTTAATTAACTCATTTCATCAGACCACACAATATTCCTTTCATTTAGTACAAAACATTTTGCCATAATAAGCATTTTCTTTAACTGAAAAGAAGGATAAAACATATAAAAATAAAAATTAAAAAAAATACGAAGAAGGAAAAGAAAAAAAATGGAAAAGAGAGTCAGGACTTTTTCGCTTTTAATTCTTATTTTAATTTTAATTTTATTTTTATATTTTTTATCCTTCTCTTCAATTAAAGAAAACGCTTATTGGAATAATATATGCCTCATCCACTCAGTCTGAACAATGAATAAACTTAGGTGGACAATAAAAATATAAATTGGGAGGCATAGTTTTCTTTATCCTAAAAATGAAATAATTATAAATTATATCAAAACATACTTCCATATAAATCTTTAAAAAATCTTTACGTATTCTATTTATATTGAATAATTTTCCAGAAAGTTCGATAAAATTTTATAATTCCTTAAAATTTCGTCATTGCTTCCATGTTCATGGTTTTCTAATCACCTTTTTGTAAAACCACATTCCTGTTGCCTCAAGTCTTTTCTACATCTGTGAGCAAAGCAATGGCTACCATACAGGAGGAACAATATTACGTTAGGGTTTAGTTCTATTTTCATTGTTTCTGATAAATGTTTCCTGTTTCCTAATACTTAGCTTATGTTTTGGAAGGTGTCTTTCGCTAATACAATGCGTCGCATATTAATAACATGAAACACTCGACAAAAATACTGTTTACAGTCGGATCTTGCATGAATCAAAATCCCACTGTATTTACTTGTAGCTTTGAGTTAACTTCAGAGTCAGTTGAGAACAGACGCAAACAATAATGTTTATGGTATTGACGATATTTCACAATAATGATAAATAAGTTTTAAAAGGTGCTTTAGAGGTGATCACTGGTGGAATATAATCAGAAAATGTACATTTTATACTTGAATAGCCCTGTGGTCATCATATGAGGATTTCCTCGAGAAATATTATGTTAATTTATTATTTTCTGATTCCTTTATTTCTTTTTCATTCATCCTTATTTTTTCGAATTTACTTTCTATCTATCTATCTATCTATCTATCTATCTATCTATCTATCTATCTATCTCTTTTAATCTATCTATGTGCGTTGGGGCGCAGTGGATATCGGCTAGGAACGAGAAATCAGGGAATCGAGTTCGAATTCCAGCTGAATTCATTGCCTTCACTTACGCGCAAATACCCTTGGGAAAGATATTAATCCGTCTCTTCCCTCCAGTTATGGGTTAAATAATAGGACAGATTGGGTTCTATAGCCTTGGTCGGCAACCAGTCTACCGCAGAAAGCAATGGCAACCTACTGCGGGATAATCTTCTGCCCAGTCAGTCATGTCTCTTTCGAGACATGATCGCCCAAGCGTGTATCGCGCATGGCACTTAACTGACTGATCTATCTATCTATCTATCTATCTATCTATCTATCTATCTATCTATCTATCTATCTATCGCACTCTGTTAATTTCTATTTCAATATACTTATACCTATCTGTCTGTCTGTTTGTCTGCCTGTCTCAGTCTCTTAATTTCTATTTTAATATGTTCAAATCTATAAATCTCTGTTTATCTCAGTCTATTAATTTCTAATTCAATATTTATGTATCTATATGTATGTATACATGCACGTATGTGTCTATCTCTCATTATTATAATTATTATAATTATTATTATTATTGTTGTTGCTGTTGTTGATGTTGTTGTTTTGCTTTCTGTTTAGTAGACTGAATAGGTCATTACATATATTGATTGATTGATTGATTCGTTTTCTACGGTTTATCAACACAGAACACTCAAAAACTAAAAAATATCGCTACCATTACAAGAATCTTCTTTTTGTTAGTTATACAAATACTACTAGTTAACTCGTAGCTGTTGTGAAAAGAGGGAGATTTATACCTTTCCCAAGGTGTATGCGTGTAAGGGAATATAACGAACCCAACTGGAATTACGAGTCATCAATTTCGAGCTATTATACATTACACCACCTGTGCACCTAAGCCTGTAGCACCTGGCATTCTCATCTAGGTATTGACCAGGCTCGATGGTGATTCACTTCAATGATCAAACGGGAACTTGTGTTTTAACGTTGTATGGTTGTAAACCTGGGTCATTACTTTTTTTTTTAATTATATCACCCCGGGCAAGGCGGTAAGGCCACTGGTGTGCAGGGGGCTACGTAAGAGTGATAAGATTGGAAAAGAGAAAGCCGGAAACCACATCCTAAACAGGGAACAAGGGATGAGCCTCTTAACCTGTTCAATAGATGTGGGTGGAGTGTGAACCGGGTGATAGTTCAGTCTTTCTACTCCAATTGAAAAAAAAAAATAAACAAAGAAGAAAAGTGAAAAGATTGGAAAAGAGAAAGCCGGAAACCACATCCTAAACAGGGAACAAGGGATGAGCCTCTACACCTGTTCAATAGACGTGAGTGGAGTGTGAACCGGGCGATAGTTCAGTCTATCTACTCCAATTGAAAATGAAAGTAAGAAAACGCAGTATATATATGCATTCTACCTTCACAGGTTTTGATGTTAAGTGATACTTTAAATGTACATTTATAATAATAAAAATTATTATTATTTTATTAATATTATCTTTTTTTTTCATTATAATTCGATTTCTGGTATGGTCGCACTACCTACCACGTCTGAAGGAAGAACTAGAGCAGGTCGTGGTGTGTTGTTATGGCTCCATTTAATGTTTTTTTCATATCTCCTTAACATCCCTAGTGTTACATAAACAAACTTCTCCTTAGTGTGTTGGCTGTACTTAACAAGACAATTTTTATGAATTAATGACAGATGATAGAGCCAAAAATTGGGTAGATTTCATTTTCTGAGGATTTCCATTTTTGGGATATTGTTAGAGCTTGCAAAATATTATTCGTGGCTATATTTTTCCATTGTTTCACAGGTTTGTCCTTTTTTCTAGTTTTCGTTTGATCCATCTGCACAGGCATTAAATTCCTTAGCTTCATATATTCTCCCAAAATGTTTGCATTTTTTCAGTAGATAACTGCTTTTAACTTCTACAACCGCTTTGCTAACATGCTTGTAAAACCTCCTGAGATCTGTTTGGAATAATTATTTTGTCGTTAGAACTTAAACGCTTTTCATTATCATTTTTATTATTATTATGTTGTCATTTTTCATCATATTTCGATTTCTACTATGGTCGCACAACCTACCAAGTCTGCGGGAAAACCCAAGGCAGATCGTGGTGTGTTGTTATGGCTCCATTTCATGTTTTTTCTATGTCCCATATCATCCCTAGCGTTACACAGATAAAGTTTTCCTTAGTGTGTGGGCTATACTTAGCAAGACAATTTTTTGTATATCTCTTAAGCTGGGGTTTCCCGGGATTCTTTCAATGTGTGTTTTTAATTCCATTTTTTATCATTCAAAGTGCACCTGCTATCACAGGTACGATTGTTGTTTTCAATTTCCACATTTTTTATATTTCAGTTTCCAGGTCTTTATATTTTGACAGTTTTTCGAATTAGTTGGTTGCTATGTTACAATCCACTGGACAAGCCATATCAGTTAATTATTATTAGTATTATTATTATTATTATTGAGAAGTTTTCGCACTGAAGGTTATAATCGGTCTATATCGGTTGCTAATCGACTTAACGCACCCCAAATGTTAGGAGCCTTGTAATCTTCCACTGTAAGCTGACTCCTTAGTATTCGGCTAACTGTCGACTAATATCAACTGCCTAAGTCCAACTATGACCATACTGGAACTAACTAAAAGTTCTACTGAAAACCAATAGAACTCTAAAGAACACTCTAGTACTTATAAGAACTCCTAAGAACTTTCCAACAACTTCTCGAATGAACTTCATGTTAACTCTTATCAATATAGGAGGGAGAGTTCATTATCTAGGGAATAGGTGTGTTTCACCATAACAATTATTATTATTTTTTAATCATATCAGCCCGAGTAAGGCGGTAACGCCACTGATGTTCAGGGGGCTACATAAGAGTAAAAAGATTAGAGGAGAGTGAAGGGAAGGACGAACCAGTTAGAAAAGAGCAAGAGAAGGATGGGAATACAGGTGTGATGACAGTTGCAGAGGTGGAGAGAAAGGAAAAGATATACAGGGTGGTGAAGAAAGAACTAGGGTCAAGTGTTTAAGAGATGAGTATTGACCTTGCATTTAAATCCCTGGAGGTTGTAGCCGTCAGGAAAGAAAGAATATGGAAGCGAGTTCCGCAGGCGGGAAGTGCAAGAAAAGAAGCTGCAGGATTAGAATTGTCATCTTTATTTGGTTGATCTAACTGTGAATGGGTGATACCCAGTTGCCAGTCTGGTTGCACGAGTAAACACCTGTTGCAGAGGCACCAGTGACTTAAGTTCGTTGGAACAGAAGCCACGGAAGTATTTATAGAATAGACAAAGGGAAGCCACGTCCCGTCGGTGGGAAAGTGGCTTTAGTCGAGCCGCCAAGTCGCAACCTATCACATTATAATTATCCTTTGGAGCATGTCAAGAACACGGAGATGAACAGCGGGGGCACCTGACCATATATGGCAGCAGTAATCCATGCACAGACGAATGGTTGATTTGTATATATATAGGATGGTTTCAGGCGGGAAAAACATCCTAGCCCGACACAGTGACCCAACCTTCCTAGCAGTGTATTTAGCTATTGACTCAATGTAGTGGTTCCATTTGTGATCAGAAGAGAGGATAAGGCCGAGGAAGCGCAGTGTATTTTTCTCGGGATGATTCGCTTGGTCCATGCTTATGGGAAGCAGGAGAGGTTGCCTGTGATGATTGACAGACAGCAGGTTGGTCTTAGACGCATTAAAATTTACAAACCACTTGTTACCCCAAATCACCACAGAATGTAGATCCCTCTCAAGATCAGCATTACTGATGCGGGAGTAAATTGTGGTGTCATCTGCGTAAATGCTTACTTGCCTACTTGGCTCAGAGAGGTCATTTATTAAAAAAGGAAGAGCGTCGGGCCTAGGATAGAGCTCTCAGGGAAACCAGCGTTTCTACAGTCTGGATGTGAAGGCATGCCCATTCAGGACGACATTCATTATGCGGCTATGTAGGAAAGATTGGATCAGATCATGCAATCATCCGATAATACCGTAACCCCATAGCTTGTATAGAAGGCCAGAGTGTCAAACCCCGTCAAAAGCCTTGGAGATGTCCAGATCAACAGCATGAGCCTCGCCGGACTCCTCAAGGGCCTGGAACATGTACTCCGTAATGGTCGTTAGCATGTCGGCCGTGGACCTGTCAAAGCGGAAGCCATACTGCCTATCGGAGAAGAGCTTATGGGCAGTAAAATGCTGAACTATTTCAACATTAATAATGGCATCGAACATCATCTTCCTGAAAATTAGTAGAAAGCACGATAGTTGGATGAGTCCGAGGGTTCACCAGAGTTCTTAAATATAGGAACGGCAGAAGAGTACTTCCAGCATGCAGGAAAACAGGAAGTAGAGAGGCAGTAGTTATAGAGTTTAGAGAGAACAGAGGAGAGTTCAGGGACACATTTCATTAAGGACAATCACCGAGATTCCATCACCACCGCTCGTCTTATGGGTGTCAAGTTTTGATATTACATGGGATACCACTGTCGGGGTAATGTATTTATCGAACAATTTAGCCCAGGTCTAATAGTGAAGTCAGGTGAGGGTACTCCAGATGAATCAAATGAGATGGATGAGAATCTGCGAGCAAAGCAATCGGACTTGTCCGCTGATGATATGAGGACCACAAATTCATTGATTAAAGGAGGGATAGAGGATTTGCTATTGTTCAGCACCCGTTTGTATAAACGCCAATAGTCTGCAGCCGAACTTGCAGTCAGCTATGCGCTGTCTCATTCTCTCAGCAAACAACAGTTTGGCGTCATTCAGGATTCTCTTGCACTCATTACGAGCAGACGTGAATAGGTGCCTATTGTGGTCAGATGAATGTCTCCGGAATAGTCGGAAGTAGTGATTCCTATGGACAATGGCGGCCGAACAGGCAGGAGAGAACCAAGAGGAGGAATGAGGTTTGAGACGAAACTTCCTGGTAGGTATGAAGGCATCAATGCCAGCTTTCACCCAGGATGAAATCTCAGAGGCACAGTCATCAACTGGGAAATCAAACATTTTTCCCCAAGGGACGTCGCAAAGGAAGTCGTCCCAGTCAGTTCTTTGGTAGCAGTAGTAGATCCTATAAGTAGGAGGCTCCTGAGGGAGTGAGTGTGGAGGGAAATATTAAGAGAGACAACAGCATGGTCGGAGTTGCCAAGAGGGAAAAGCTGCGAGGCCTGGCAGGAGTCGGGTGCAGAGGGAAAGTATATATCTAGTAGAGAGGAGTGTCCAGAGGGAGTGCTTGGAAAGCGTGTAGGGAAGTCCACTACTTGCGTAAGGGATTGGGAGATAGCAAAGTCCATGGCGTGGATGCCTGCTGAATCAGTAACAGAGTCTTTAAGCCACTCAGCATGATGGGCGTTAAGATCTCCGAACACAAATATGTGAGCGAATGTCACAAAAACTGTCTATAAGGGAGCAGTCGGAAGAAGAGAGGAAACGGTAAGAAAAGGTAGCTAAACGAACTGAGAAGTGATAGACGGAGACATACATATTGGTAGGCAGTGGATTCGAGTGATGTCACCCTAGCTACAGGGAGGTGTTCATTAACGTAGACCCCCAGCCCATGCATGTGTATAGTGGAATCCTTTCTTAAGAGGGGAAGATAACCAGGGATCGAGAAGTCAGAGAAGGGAATTGATGAGTTGAGGTTAGTCTCACAGAGCGCTTGGATGATATTATCTTTGATTTCTGTTGTATACTCAATTCAATCCAGGTCCAATCCAAAGACCTAAAGTCAAAAATTAAATCATAACCTTTTCTACTGAACATTTCTTTGAGAAAAGCAAACGCAAAACAAAGCAAAAAATGAAAAGAAAAAAATCTAAGATCACATTATTGTTATTAAATCATCGCCCGGTTCACACTCCACCCACGTCTATTGAACAGGTGTAGAGGCTCATCTCTTGTTTCCTGTTTAGGATGTGGTTTCTGGTTTTCTCTTCTCCAATCTTTTCACACCTATGTAGCCCCCTGCACATCAGTGGCATTACCGCCTTGCTCGGGGTGATATGATTAAAAAAAAAAAAAATTAAGTACATTTACATGATAAAGTTTTGCGTTATTTCCTAAGCCTTTTATTTTGTAGAATTTATATTGCACCGTTGTTTTTTTCCATTGATTATATTTGTTTTGTTTGTTTTATCGTCTGTGAGATGAATTGGATCGGATTGCTCCAATTTTCGTTTGTATATAAACGAAACAATGATTTTCAGGCCATTTTAAGCACACCGGAAAAGAGCTTTTTTTTTTATTATTATTATTCTTTAGAATTTCTTTGCAGAGTTGCTTTCTATTTGATTACGCACTCTTTTTTCTACTATCTGTTCTATCATTTTTGTTGAGATTGCGTTTCTCCTTGTTTATCTGCGCCATCTTCACACAAGAAGTTTCCGCCGGTCATCACAGATAATCAAAAGACACATCTCTACCAAATGTTCATCTCTTTCCGCGATAAACTGATTTCATTATTATTTGTTATTGTATTTTACTTTCGCATTAGCTGATAAATGTTGCAATAAAACCAGATACTCTACTGCACAAGAAATCTCCGGAGTATTCTTTCGGTTTATATTCTAATATAATAACCCAGGCTTACGGCCATATAACGTTGACCTACGAGTTCCTGTTCGATTACCGAAGTGAAGCAACATCGAGCCTGGTCAATCCCCAGATTAGAATAAAAGGAGATGCAAGCTCGGATACGCGCGTGGTGTAATGTATAATGACTCGGAAATGTTAATCATAGAGATGAGTTCTAATTTCAATTGGGTTCGTTAGATTCCCTTAAGCACAAATAACATAGGGAAAGATATGAATCCCAATCTTATCCCACCAGCTACGAGTTATCTAGTAATATTTGTATTACTAACCAAAAAACTAAAATTATTGCAATATCTAGCGATATTTTCTAGCTTTGGCCGTTCTATGTTGATAAACCGTAAAAACGAATTAATCAATCAATCAATGTATGTAATGATGTATTCTTTTTACTAAATAGAAAACAAAGCAATAACAATAACATCTTGAATAATTATAATGATAATAAATATAAAAATTCTCACAATAGATTGGGGCAATATAAAAACACGTTGGAAAATATGTCAACAAATACTGGTACGAAAGTAACCCAGCATCGGTTTCTGAAATAGAAGATGTCACCATTCTTTGGGATTACAACATTTATACAGACAGGAAATTTTAAGCAAATAGGCCGAGCATTATTGTCAAAAACCGAAAAGAAAAAAAATCTTGCCTACTAATTGATATGGCTTGTCCAGCGGATTGTAACACAGTAATCAAGGAATTTGAAAAACTACCAAAGCAAAAGGACCTGGAAATTGAATTAGAAAAAATGTGGAAATTGCAAATGAGAATAGTATCAGTGATAGGAAATGCGCTTGGAATAATAAGAAATGTACCAAAACAACATATTGTAATAATCCCAGGAAACCCAAGTTTAACAGATATATAAACAAAATGTCTTGATAAGTACAGGCCACACACCAAGAAGAACTTTCTTTATGTAACTAGCGTAGCTAGTGTGAAAATAGCAGAAATCAAATTATGATGAAAATGATGTAATAATAATAATAGATAGATAGATAGATAGATAGATAGATAGATAGATATGAACAGGCTTAGATAGATAGATAGATAGATATGAATATGCTTATATATATATATATATATAGATAGATAGATAGATAGATAGATAGATAGATAGATAGATATGAATATGCTTAGATAGATAGATAGATAGATAGATAGATAGATAGATAGATAATGAATATGCTTAGATAGATAGATAGATAGATAGATAGATAGATAGATAGATAGATAGATAGATAGATAGATGTATTAATAATCTTGTCTGTATATCTTTTCAAAATTAATCTAGGGTTCTTATACTTCACAGTATAAGCGATTATGGCTGTTCAAAGATTTTCCTTTAATATTTTTAACTACCATACTTCATTTCTAAAGCCAATGTATTTTTTCTGATGCATTCTCTACAGTTTTAAATTCTTATAATTTTCGTAGACTGTTTGCCATCAACAAATAAACAAGCCCATTATCATACTATTTAAACAATACTTGGAAATTGAAAAATAGATTCATGCTTTTTCTAAAGGTGCTCGCGCGAAAGTGGTATACGCGACAGACAGGATAGAAATTTGAACTCGCTACACCGATACAATTTTCCGCACTGATAACATTTTAGAAATTTCAGAAGATTATCGACTGGATGATAAAAAGTTATTATGTACCTTAGCTATTCCAGGTTTTCCCTTACGGTCTAAGACCACCAGGTGAGGTTATATATTTATATAAATACGTGTCCGTATTTTTATGTGATTGCCATGCACATTAAACTTTAAGTAGCATAATGTAGAAAATATTCAGAGAACAAATGCTGGCCCTTGTAAATGTTCCTATTTTTTATTATTTGCTTACTTTCTATAAAAATAAAGATAA
Organism: Ascarosepion bandense; assembly: GCA_037127315.1. Taxonomy (NCBI): domain Eukaryota; kingdom Metazoa; phylum Mollusca; class Cephalopoda; order Sepiida; family Sepiidae; genus Ascarosepion; species Ascarosepion bandense. The sequence continues at coordinate 690,839 of JBBBDQ010001023.1, read as the reverse complement.
TCATATTCATTCTTAGCGTATACAAAATGTGAAAATTTATTATTATTATTATTTGAGTTGAAATCCCTTATCACTTTAAAATGTTTCGGCCGGGGGATGTTGTTCATATCCCAAGTCTTAACTGTAGCTTAGAAACACTACCCTTTCTCCAGAACATGAACTGTAGCAAGCAGAGCTTTCGGCTGCGCAATGCAAATGATGTCAGGTATCTCCAAGGTGTCCGACAAGGCAGAAAGATTCTGTGAAACAGTCGCATGTGCATTCTCTACAAATGGTACAATGTGAGTTATTGCTTGCCATGTTTCTCTGTTTTTTTTTGTTGTTGTTGTTTTTGTTTTTGTTTTTTTCCTGCCAGGTCTTTTCACAGCCGTATTTTCATCTGTTCCACTTTGACGATAAATTTTTCCCAAGGAGCCAAAGGTCTTTAATTATTTTATCAGAACCTTTTCCAATCAATCCGAGGGCTCCAACTACTCGTGGAATTTTTGATGCCCTCATCTGTTACATATTTGAAATATCGATTTCAATTTCAATGTCCTTGTATTTGTATAGTTTTTTGACTATCTAAAAAGATACATACAGTCATCAGATTATTATTATTATTATTATTATTATTATTATTATTGTGCTCAAATTATTATAATTATTATTGTTATTATCAAAATTATATCCAAAATATTATTATTAATATCATTATCATATCCAATTATTATTATTATTATTATTATTATTATTATTATTATTATATGCACAGAGATTTTCATCACCCTATTCCTTATATATGCAAGTTACAGTAACGCTGTATTCTGGATATTCCTAACTCTGTTGATTTTACCAAATCATTATGCAAATCATGTCATCAGTAGCAAAGATTCAAGGAAAACTACAAGTACTTTGACCTGGATTGTTTAACCACCCTAACGCGCATATAATTTTAATAGCTGAGTTTTAGAGTTAAAAGAAACCGTATTTTTCTCCTACCTTCGAATAATCCATATTGTCTTCTGACAGAGCAGATGCATTAGCTAATTCCGATTTTCTGAGGTGCTCTTTATATAATAATTACGTCAAGTTTTCTCAACATTCAACAATAAGAAATGATACAAGTATAAAGACCAATGAAAGGAGACATTACTTACCATTTATTAATAAATTGGATCACAGAGATTTTTTTTTCTAATGGTTATATATCCAATTCTTATGAAAGTCGGTTCTCTGTGCAGGGCCCGGAGGTCCTTTCCGTTTGAATCTATCCTATATATTTATAAATCTACCATCCGCCCATGCATTGAATACTGTTGCCATATCTGGTCGGGTGCCCCTGCTATTCTCCTTGGGCTTCTCGACAAGGTACAGCGGAGGGTCTGTAATGTGATCGATACTGACTTGGCAGACCGCCTGCAGTCGCTCTCTCACAGGCGCGACGTGGCTTCCCTGTGTCTCTTCTATAAATACTTTCGTGGCTTCTGCTCCGATGAACTTAGATCACTGGTGTCCCCTAGGTTCGAATTTGCACGAGATACTAGATTAGCAACTAGATCCCACCCTTTTACAGTGAAACCGATAAAATGCAACCGCAGCTTCTACTCCAACAGTTTCTTTTCTCGCACTTCCCGACTGTGGAATTCCTTACCATATGACTGCTTCCCCGACGGCTACAATCTCCAGGAGTTTAAATGTAAGGTCAATAGACACCTCCTAACACATTAACTCGCTTCCATTCTTTCAAACACTCGTCCCATCCTCCCAACTATCTATCACCCCCACCGGTCATTTCCTATATCTAACCACTCTTTCTATTTATCTTGCCCTACGTAGCCCAAGCGCAATAGTGGCAGTGAAATGCTTTGCTTGGGGTGAAATGATTAAAAAAATCCTTATTCCAATATCTTAAAAAAAACGATGTTTCTACTTAAAAATAGTTAAATAAACTATAGTTTCTGGGATCAGTCAAATGTGTTCTATAAGTAGGTTATATGCACTCCTATTAATATTAGTATATTTAGACGAATGCTTAGAAGTACATAAGAAGTATAGTATTTTAAAAACAAAAGAATATATTGTTAGTCTCAAAGGTCCTTTTGTCCAATATCTCATCAGGAGAAAAATCGTTGGAAAAAGAATTCAACGAAAGTAAGAGTAAGGACGAAAATGAAAAGCAAAGAAAAGAGAGAAAACACAATATATATATATATATATATATATATATATATATATATATATATATTGTAACAAAGTTGTGGAACTCGTAGGTTTTTTTACCTGCTGTTCATGCATTTACTTTTATAAAGATTGCTCGATACAACGTAGAGCGTTATATTGTAATAGTTGTTACAATGGTTTATAAATTCATAGTATCATGACAAATGTTCGCGTTTCGAAGCTGCTTTGTGCGCTTCTCATCGGGTGAAAAAGTTGAAATGAAAATTAAATGGTGAAAACGGTTTATTTGTGGTGATATGATGTTTAAGTGAAAGTGGGTTGGGAGCTTATTCTGATTCCGTCGGCCGTATTGTAGTCTTAGAGATATAGGTTAGGAGAAGTGGGTTAGTTTAAGACAGGTTCCTTATTTATTTTGTCTGGATGTGGTGGAAGTGGCGTCGCTGTTAATGAGAACGATGTAAATAAATGTGGTGTGGGAATTTAGAATAGTCTAGTCGTCCGTTCGTGGTTCTAAAGGTGATGCTATATATATATATATATATATATATATATATATATATATATATATATATTGAGGGGAAATCATGTGTAAATAATTAGCGAGGAACAATTCAAACAAAATGTTCCCCCAACAAATTTAGGGACTTTACAACATCCATCTGTCGGCAGAGAGAAAGTTTCCGTAATGATACAGCGACTGAAGAAAAAGTGGTTTATAAACATTCATGAGGCTGGTTCCAATAACCATTTAAAGATTTTGGAATCAGTCTCTATATCATTACAGAAACCTTCAATCTGCCGGCAGAAGGATTTTATAAAGTCTAAATTTGCTAGGAGATATTTTGCTTTAATAGTTCCTCGGTAATTATTTACACGTGGTTTCCCCTCGCCACGACATATATATATATATATATATATATATATATATATATATATATATATATTAAAAAAGGATTAATTCAAAGATGTTGAATGGCCATTTCGATATGAAGATCCCCACGGGGGACGACACATCACCTCAGCAACAGAAAAAACCTTTCAGAAACTGGAGAAAAATTAGTCTACTTTTCCTTTTTAAATAGATTGCAAAGAAATTACAAAATAAATAAATAATAAAATAAAATAAAAAAATATATAAAATAAAAATAAAAATAAAGAAAAAGAAAAAGAAAAAGAAAACGAAAAAGAAAAAGAAAAAGATAGAATAAAATCAAATAAATAAGAAAAGAAAAAAAATTGACATCGTCTGTTTTTTTTTTTTTTTTTGCGAACCCAGACGATGTCAATTTTTTTCTTTTCTTATTTATTTGATTTTATTCTATCTTTTTCTTTTTCTTTTTCGTTTTCTTTTTCTTTTTCTTTTTCTTTCCCTTTATTTTTATTTTTATTTCATTTTATTTTATTATTTATTTATTTTTTAATTTCTTTGCAATCTATTTAAAAAGGAAAAGTAGACCAATTTTTCTCCAGTTTCTGAAAGGTTTTTTCTGTTGCTGAGGTGATGTGTCGTCCCCCGTGGGGAATTTCATATCGAAATGGCCATTCAACATCTTTGAATTAATCCTTTTTTAATATATATTTGGTCTGTAATATTTTATTACATGGAGCTCTCTTCCTGTATCATTTTTTAATATTAAAATAAATTTTTAATATTAATTAGGATCGGGTTTTTTGGAATTTACCTTCCTGCTTTTTTCCCTTGGATTGAAGTATCTGAATTAAAATATATATATATATATATATATATTTGTTTTATCGTGTTTCCCACTTTGTTGCTCTTCATTTTAGTCGTTACTGTTCTTTTCGTTTAATTAATTTTCTAACGATTTTTCACCTGATGAGGTGTTGGATGAAAGGGCCGTTGGGACTAACAATGAATTCCTCGTTTTTAAAATAGTATATTTTTGTATGAGACTTCCTTGCTTTGTTTATCCATTTCTTTTTTGCCCTTGCTAAGAGTTTTGTCTTTGCTGTTATTGGTTATAAGTAGTCCAGACTCTGTAATCACTGCTACATATGCTCTAGCTATTATATTCAAAACTCTTCAGCAAGGACAATTGTAATTTCTCACCTTAAACCGCTGAATATTGCACTCTGCCTTTTAATCAACCATTATTTATGATGGTATTAGCTTTTCCTTTTATTAGAGTGATAGATTACTATGTCCGAATGGGTTCTTTTGTTATAAAGAATGTAGAAATGACATTGTAAACAAATTTAAGCGCTGTGAAAGGTTAGTTTATATCGAGAAGAAGATTGTATTACGCCAGAATGAAGAGATAGATTACCTGCTTAGAAATTCAGTTCAAAATGTTGGCCTTTTATCTGATTTCAAAACATGGTATTTGTACCAATTAGCTTGCTTATCAACGAGACTCCTAAGTTTCTTTACGAAGACATGTTTGGTTCTAAAAATAGAAAAAAAAACTCTCTATTCAATTGGCCGTTCTAAAAAATTCATAATTATCACTCCACGTGAGGTCCACTTCAATAATTAAAGATATATATATATATATATATATATATATAGAGAGAGAGAGAGAGAGGGAGGGAGAGAGAGAGAGAGAGAGATGACATTACTGTGCAAAAGTATTAAGACAAGAACTATTTTATCTTTTATGAGGCATATTGACTGAAAATACACAATTTAATTAAAGTAATTTTATTTGATTTACTCAACAAATGCTTTAACAAGAAAAAATACTCATTACAAAATAAATTTGATATTTATTATAATAGCCTTTTGCTTTGATCACATCCTTCATTCTGTCAAGCATTGACATCACAAGCTTCTTCAATGTATCTAATGGTATCTCCGACCAAGCAGCTTGTATTTGTTCCCAAAGTATGTCTTACGAAGTAACATTAGATTTATCAACTTTTTTATCCACACTATCCTATAGTTGTTCGATAGGATTGAGATCAGGGGTTTTGGGGGCCAATTCAAATTCTGAAGCCTTCCTTACTCTTCCTTCTTAGTTAAATAATACTTACAAAGGTTTGGCTTTTCACCCTGTATTTGAATTTCAGTGAGGATTTTAGGAAAATCACACCTGTCCTAATACTTTTGTGATAGATACCGACTTGGCAGACCGCCTGCAGTCTCTCTCCCACCGGCGAGACGTGGCTTCGCTGTGTCTCTTCTATAAATACTTTCACGGCTTCTGCTCCGATGAACTTAGATCACTGGTGCCCCCTAAATACGAATTTGCACGAGATACTAGATTAGCAACTAGATCCCACCCTTTTACAGTGAAACCGATAAAATGCAGCCGTAACTTCTACTCCAACAGTTTCTTTCCTCGCACTTCCCGACTGTGGAATTCTCTTCCAAACGATTGCTTCCCCGACGGCTACAATCTCCAGGAGTTTAAATGTAAGGTCAATAGACACCTCCTAACACACTAACCTGCTCCCATTCTATCAAACACTCTTCCCATCTGCCCGACACTCATCCTCGCTATCCTTACTCATCTATCACCTTTCTCCTGACATTCCCTATGTCTATCCACTCCTTCTCTTTACCTTCCCCTATGTAGCCCCATGCGCAATAGTGGCAGTGGAATGCCTTGCTTGGGGTGAGATGATTAAAAAAAAAAAAAAAAAAAAAATACTTTTTCACAGTACTGTATATATAAAGGATTGCTTACCAAAATATATTCTTTTACGTAAGTTTTATTTGCTATTTTATACTGAACATTTATAACATAGTTTAGCTACAGTTTAAAGTGTGAGTATATGTTGTCGAATGTATAGTTTAAACTTTATCTATCTATTAGCTAATATTGATACAGACAGATAAAAATGCACGTACTCCGACATACAGACAGAGTTAGAAGCCTCAATAAAGCCGAACATTTTGAAAAACAAACAAATAACGATCAATTTTAAAAAAAAATGATAATCGTGTCTTTTCTTTAAATCCAAATCTCGTGAATTAAATATTACTGGCCTTTGAGGAGAAAAATTTCAAAATATTATTGTAAAATGTTGCTCGATTTTATGATGAGAAAATAACGTATTCACATTTCTGCACTTGTGTCTATGTATGTACGAAAAAGTATTTATTTGCGCTATATCAGAAGTTAAGCAAAATTGCAGCCGGTTAAAATTTAGTTGGGTGACCTCTTGGGAAATACTCGATGGTGGTGCATAACGACTCAGAATGAGTGATAGGAAAGATATGGGTAATAGATCACAACATCAAATGGCACGACAGAGTAAGTCCTATAACCATAGCAATCAGCCTACAACAGAAAATAACGGTACCACCAAGAGTGGTTTTTTCAGGCAATTTTTAATAACTGATTTTACATTTTACCGTTTTTCTTTTTAAGAACGGTCTTGTAACGGTATTTTAGTTGAACGTTCACGTGTCAGAGAATTTATGAATACGCATTGTTTAAATTCAAACGAATTATGACGTTTTCATCCATGTTCATATAAACATGGATGAAAACGTGAACGTTCAAATAAAACACAGTTACAAGAGCGTTCTTAAAAAGAAAAACAGTAAAGGGTAAAATCAGTTATTAGAAATCGCCTGAAGACACCACATGGTAGAAACCTGGGTAGCGAAATAACTCGTTTATAAAAGAAAATTATTCAAAGGTTCTACAATATAATTGTATAGAACACTTTTCACTTTTTAATACAAATGTGTACTGGATTAGAACCAAAAGCTAAGTATTAAACAATCAATCAATCAATCAATCAATATATATATATATATATATATATATATATATATATATATATATATAATGTTCTTCTTTTATTATTACTTTGCAAAATTTTACAAGACAAGGAATCAAAGATGAACTTGTCCGAATCACCCTAATTTTTTTAATGCTTTCATTGATGAAACTATAATATAGGTAATTATTAAATATTCATAAATTCACATGATGTTATTGTGCAATATTAACAAAAAAAAAATCATTCTATTTTCATTTACAGTTATTCACTTGGCAATAACTACGGAAATATAGTATGAAATACATCATGTTTTAAAACACTGGGGTGGCCTAATAATTATAGCCGGTAGTATATATATATATAAATATATATATATATATACTACCGGCTATAATATATACGTGTGTGTGTGTGTGTGTGTGTGTGTGTGTGTGTGTGTGTGTGTGTGTGTGTGTGTGTGTAAGCAGAAAGATATATGTTATGGGTGTGTGATTAAGAATTAAAAGAGAGATAAAAGAAAACTATAATTTGTTTTAGTCTATGTTTCGTAAACTGATGGACTTTATCAAAGCAAAAAAAAAAAAACGAAATGATTTCATTTTAAATAAAGAATCTGTAAACAAAGTTCTGAGTATTAAAAATTTCAACTGAGATTAGTAAACATTTAAAACAAATAGTAAACATTTAAAACAAATAGTAAACATTAAAAAAGCGTCATATTTTATACTGGAAGAAAATCTCTTTATGTGCAGAATATTGTTACGTCATAAGATGTTGGAATGATTCAAATTAAGCGGCTTCTTTTAATTTTTTTTTGTTGCATATGCTGGCTTAGAAAAGTATTGGTTTCATTAAGAATGGTGAGATTGGGTAAAAACGGGGCTCATAGGAATATTTTGGTAATATTTGATATTAGCACACTCGAGGATTTTCTCCCTTAGTAAATCATTTTGTCATTTCATGAATATAACAATTTTAGATAAAAACTGTGGCCAAATTCATTTCTCTGTATGACTAGTGCATTTGTAAAATTGTTGTTTATGAGGTTTCTTTTGTGTTCATAGATACCTTTTTTTCTGCATGTTTCTCCAATGTATTGTGAGGAACACTTTTATCAACTTATTTTATATATATGCCTGCTTCAACAGTATTCCATGCACGGTAATGTCATTTCTTTGAAAAAAATAGATATATAGATGTAGCCCAAATCCAAGTGTGTATTTTCATTGCCACCTTCACTGCAGCTATATATAAATTTATATTTTTTAATGATTGACTAATCCAAATTAGGAATAATCCTTCTCAGACAAGGCGTAAATTCATCTCTCCAGAAAAGTAGATAAAATATATTCTAAGTATCCGACAATATTAAGTCAGCTTAAGAGTAGAAAGAGAGAATTGGTGATCTTCCGAGAACTATTAAGGGTAGTGAATGAGCAGCGTTGTTACGTAAGCAAAGAATAATGTTTGCTTCTCAT
>JBBBDQ010001023.1:655000-680000 GCA_037127315.1 Ascarosepion bandense | reverse complement strand
ACTCACACAAGCCAACGTAATTTAAGATTTTTACATACAATTATAGATGCACAATGAAAGTTAACATATTGTGTAAACACGTAGAGACAGCAACACGTGGACAAAATGCTAGCATATTCAAATATTTCCTACTGGCATTTTATTTTGAAACTGAAGTCTAAATATATACATCTATATTAACAGTTTCTAGATATAATTAATTTGTTGCATGCGGCGACCTTTAAGTGAGTACAGGACCCATTAATTCAGGACCTGAAATCAGGTATGGCACATGATGTGATCGTAGAATTTTGTGCTGTCTCAGTGATTGTGCCTTTTAAATATATATATATATATATTTATATTTTATAGATTTTTTTGTGTTTTTTAATGTTTAATTTTCTTTTTTTTTTCTTCGTTTTATTTTATTTTATTTATTACCAATAAAAGGGAGACAATGATATATAAATGTTTATATACCAAAACAATGTTAGAAAAATTAATTTCAAAGTGGAAAAAGTTTTCCGCTTGACGTGTTTCATCCTTTAGGACTTCGTCCTGATGTTTACGCTGATGTGATTACACATGCGGGTGAAGGAGAGGGAGCAGTGAAATTTCAATCATTTAAATTCTTTTTTTAAAATTTTATTTCGTATTATTTTACCGCCTTTTTATTTCATTTTGTAATATTTTACCGGCCTTTTGTTTGAAATTCAATATGAAATAATAAGGGTACTGGAAGACATTAAAAGTATACTTTTAAGCTTTTCCAAGACGCTCGCAAATTATTTCTAAAACGTTTACCATTCTTATAAATCCACCAAATTAGAAGACATTATTCTACTCATCAATTTTCTCACAGCTGCATCTGAAAATAATTTTTCTAAGAATAACGTATGTCTTGTAACAACTACTTCAAAAACATTAAAATACTTAATATAAAACAAAATGTTATGACCGAAGGGCCATAGAGAGATAACACGGACTCGGATATAAGGTTGAATAGTATATTCTCGGGAAACTTAGTATAAAGTTAAACGTGGACTGGTGAGTACTTACTCGCGCAGGGTTCCTGACTCACTCATTCACCCACTCTGTGGCTACTACTCAGTGACGTCCCACTCAGAGTTGATAGCCACCATAAGGTGTAGACGAGTCCATTTGTAGGTAGGTCCCCACAATACAAAATAATCATTCAGTTAAATGCCATACGTGATATACACTTGGGCAAATATTTTCCCGCAGTGAGTTGCCATTATTTTTTGTGGTAGATTTGTTGCTAAACAAGGTTATAGAACTGCTATTTAACCTTGAGGGAGAAGCGACAGATTAATACCTTTTCCAAGGGTATTTGCGAGAAAGGGAATGCAACTAATTCAGCTGGAATTTGAACTCGCCTCTCAGATTTCTCGTTCCGAGCCGATATTCACTTTACAATGCACACACTTTATCGTAGTAAGCTTAAAGATTAAAAAAATTAGTTTATCAGGCGTAATTATTGACATGAGAAATAAATAACAGAAACCTCGAGTAATTTAAATAAAAATTTATATGAATATAAAATGGGATATTTTAGAAAACAACACTATTAATGAATTAACCCTTACTGTAAGGGATCCGATCATATTTTGATTTAAAATCTGCTATTTTAATTAAAAGAGAAAGCAATTTACTAAGAAAAAACATATAGAAAATATTAATCGCTAGATTCTCTACAATGAATTTGTGTCCAGGTTCTTGGGACATTTCATCATTCTTGGAATATTTTCTAGCATCACAATGTGTGATACTTAATAAGAAAAGGGATAAAAATATAAGCAGAAAGAAATTAATTGAAACTGGCGAGACTGCATCTAAGCACATATTTAAAAAGATTACTTGTTTAAAATTTATACATCCCCTGACGTCCGTGCGTAAAGTTACATCAACGTAAACATTATTTTAGTCCGATTAATTCCTACTGGATGAAACTGGTCAAACGATCTTTTCTATTTTACCAATGAATCTAATTTCACAAACGTGCAATAAAAAAATCAATGTGAGCAACATCACCATGAGAAACTTGCCCAAGCTTTTTGCTTAGTTAAAAACGGTTTAGGTTCAGGGAAGAGATATATAAAAAGGCATTTATTCTTGAGACTGTCTGAATTGATCTCTATTCAATGTGGCCGCTCTCTGCAATATTGAAGACTATTAACAATCCTTAAAGAATCAGCGATACAGCCACAACCCTTCTTATATTAGACCCCAATTAATGGAGAAAATAACCAAGTTGATGCATTCTCGTTTTTGTTTTACTGAGTTGCCCCTCCGATATAACAAAAAGATCTCAGCACCCGTAGTGTTACCCGTTCACTGATATCCATTTCTATTAGCACTGTTCAATTTTTCGCAGAATTTATTTTAAGCACTCACTTTCACACCCACTTGAAATCTAACAAAACTTGGCCTTTCTCCATTAATTGCCGCGTCGTTATGGATGTTAATTTATCGAAGCTGCATCTCGGCCTTCAATGTCAGCATTCGACAACATCCAATGTCAACATTCGACAACATCCAAACCGTATCTCGTAAGACTAAAGAAAAAAATCTTCAAAAAACGCTTTTTTGTTTCTATTTAATATCATAGTCAGAGGTCTCTTACTGTTGAACCGTTTTCTGTCAATCTACATAGAGTCACAAACATTGATTCTCACAACCAGCTTCAAATACCTATCCGCAAGCATGCTGAGAAAACGGAACCACTTACGCTCACAGACATCAGCATTCAAATACACATATTTAGTGTTAGGTATTGAAGAAAAGGCTTTTGTGGCAAGTTTAATTTTTAAAGCTTTGAAAAAAATAAGGTGAGGAAAAAATATACAATGTGATACAAAAAATTCAATTTGCTGTGTTTAAGATAAGTTAAAATTATGCTTTAGTGTACAGTTTATTTTCCCTGGAAGCAGACTCTCTGAATAACGAGTCTCCGACACCTGCTCCATTTGAAGTTAGAGAAACTTATTGGTGCTTATTGAAAGTGAAGTGGGAAATATTAAAATTTTAAGTTCAGATTTAAATATTAAAATTTCTTAATTAAAATGTCGATATATGATACACTGAACATTAATAAGACAACATCTAAAATGACAATACAATTTATTTATGGCAGCAAAATTATCATTTCTCAACGCATCACATAAAATCGATTGAATCTATTCAGCAGTGACCTGTCGACTGATCGATTATTTAATACATTGGTAACCAAGGTAACGGAGACATCCGTTAACATAGTTTAATGGAGGTTCAATAGGAAGTCTGAAGGTTTCGACACCTGCGGAGGTGGCAGTCAAATTTTGCGTTCCTTACTGTCATTTTCCCCACAGAACAATCAGAATGAGTTTTTAGATAGGAAAAAAAAAAGATTGTCGATAAAATAATGAAAAAAAGGAGACTAAAAAAATTGACTTTGGTTTTCTGAAATGCGTCTTTTAAATTATTATTTGTTGATGGAAAAAACAGAAAGTGGCTTGATGAAATGGTGCACTTCTAAGTCTCTGGAATGGAAATGTAAATTATTTTTGTCAAAGAAACGCGATGATGAGTCGAAAAGCAAACAATGTGAAAAAAATTTAGATTGAGGAAGAGAGATAAAGACCTGAAAGAGTGACGGCAAGTCGGTAAAAATGATTTCGTATTTAAATACACAGATATGCATGAAATTAACAAAATTGATAAATAGATAGATAAGAATATTCCAAAAGAAAATAAACTAACTTATAGATGAAAGATACCAATAATACAAAAGGTGATACAAAAGAAATGTAGAAAACAGCCACATCAAAGATATGAACTATAAAAAAGGTGTCAATACAAAATGAATGAAAAATTAAAAAAATTATATCAAGCGAGTCAGCTGTCACACCTTGTTACCCGGGTTTCAAGAGTGAGGTATCTTCAGGTATGTTGTGAAGATTCCTTACTGTTGAAATCCGGGTAGCAAGGTGTGACAACTTATTTGCTAAATACATACATACATAGTATATATATATATATATATATATATATATATATATATATATATATATATGTACGAAGTCTATTTATCGAAATAAAAGTATGTAGCTTAAAATTATTAGACATTCTAAAAACAAAGCAACCGGTTTCGATCCCGCTCTTCAGGCCTCATCGGGAGATTTAAACTTAGAATAAAATAAACCATGAAATGTGTGATGGAAAGACACACACACACACACACACAAATGTAGGAAAACTATGAATGGAAATCAAAGTACTAGAATGAAGTGGTAGCGAGTTCCAACAAACATTTACGCTGTTTACAGGGAGAAGGTTTAAGGGAACCTATTTAAAGAGCTCCTAGCACTTTCAAATGATAGTGTGACCGGACACAATCGGGAACCAGTCAAGAGTGAAATCAGTAGTGCACTTCATGTGAGCACCTGTTAAATAACAGAAAGTGTGCTGCTGATTACAGTGTTGAGCGGTTCACGGTTTTTTTTTTTTTGCAGCCACACTCCATATTTCATTTGAAAGTGCTGCAGGCTCTTTATATCCGGGTCCCGCAAAACATTCCTCTGTAAACAGCGTGAATGTTCCTTGGGACTCGCTACCAATCGTCTTTAGTGCATTTTTTTTAACTCTCATAGTTTTTTTCTTACATATTTTTTTTGTTCCCATCACTCAATTCATGGTTTATATTATTCTGAACCTCACGATGAAGCCTGAAGAGCGGAGCGAAACCAGTTGCTTTGTTTTTAGAATGTCAAATGAAATTAAGCTACACACTTTTATTTCAATATATACATACATATATATATATATATATATATATATATATATATATGTGTGTGTGTGTGTGTGTGTGTGTGTAACGTAGAATACTTGGTATATTAGTCAGGTAAATTCCGATAGAGACGAACTCCAAAGAACTCAATGTTAAATTTATTTATTTAATTTAACAGAGTAATACAATTTAGAAAAAAAATAGATATTCTACAATTTCATGGGTAATACATATTTCGCCGCTAACCTTGCTGCTCGTCAGACCCAAATGCAATAGACGCCGAAGTCGACCTATAACTTTCATTTCTCTGTATACTCTTCGTTCTCTTTCCTTTTCTCTCACTTTCTTTCTTTCTCTTCTTTCCATTTGTCAATTGTCAATATTTTTCTTTTTCTTTTCTCTTTGGGTTTTTTGAATGAGCGACGAGTTGTTTTTTGTAGATTACGGTTACAAATGGTATTCTCGTTAGGGACATGTGAGCGTCTATGTGTAATTATTTTTCTGGAATATTTTGAAGATTAACTGTTGTATCATTTGGGTCTGACGAGCAGCAGGGTCAGCGGCAAAATTCGTATTACCCATGAAATTGTAGAATATCTAAAAAACTTTTTATAATATATATATATATATATATATATATATATTAGAAAAAAATAAAATTTATATATTCATGCGAAAAGAAATATTAACTGACGAAACCGAAAAGTCAAAACCATGATAGCGTAATCGGCTGATCTACCCATCCTATATATATATATATATATATATATATATATATATATATATATTACAAATTTTTTTTATACACTACAAAGTCTACATTTTGATTCGATATTGAAATCACAATGTCTCATCAGGTGTTGTGGAAAGGAATGGGATAAAAACATTGTACATGTTTTAAACTATAATTTATAATGAATATTCACAGCTCTACATAATATATCGAGCACTGTTTTATTTTCCTTATTCACTAGGATATATATATATATATATATATATATATATATATATATATATATATATAGGTGAAGATAACCAACGGTTTTACAATTCCGATTTCTCCGGCATTTACTTTTTCTTTTTTTACTTTTTTTTAAACATAGGGAATTAAATCTGAAGAGCCCTATATCGATGGTGAAAAAACATTGAAAAATATATAGTTTAGATAGATCTATAATTTCCGAGTACTCCTGTCTGCTACAGTGGCTAGACGGTCCCAGTTGCAAACGCCTGTTTATGCTCATTTGTCAACCAACCTGTGGTTTATATTGGCAGGGATCGACATGATCAGTAGTTAAATAAGGCCAGTACTCTCAAAACCTCGACGGATTCTGAGCAGTTTCGTATGTTCAGTATAACACGCAATGCTTGGGTTAACCAGTGGTATGGTTTTGAGGAACTTTCAATGGGTGCTGTAAGCTGGGATCACCTCCCCAACCGATATAATCAAGAAATCACCTCCTCGAAAACTCGACTATGGTGAGATTCGAACCCGGGTCTCATTGTCAAAAAGTGATCGTTTGAATAAACACATAAATATATATTTGTTAGCTACCTCCACTCATTCGCTGAAAAAACAGGATAGCATGATGCTAAAACGTCTTACACTTAATGAAAACAACATTTATCGTCAAAATGTTATTATTTAGAGGAAAGATCAATCCGTTTTTAATTATTTTAATAATTTTTAATCCTTCAAAATTTTGTTTAAAATCTTTTTTCTTCGTCAGCTAATGACCAGATTTTTATAAAAGTTTACGATAGCAAACGTAATATTACACAACTCACTTTTTTTGTCGGTGAAAAATATTAATTTGAAAATTCTTGCAGAAATCAAATAATGGCCGGGTTTTATGAAACTTTCAGAGTTTATTACAAATGATTAAAGTTAATTTTGAAATCATTAGTTTTATAACATTTTCGTAAAAATATTATTTTATTCATGTAACCCCACCTGCAATTCATTTCCCTAAATATTTAAAAATTAACTACGGCCAGAGAACTTTGGCTAATTAATTAAATACAGGACTACTTGGAGAATATAAATCGCTTATTTTTTTCTTACAGTTGCTCCTCTTCAGAAAATCTGCTCCTAATAGTGAAAACAAAAATGCAATAAAACTATGCCGTTCTTTATTGGAATAAACTTTTAATTGTTTTTATAAAAATATATATCAAGTATAACATAGTCTAAAGATAAAAAATTGTCAATGAATCATGAATTTTTATAAAAATTTGAAAAAAAAAATTAATTACAATAAATTATAAAATTTTAAAAATCTTTTAAAATTGCTCACAGTCATCGCCTCAATTAGGTTAAGTTAATAAGAGAAGACGATATTTACTAACAGAAACTGAAAAGCTTAATACAAATCTTCACACAGCAAGTGTTTTGAAATAATTAAAGCATTTTTGTTTGTAAATATCAGGGTTTTTTTTTAATATGGTAGGCCATATGTGCCATATCATTTAAAGTTCACGTATTTCAAGGGTTGTTTACCTTACGAAACGTTAATTTAGGTTTAATGAAGTTATGTCAATTCTATTCAACCATATACTTAGCCAGATGCGTAGATGATTGATGAAAAGCGTATCATTTCCTATTTGAAAGGTCAAACATAAGAAATCCATGATTAACAAATTCTTTCATTCTAAAAGTCTTGCCATAAACAATAAATATGTGTTTCAAATCAGATTAATTTAACTTTAAATTTGCTAATTTTCTAAAAATTAATATATCACAGATGTATATTTTATTTTTGCAAGATTTTTACAAATGTGTCTATAACTAAAAAATGGCCGAAATTTTGAAAAAAAAGCTTTAAATCACCAAATTTTAGATTACAATCAATATAATTTCTGTTTGAAATCCACCACAGTATTTCGCTTTACTGGAAATAGTAAGTTCAAATATTTAACTTCCAATTAAGCTAAAATGAAAGCCTGAAGAAAACAGTTTTTATTTTTTTAAATTCAATTTGAAACTTAAGTATTGAAAATGAGTGAAGGTAATTAATATATGCATACATATATACACACGAACCTTAGTTAAGTACGACAGAATTATTACGACTGGCTTGCATGTAATTTTTTCCTATTTATGATTTGATTTGTAATGACAGTACGACTAAGAGCGAGGATTTTCAATTTATATATAATTTTATGTATATATATATTATAGCGGGGATTATATATATCGTGGATTTTACGAATATATATATTTCAAGATCTCACCATATATATATATATATATATATATATATATATGGTGAGATCATATATATATATATATATATATATATATATATATATATATATTGTTTCTCACAAGATGTTTTTCTTTGTTATTAACCAGATCTTTGAAGAAGCTGTAATAAAAGTGAAACATTTTAGATTAAGAGACACATACACTTTCTTTTTTATTCATTCTATCATTCATATATATATATATATATATATATATATATATATATATATATATATATATATTAGTATTGTCGAAATAAATATGAATAGCATTAATTATTCTATTCTTCCAATTAGTCACAATACGTTTTTTTTTAATTTAGCTAAGCAGTTTCCCTTTACCCCTACCTACCACTACTAACACAATGGTCAAGCCACATACCTCCTACTACCATAGAAGAAATTACTACTAAGATTCCGCTAGCTTAACCCTATAAAAGCCAATATACTCCAACCCCTTTCTTTACTAAACCAAGCCTCCGGAATTAGAATTTTTCCTCATTTTTTGCTTAAAGAGGGTTGACAATACATGTCTTAAAATGAGTTGAAAATAGCTATTTCCCCTTTAGCTTTTATCTAAATTTACAGATATATATATATATATATATATATATATATATATATATATATATATATATATAATTAATGTGGAAAAGTTTCTCACTTAGTTTAGCAGTGTTATTTGACTAATGCCGACTTCGAAGTTTCGTGAAGTCATTATTGTGATGTGTGTACTCTTTAAGGTTGTTTAGTATTTCAGTGAAGCCATCACAATAAAGCCTTCACCAGTGTTCTAAATCAGCATGAGTGAAATAAGTCTGCTCAGCTTAGTGACAAATTTCTCCATATTAATTCTATTAACGCTCTATCTTTAACTTGATATCGAGCACTTTATGACAAAAAACATGCTTGCCTAAAATGCTTATCTACAAATAAACTAATGAAAATCACAGCAATTTTGGCACTAAGCATCATTACAATTTAACATTATAAACATCATTAATATTCAACTGTATATATATATATATATATATATATATATATATAGAGAGAGAGAGAGAGAGAGAGAAATGATTTTGAATTGAACACCCAAAGGCTTTTGACTTCAATGTCCATTTTTCATACGCTCTATTCCTGTTATTAAGCATATTAACCCATAAATATAACATCCCTTAAAACTATATTTTATTATATATATATATATATATATATATATATATATATATATATATGACAACATATATATACACTGTATATACAAATATATACACATGCAACCATGCATGCATGTATGTATGCCCAGCTTTGCTTCGTTTTCGTGTTAAATTTGTTCCGAGACTTCTCTCAAAAATTCGAAAAACCCGCGAAGTACGGAAGCAATATTTATTTTATTATTTAGGTATATTTGAGGCCTATATAAACCCACCCCATGCTAATTTTAACCCAACCACTATCTGTATTACCCTTTTACACACTCTTATATAGTATTACATGTATTTACGATTTGATAATATATTGTAAAAAATCGGTTAACACGACAGTAGTAATTGTTGCATATGACCAAGCGCACTCCTAAAGTACGGTAAACACGTATTGCACAAGCGTTAAAAAAAGTAAGGTCTTTGCCTTACGTATTTGAAAATTGTGAAAAAAACACACAAATTACAAAAACCTCTGTTGCTAGGTAAACATTTAGTAAGATTCATCAACAGTTAAACATTACAGCGAGTCGTGTACGGTCTCTCGTATGTGGAGACCACGAGCGAAGACGAGACCCATTGTGTTCGCCAGAAGCATGTCTACTTTCAGTGCTTATGTGTCTTTGTAAAATGGTCCAATATTTATCATAATTGATATATTGATCAATTCATAATTGATGAATTTAGGTTTTTTTTCTCTATTACTGATTTTAAATGTTTTTACTTTTTCTGACGAGAAAATACCTATTTTACTATTAATCACATCAAAATAACGAATTTTATGATTTTTGATTTCCGCGAATTTTCTGCTATTTTTTCTAATTTCTGCGACATTAAATTATATAGACATTTTTTATTTATTTTTGAAGCCCGCGCTACAGCGAAAGCACAAATGGTGAACCGAAAAATGGCTGGTGAAAACTGTACACACACACACACACACAAACACGCACACACACCGACACACACACACACACACACCCACAGACACACACACATATATATATATATATATGGAAATTTCTGTTCGAATTCAACTAATATATGTAAATAAGCAATACTTATTTTATGATTATGATCCATATTGTCGATCCGCTGCTCATAGCCTGCCCTTACCCAAGACAATTTACAGAGATAGCAATAGGTCTGGCGAATGGCACGTTGCTAGGTGATTTAAATCCGAGTTATACTTTGCTTAGAATGATTTCCTTGCCAGGATTAAAGAGCATATAGACGCTTTTATTTCAACCGCCGTTGCACATATCTGTATAGGAAGTTATTTCCTTTGAAGAAAATAAAGCAATTTTCTTTAATACCTATCTAAATATACTTACGTTGGTATTAGGAAGTGCATGTAAGATGAAATTACTTCGTTTAGTTAAATACCAGATTATATATATATATATATATATATATAATCTGGTATTTAACTATATATATATATAATATTATATTTGGATAGCAATAACTTTTTTATTCAGTCAGTCAGTTAAGTGCTATACGTAAAACATGCTTTGAGCGATCAGGTCTCTTTAGGGACATGACTGACTGGGCAGAAGATTATCCAGCAGTAGGTTTCCATTGCTTTCTCTGGTAGACTGGTTGCCAACCAAGGCTATAGAACCCAATCTGTTCTACTATTTAATCCATAACTGGAGGGAAGAGATAGATTAGTACCTTTCCCAAGCGTATTTGTGCGGATGTGAATTCAAGGAATTCAACTGGAATTCGAACTCGGCAACTTGGTTTGTCGTTCCGAGTCTATATCCACTGGACCACAACGCACATTTAATACAAGTTTCGTTAAAAACGACAAATAAGTTACTGCGGTAATTTTTTTTTCTTACATTATTATAAATCATTTTTTCTTTTCTAGACATAAATTGTGCACAAATTGTCCAAATTGTTTTAATTCCTTAGCGCTTTCAGTTATTTTTTAGCCATTATAGCCATCATCACAATAACAAATACCAAAATGCTATCAGGACCTCAGATTTAAATCCTCTGGGGCATATATATATATATATATATATATATATATATATATATATAGTCATCCGCATATTTATATATGTGTGTGTGTCTGTGTGTCTATGTGTGTGTGTGAATGTATGCATGAGTTTGTCTAGGTGTTTGTGTTTCTATAAAAATTATCGACAATGAATATCGTGTATAATTCTTTTATAATGTATAATTCGATTTTATTTGTCTCGCTTTTCTACAAGCTATCATAAAAAAACCTAACGAGATATTCCTTTTCAGTCATCTTTACTTGTATAAAATAAGTATTGGTACCTAATATATATGTACATATGTGTTTTGTGCATGTGTGTGTATTTGAAATTAGGTTAGCACGCTTCTCCAACCAGTTGTATGCATATCAACTGTAACTTCATTATCTAATTACGTATTTATAGATGCAATCATGCATGTGTATTGAGGAATATTTGAATCTGTGGAAGTAAGCTGAAAAATATTCCTATATGAATAATCCAACTTAATTCAACAATTATGAATAATTTACTATAATTTAAGACGATATATCCCGATAAACTCAATTTCAGCGAAATATATAAAATCCCAAGAGGCGTTTGAACTATTTATCAATGGCGTATGATACTAATACGTGACCCGATTGAAATATTCGTTAGACTACACCAACTTAGACCTATGCCCAAATTCTTAAAGCACATTTAAAAGTAAATAGATCACTGAACCAGAGTAAGTGTTAAAATACAAGTTCCTACCAGTGTATCACTTTAGATAATCACAAATATATGAATTTGTTTAAGCCAAAAGAAAACCCATTGTTTTCTCTTTCCGATATATCAGAGGTCGTCAAAGTTTCGAGAGTGTGGGCCAAAAAGCTATATAGAATCATGGAGTAGGGCCAAACAGCTGTGGCTCCAGTGTCATGGAGAAGAATCATGGTATGATATATGTGAATAAATTTTCTATGTGTTTGAGGAAAGCAAGAATTCAATATAATTTAATATCTGAAGGGAATTTTGTTAAAAATGTATAACATCTTAAAAATAAATGTTTCATAAATCAGTACTGAAAAAAAATTCTATTAAAACCGGTTAAAATCACTATTTTATATTCATTTAAAAGTGCCCGCAGAAAAAAGTGAAAGTGAGACCGTACGCTAATTTTGACGATCACTACAAACAAAAAATAAAAGTAAAACACTTTCTCCAGGTAAAAAGAAATATTTTTTTAAAATTTCGAAGCAATATATTCAGACCAATTTGGTTTGGTTTACCTATATTTATATCGTGTCTAGAGTAAGGTAGCGGGCCGGACAAGATTCACTCGAGGGCCGGATGTGGCCCGCGGGCCAAGGGTTACCGACCACTGCTATATATATTCTCATAGTTATTAAGCTTTCTCTTTTGGTACCTCGACTTTACGAATATAAGAACAATACAAAATTTAGCGTCTAGGTCGGAATTTCTTGATGTAAACCAGAAGTACTATGCAAACAGTGTCTTCTGCAACTCTCTTCCAGCTTCTTCATTTGCAATCAAATTTGATCCTTAAAATTTCAATGTCAATCGACTATATGTCTTTTCCAGTTTCATTCTTTTATTGCCCTCTCTCGCCTTAATAATGATTTTTATATTCTTTTTCTCCCAGTAAAATCTTACGTCTTAGTGACTTCATTACCTCGCTTAGGGGAAATAATTTTTAGTATATATATATATATATATTATAGCTGATAAGTCTTTCAGGAGTACGTCTCTATCATTAAGCTTCTTTGCTTTTAAGATGATTGAACTTAGTATAACGAAACATGAGAAGACAAATTATAAGCAATATAACTTCGAGATATTTTACAAGTAAAATATTACCTGACGTATTTTTTTGCAGACATATTGTTGCTAATGAAGAAATTCAATAAAAGAGATCCAAAGGCGAATTGGCATGGCGAAGGAAGCATTCCAGAACTGGAGTAAATTATTAAGAAACAGGAAAATTTTACTAGAATCAAAGAGTAGAGTACTAGGTTGCTATGTGATATCGGTTCTTCTATATGGCAGTGAATGTTGGACAATATCTTCGAAGATGAAGGAAAAACTTGAAGTAGCTGAAATGTGGTTCGACAGAAGGTTGCTGCAGACATCATTAAGCGAGCATGTGAGCAATGACGAGGTTTTGGGAAGGATGGAAACGAAAAGGAAATTAATACTGAGCATCAGGAAGAGACAACTAAAGTTCCTGGGACAGGCAATGGGGAAGGAGGGCTTGGAGAACCTGCTACTAGCAGGTCAGATAGAGGAAAAAATAGGGGAAAGCAGCGGATAACGTATCTGAAGGACCTGATCAGGTGGATGATGGAACGAGGGTTACGTGGTGTGACAGGAGAAAGCGTGCTAAGAGCCACCAGGGATAGCGAGATGTGGAAAGCTATTATCACCTACGTCCTGAAAGGACATGGCACATAAAAGAAGAAGAATGAATTTAAGGATGAATTTAATTCTTTTTTTTTATTTTGAGTTACCTTTATTAAATGCCGTGTCCGTTCAGAATGCCAGTGATCACGTTTCTCTTTACTTCACTTTCTTTCAATATATCTTGTGAGTGTCAACTTTCAACGCCTACTTTCCTCATTATGTCTTTTTCTCATCCTGAGCAAAGTGGCGCATTTTGTTTCTGGTTTTTCTTAAAATGTCTTCTTTGCTTATAGGTTAGATCCATAGTGTCCTTAACACCTTTTTGTCGAACCACATCTCTATTACCTCAGTTCACCTCTTCATCTGTATGCAAAATTTATGTATTTGCTTTCATATAAGGGCACTGATATTAAGAAACAGCTGATGAATGACAAAATGGATACAATTCTATGTAACGTGCAGAGTCTTAAACGTCAGTTAAGTGTCATAAGTGATACACGCTATGGGCGATCATGTCTCGAAAGAGATATAACTGACTGGGCAGAAGATTATCCAGCAGTAGGTTGCCATTGCTTTCTGCGGTAGATTGGTTGCCAGCCAAGGCTATAGAACCCAATCTGTCATATTATTTAACCCATAACTGGAGGGACGAGACGGATTAATATCTTTCCCAAGGGTATTTGTGCATAAGTGAATGCGAGAAATTCAACTGGAATTCGAAATCGGCTCCCCGATTTGTCGTTCCTAGCCGATATCCACTACACCACCCACGCACATATTGCCACAACGTCCTCACTAAACTAAATTAATATTCTCATTCATGGGGTTATATATATATATGTAGGGGGATGAGACTATAAATTTAAACTTAGGTTATAATAAGGCAACGTGGGGAAACTCTGAAAATGTAGGAAAAGTATGTTTAAAATTTACAAATGGCACTTGACGTGTCTAGATGTAAAGTTAAACCGAATTCCTTGTTTTCGAACGGGGAGGAGGGTATCGAAGCTGTCTTTCAATAACAGTTGATCATTTTTTTGTTTCCTACGAATCTTTTCTTATTTCTATGTTTCCTGAGTTTATACAAGGCATCTTTCTTTGCTCCCATGCGACCTTGGGTACCTGTGTCCCATTGTCTAACGCTTAACCTTTACAGTGACTTTGATGCGCCAGTGAATTATATGCGTTTTTATGGATTGTCTAAACTTATTTATAAATGGAACTATCTGTGTGTCTGTGTGTGTGTGTCCGTTACCTATAGACTCTGAAACGGCTGAACCGATTTTCTTAAAAATTTACACAGTTGTACTATAAGCGTCTGCGAGTGTTCTTAGCTAGGTTTTGTGTCGAGGTACCCCCGATAAATATCGAAAATCAAAAAAATCGTGTTATAGAAGGAGTGGTCCGATCTTAATAAAATTTGATACACTCATAGACAAAGACATAAGAGATGATATTCAGAAGTTTCAAGGTTGCAGTTCTTACAATAGTGCAGAAAATCGATAATATATATATATAGAAGGCAAGATGTTTGTATGTGTGTCTGTTTATCTGCCTGTATGTCTGTATTTTTTTCAGCCCTTTTACTTTAATTTTTGCTTTGGGTTTGGCACTAAGTAGATATAATTGTAGTTCTTAGTCTCAGCCATGATACCATTTACTCAGAGGACTTATTTAGCCTTCAAAATTCAGTTTACGATGACAAAATCTTATTTGATATCGATACCATGAAATCAAAATTTGACTTGCATCCATTCATTTTTCTTTTAGTCTACGGTTTCGCTTTAACTGGAAACACCGATTGCTTTTTAGTCTTTCGGGCCAACGTTCAAAGAGTCTGAGCTCCAGGACAATGGATTAGTTTTATAGCTTTCATTAAACCCGAGCAACGCCGGGCTATACTGCTAGTAATTTTATAATTCGAACTTACACACATGCCTACAAAATCAATTATACAGTCCTAAATATTCTTATACATATAAAATCATGTCGTATGTCATTGTGTGACTGGAAATATGCTTATATAATGTAGTTTGATAATGGTGTTAAAAGGACATCTTCTGTCTAAAAGGAATTCATAAACACCGACCATGAGGCAATTTAAAAAGCAGATTAACATTCAAACTAAAAGTAGTTCTCATTCACGATAATGTTTATCTTCTAGTACATTTTATAAATACTTAGTTAAAATAAAGTTTAAAACGTGAGACTTATGGTGTGGCGACAATCTACCCGGATCTAAACCCCATAAAGAACATTTGACACTTTTGTGAAACTGTTTTCGCACTGAAAGTTATAATCGTGCTATGTCGGTTGCTAATCGACTTAACGCACCCAAAATGTTAGGAACTTGGTAATCTTCCACTGTAAACCGACGCCTTAATCTTCGGTTAACTGCCGACTAATATCAACTGCCTAGTAGTTCTACTGAACTCCAATAGAACTCTAAAGAACCCTCTAGAACTTATATGAACTTCTCAAGAACTTCCTGTTAACTCTTATTAATATAGGAGAGAGAGTCCATCATCTGAGGAATAGGTGTGTTTCATCATAACAGAAACGGAATTAAAGAGTAGGCTTTTCAGTGTGGCAAGAAATCAGCATCTAAAAAACAAAAAAAGAAATTTAAGGAGAACTCTTTCCTACTGACAAAGCCATGAAGACATTCTTAAATTAAATTCTGTGTGACATGAGACAGTATTAAATCATTACATAGAATGGTAATTAGGATCACATTTTAAATAGCTGCATAAAAAGTGGAACAATTTAAATATATTTACTATATAAACACGCATAAATTTACTTCTATTGTTAGTTGCGACATAAAGATTTCGAGATATTGCTTTTACAAAAAATTCACAACTTACTGACTGTCTAACATTAGATTTAATATGTTTTGAATTTTAGTAAACTTTTGAAACTCCGACACACACGCTTCCACGATATATATATATATATATATATATATATATATATATATATATATATATATATCTTTATTTATCTGTAAATTCAGATAAACTTAGCAGGGAAATAACCAAGTTCAACATGTCATTTTAAGGCATGCATTCTTCGACCCCTTATAAACAGAGAATCACACATATATATATATATATATATATATATATATATATAGAGAGAGAGAGAGAGAGAGAGAGAGGTGATTTTTCTAAGAGCCGTTTAGATGTAGCACAAGGCCGAAAGTATGGGACACCCAGTAAGGTTCAATCTCACTAGTAACTGGTTCTAGTGAGACAAGCTTGCTAACCATTACACCACACTCCGTATCCAAGATAGATAGTAGATTTTCTAAGCGACGCTTAGATGTCACATAAGGCCACCCAGTGAGGATCGAACTCACTACCCAGATGTTATAGGTTTTAGCAAGACAAGCTTGCTAACCTTTACACCACGCCGAAGTGTCCAAGATAGATAGATAGATAGATAGATAGATAGATAGATAGATAGATAGATTGTATCAAATATACTTTTTACAAAATTTGGGAGTGATTTCCTCACACCAAATCAATGACAAATCCACGTAAATATATATCTGCAAACCCTTCGTTTTTTAGTTAAGTTTAGAGAAAGTTCACGATGGATGGCTGTCCGTTGCATTGTAGGCTAGATTACATCTGTCATTCGTGTACAGTTGTGTCTAGTCTGTTTTTAACGTTTAACGTGTGTAGTAGTATTTGAAAAGTGTTCTGTTTAACAATGGCGAGATATTCATATTGTGAGCAAGATGATATTAATTCTACAATCGACCGCGCGAAAAGCAATGAAAGCGGATGTATTACGTCCATCCAAGATCTCTTGATCGCCTTGCTGAGAAAGTTTTCATGGCAAAAAAAATCTCTAGATCGGTGAAGTACGAGATCCTCTGTTACGCCCGACAACGAAGAACACACCCTACAGGCTGTCAGAGGCGATCCTTAGCATGGTATACATCTCATAGCAGTGCGTGGAGGGTACTTCAGGAACAGCTTGTGCAGGGTATTTTTTTAAAAATCATCTCACCACAAGCAAGGCATTCCACTGCCACTATTGCGCATGGGTCTACATAAGGGAAGGTAAAGAGAAGGAGTGGTTAGACATAGGGAATGTCAGGAGGAAGGTGACAGATGATTAAGGATAGCGAGGATGAGGGTTGGGCAGATGGGAAGAGTGTTTGATAGAATGGGAGCAGGTTAGTGTGTTAGGAGGTGTCTATTGACCTTACATTTAAACTCCTGGAGATTGTAGCCGTCTGGGAAAGCAATCGTGTGGAAGAGAATTCCACAGTCGGGAAGTGCGAGGAAAGAAACTGTTGGAGTAGAAGTTACGGCTGCATTTTATCGGTTTCACTGTAAAAGAGTGGGATCTAGTTGCTAATCTAGTATCTCGTTCAAATTCGTATATAGGGGGCACTACCTAGGATCATTCACCACAGGAGAACATTTGTCGATGGTTTATTGCACAAACTACCTATCTGTTGATTGTCCCTTCAGTTTGTTTACGGATGAGGCAACATTTGAAAGAGATAGAATAACAAATTTATACAACCATTATTTGTGGGCGGATCGGAATCACCGTAGTGCAATAGAAGATAAAAATTAGCATCAGTTTACAATTAATATGTTGGCTGGAATTCTAGGTGATTGTCTGCTAGGTTCAGATATTAATCTAATACATCTTACTGGATGTTTTTACAAGGACATTATGTCAAAAACATTCCAGGCCTGTTAGAGGATGTAACCCTGCAAATATGAAGACAAATGCGAGTCATGCAAGATGGAGCTTTAACACATTTTAGTCATACAATTTGTGATATCTCCCATGAAAAAAGGATAGGTAGGGGAAGACAAGATCCATAGCCTGAAAGTCTCCTTCCTATCAATCCTTTGAATTTCTACTGTGGGGGCATCTAAAGTAATTTATTTATGCAATATTAAAAAAGCAGTGACGCTTCATCAACGTGTCAGGTGGCGTGCAAAACCATTGAAACGGTGTGGGAGAAATTAATAGTGTCCACCAGTTAATGATTCAACGAGTACATGCGTGTGTAGAGACAAGCGGTGAACCTGTTAAGCATTTGTTATGTGTTGATGTGTTGAGGTACAATAATGGCCCTTTGGACATATATTGATATGTACATTTTACCTTGATTTGGTCTCAAAAAGTTGGCCCAAAATTTTGAAAAGTATTTTGATATTCCCTGTATATATGAATAGATGAATATATACATTTAAAATAAAACTACAAATAATCGATATGCACTTATATGAGTTAAATATATGGATCGGAATCCGACAAGATGAATAGAATATGTGAAGAACCGATATGAAAAAAGTGTTTTCAATCTAGCATGTTTACAAAAATTCTCTGAAGTTAAAGTGAAACAAGTTAAATTTAGGACACTTTTTTCTTCCTGTTCTTTACATATTCTATTCATGCACATATATACATTTTTATAGGCACATGTATATAAATGATGTCTGTGTTTGAATATACGCGTATAAATGCAAGAAAAGGGATGGTTGAAATAACTATGCGAACTCTTGTTCATATATATATATATATATATATATATATATATATATATATTACGGAAATTAACGAAGATTAACGAAACTTGATTATAAATAACCGACAATTTGGAATAATGTTCAAACAAATCATTTCATATATATATATATATATATATATATATATATATATATATATATATATATATTTATTTATATATACGCACAGATGAGAATATGCTGAAAAGTTACTTTCCCAAAGTCAGTATACTAATGTGGTCGTTAAAATTCCGATTGTGGAATATGGATTTGACCGTGTGCATTTCAGTATCACATCGTTTGCATATATACATATATACAGGACATATACGTGTCCTCGGTACGACGATAGACTATAACCGGTAGCAAGAATTTTGATCTGGAGACCCGGGTTGGTAGCAACTTTTATACGTCGCGGATATATATAAATAATGAACCCAGCAGATGAAAGTTAATTTTCGACAAGCTAGCGCCACCAATAAGTACCTTTAGGAGAGAGTCAGAGACAAATAGGCAGGCAGACAGACAGACGGACAAAGATAAATCATTCCTTGTTAGAACCGCACTCTCCAAGAAAAAAAACTCTGATGTAACCAGTAACCGACGATTTTGATAACTTCTTATCTGACCACTGCTTCAATTGGTCAGAATATGGGGATTTCATTGAGTACTGTGCATCTTCACTTTCAAAATTTAATGTTCGGAGAATGTACCATCATGTGGGAGATCTGACTAGAATGGTGTGTATGGCTGACTGTAGCCTTGAAAGCATGAATAATGTGATCGGGCTTAAAACTGATATATATATGTGTGATGGACATTTATATATATATATATATATATATATATATATATGAATATATATGTTGGTCATTCGTGATCGAGAGTTCTAAGACGCGCCAGATCAAAAGGTGGCTTCCCCTATATGGACAGATGCCGTAGATTCGAATCCTGCCGAATGACACACACACACAGACGCACACACACACGTTTATATATATATATATATATATATATATATATATATATATATATATATGAATTATTTGTGTTTATAATACAAACAGAGTTTACTGCAATACAAGAGCTGCCGTGTTTCGGTACTACTAGTTAGTACCTGATCAGGCAGTACCATTCCTAACAATTACTGAGCACTATATAAATAGTAAATACTACGAACAGTGGACTTTTAACATACTTGTTTGTACTACTCCTCTGCCTTTTTTCTGGTAGAATCGTCGACTGACGTCAATTCGGCCAGGTTTCAATCCTGGGTTAAAAGCAATCGGATGTCTAAGCGCACTGATGAGCTGTGATACAACGAAACAGATATATCTGTGGATGACTATATATATATATATATATATATATATATATATATATATATATATATATATATATACACATGTGTGTGCATGTGTGTGTATGCATACGCAATTTTATATGTACATATGTATATCTTAATACATAAATTAATACTTATGAATATTAAGACATACTAAGAGACAGCCTTCGAGTATCGTGTGTGTGTGTGTGTGCGCGTCTGTGGGGTTTCCTGAACACAACAGGCAAATTATCTCAGAAAGGCAGTTATATGCAAAACTAAGTTGCTAAACTTCAGTCTAGCATGTGCTAGATTGTACAAGAGTTTGTTTAACCCTAAAAAATACTATGCTAACTTTTAAAATATACTTACTTGTGTACATAAGAGTTAATATCTTTATGCTCATCAATGTAAGTATCTGACAGTTATATATATATATATATATATATATATATATATATATATATATATATATATATATACTACCGGCCATAATTATTAGGCCACCCAAGTTATTTTTTTAAAGAAATGATATATTTCATCCTATTTTTAAGTGGATAATTCTAAATGAAAATAGAATGATTTTTATGTTGTTATTATTACTTTGCAAAATTTTACAAGGCAAGGAAGCAAAGATGAACTTGTCTGAATCACCCTAAATTTTCTTCATTCATTCATTGATAAAACTGCAAAATAGTTAATTATTAAATATTTATGAATTCATTTGATGCACATGTTAGTGTAGCATTATTAAAACAAGAACCATTCTATTTTCCTTTAAAATTATTCACTTGGCAATAAATACTAAAAATAGTATGAAATACATAATTATTTAGAAACACTGGGGAGACCTAATAAATATGGCCGTTAGTGTGTATATATATATATATATGCGTGTGTGTGTGTGTGTGTGTGTGTGTGTCTTAGACATAATATATATGCTTAATATCTAAAATATACAGATTTAAACATTTTATTTCGATACATCAATGTATTATATATATATATACATATATATATATATATATAATACATTGATATATATATAATACATATATATATCTATATATATATATATATATATATATATATATATATATATATACAGCCGTTTCTATATCGATATATCTATCGATCTTTGATAAAATGTATTTTAAAATTATGCTATATTTATATGGTAAAAATGATAAAATGATCAATATCTGGGAGTGAGCTTATGTAAATCTAATCAATGTGGACAGAGAGATATATACCGAATAGCGACAGTCTGTTTAAGACTTGAACTCAATGTTCTTCAATTTTGTGTTCAAGCGTGTAGCAGACTGTATGCATACTTATACAAAATCTATGAATGATAAATTCTGATACATGCTGATAAATAAGTGCATTTACATGTATATATAAGTCTATATAAATTTTCACACGCACATAAACGCACAGACACGTATACAAACACACACACACACACCCATATATATATAGGTAAATATTCTCAGATATAATCTGTACAGAGGAAGAATATCACTAAAAGAAGTAAAATAAGAGGAAAACTGTTTAATTTTAGCTGACGCGTTTTGGCCACTCATGTGATTTATCCAGACAACAAGCATCCGTCGATAAAACGCGTTGCTTAAAACTAAATACAGTCTTTCTTTTGTTTCTGTTTATATATATATATATATATATATATATATATATATATATATATATAATAGTTGGCTACTCGTTTCCGAGTACATCTATGGCATATAATGCAACGATGAGTTAATTATTAAGAGAGATGTATAATCTGGCGTTATCAATTTTTCGCACAAAGACAACACCCGCGGCCATGATGACTTTCGTGCTAACACAGCCACTTGGGGCTTCTGGATATTTCCATCTACCCAATTTGACTCAGAACTTTTGGGTTAGTCTATTGTATGATTTTCAGGCACTTTTCAAATGTGCCGAGCCGGGCAATAAACGCGTCACCACCTTGATAAGTCGACGATGGTGAGATTCGAACCCGGATCTTGTGGCCAGAAATCGAACGTTCTAATAAGTCAAACATATATATATATATATATTTTTAATCGTATCACCCCGAGCAAGGCGTAACGCCACTGATGTGCAAGGGGCTACAAAATAGTGAAAAGATTGGAAAAGAGAAAGCCAGAAACCACATCCTAAACAAAGAACAAGGGATGAGCCTCTTTACCTGTGAATCGGGCGATAGATAGGTGCAATATGTATGTGTGTGAAGATAAATAATGAATGTTACGCGTTGCTTTTTTAACCTTTTTATTATTATGTAAATATTATCGATTGTTTACGGTATGCATTCTTGTATTGACAGCTTAAAAATTATTTAATTTGACTTCTGATAAATCATTTCATGCTTTCAGTCATCATGTCGCCCCTTCAGGCACCTATCAATGAGTATGAGAATTCAGTCAATCGATTTGGGTAGTGGTAGTGCTTACCTAACTGTTAAGAGAATGTTAATTGATATCGATGAGACCAAGATCATATCTCAAATGAGTCAGTTTACGTTTCTTGACATGAACTCATAACTCACTCAAGGTTTGTGCTAAAAAGATTTTGCAGACTGGGATCATTTGCCTTGGAGAAGGACAACTTTAAATTCAAAACTTTGTAGAATAAAGTGAGGGAAAATGCATTTTCTTGAATAATAAATAAGTCTAGATATTAAAAACATGCTTTGGGGAGTCATGAGCAGCCGCCGTCATGAGTGAACAAAATTTCTAAGAAAAAAGGTCAATTTAGGCTATAAAATAGGTCCACACCCCGCAAACTACACTGAAACTATTATCATCTACCTAACCTCGATAGTCGTTATGATTGCACAGAGATTCATTCTCATTGGATACTCCGCATTAGTAACTTCATGCCATACTAATCACAAAAAATATTTACAAAGATTAAAATTTATTTCTTTGAAAACTTCGTAGAATTATTTTTATTTCAAAATAAGTCATTTTTCCCCAAAGTTTTCCAAATACATTTAGTGCATAATACATTTTTTATACGGGAAGCCTTGATAGTTATGTTGTGTCAAGTCAAGTGTTAAATAAAATTGCTTTTTTGTGAGAATCGCGTAATTTTGGCAGAAATAAAATGGCGAAATTAGGCAAAAAAAGAAAACCTTAGCATCATCACGTATTAGAGGTATTATATTTTTAAAGACTTCAAATGTATTCTTCCGTCTAGAATTAACATTTGAAATTCTGGTAAATGTTCGTTTTAGGTGCCGACGGCTTTCCCCCACTTCAAATTTATCCAAAATAGCATTATTTCTGTGCAAATGATATGCTGAACTCAAATCAACAAATAGTTATTTAAGAAATTTACCTTTTTTGCTTTGAAAGTCTATAAAAAAAACGAACTATATCTCGCACTTTTTCTCTCCCGTAACTCTCACGAAGTCATGTAATTAACTGCAGAATGACGTTCTATGTAGGCAGAATTTTTTGTCAAATTTTGGCCGATTTTCTTCCTTTACTGAAACTTCCGGCGATACACTTCCTGTTACGAGAGTAACAAGCGTAGAAATACAATAGCGTATTACTTTAATTTCCGGAAGTACATCGCCGGAAGTATCCGTAAATGAAGAAAAATCGATTAAAAATCTGCCAAAATTCGTTCAAATGCGCAGTACGTCATTCTGCAGTTAATCACATAACTTCGTGAGAGTTACGGGAGAGAAAAAGTGCGAGATATAGTTCGTTTTTTTTTTATGGACATTTAGATAAAAAAGGTAAGTTTCTTCAATAACTAACAGTTGATTTGAGTTCAGCATATACATTTACACAGAGATAATTCTATTTTGGATAAATTTGAAGGGAAAAACCGTCAGGACTTAACGAAAATTTACCGAAATTCTTTGTAAAGCTTTTAGATAGACTGTTGGTTTCGATTTAATTCTTTTTGGCAACAGTCAAGATTTACCAAAAAATCACACGTTGATTGGAAAGTCATGCATTTCGTTTTAATGATTCAATTCCTGTTTTAGCAGTAGAAATGGACTGACTGCAGGCACGTGTGATTTGAATTTTCAGTCGATGAAAGTTATTTCGTACTTGAAGCTCTCTAGCTAATCTTATATTCTTGAATCGCACATCGCCATGAATGTCTGAATGTAGATATAGATAGATTTAAAATAGTGTTAGAGATACTCAATAAAAACTTGGATAATACAGCCGTATATTTTCCTATTCTTTCCTAACAAATTCTCTTTAATACGTGTACATATATAATATATATAGATATCTGTGTGCGTGTGTTTGAGCTTATAAAACGTAACTACAAAAAGCGTAGTTATAGACGGTCAGGACATACCGATCGTGTTTAAGGTTGAAAAATACTCTTACCAGCCAGTGTGCATTTTATGCTTAACTATTATGCGATATTTTATGTCTGTTTTCAGTTATTCAGCCATTATTCCTTTGTAAACGTTTTTATATATATATATATATATATATATATATATATATATATATATATTACGTAAATTAACGAAG
>JBBBDQ010001023.1:612500-650000 GCA_037127315.1 Ascarosepion bandense | reverse complement strand
TAAATTTTTCTAGGCTAAAACCACAAAGATACATGTATTAATATATGGACAATGCATTCTATTATTCACTTTATATATAAAAAGAATGACGATTATATTTTAAATATTCTAATAGTAAATGAAATCTATAACAGTTGGTTGGTTGTTTTGTTTTAATGGCATATCAGATCGGTGGGTCATTTAATGCCAACTAAATTTTTATTTATTTATTGCTGGTAATACCTTTTTTTCTTTCAACAATTTATTGTTGTTTTTATATAAGTTTTGTGTCTAGTAATACATTTTTTCTTTTCAAGAATCAAGATTCATTGGGATTTGTTTTTAAGGGCAGGGTGCCCAAGTCCTACCCTGTTATTTAGCCCATAACTGGAGGGAAGGGACGGATAAATACTTTTTCTAAAGGTACCAGTGCTTAAGTGAATGCAGGGTATTCAACTGGAATTCGAACTCGGCTCAACGATTTCTCTTTCCGAGCCGACATCCACTGCACCATAACGCATATCCGTCAATAAACGCTTACAGCAGCTAGTATCCCCAAGCGGTCACCCAGCTAAGTACTGACTCTACTCAATGTTGCTTAACTTGGTTGATCGAGCGAGAACCGGTGTATTCAACGTGATATGGCCGTAAGACTCTATTGCAGTAGTAAGATAGCAAAAGATCGATTTTCAAAGCAATGCCCGAGGAACTAAGCGCAAAAGTATGTGAAATCCGCCAAACAATCAGCTTAATGAGTCACATAGCAAAACTTATCATCCGAACCCTGATGAATAGAGCACGCAGAAGAATCAGGCCGGAGATAGAACAAAAATAGTGCGGTTTCGTCAAGGACACTGGAACAAAAAACGCGATATTTATACTTAGAATGTTATCAGAAAGGGCAATACAAATGCAGATGGGCGTGTGCCTGTGTTTCATAGACTATGAAAAGACATTCGACAAAGTACGCAACAAAGACTTGATAGAAATACTTTCAAACTAAAAATATTCGGGAAAAACATTAGAGTAATCAAGAACTTTTAATGGCAAAAATTGCACAAGAAGCAAGTTCAGTAGATATAAAAAGTTAGAAAGGGGTGTGAGACAAGGAAATGTCTTCTCACCAGATCTATTCAATTTATATAGCGAGACATATCTGATAGCCCTAGAATTCATGCCAGTATTTGTCTTTGGGAGCCACTATGTGAAGAATATAAGATATTCAGATGATGCAGTGATAGCAGACACAAAAAGCAAACTACAAAACCACGTACAGAGGTAGCTAAAGAAAGCGAAAAGAAAGGACTATATATAAAACACAAGAAAACTGAATTCATGGTCATCAGCTAAAAGAGAAGCGTAAAATGCTAACTACAGGCAGAAAATACTAAAACCAAGCAGGTTCAGAAATACCTGGGTAGCGTTCTAACAGAGGACGGTAAGTGCGACGCAGAGATCTGAAGGTGAATTGACATGGTCAAGGATGCATTGCAGAAGCTGAGTAGAGTATTCAGAAACATAAAAATTTCGCTGGAATCAAACAAGGGACAACTACATTGTTAAGTGATGACTTTTCTTCATTATGGCAGTGAATGCTGGACAACCCTCTCAAAGATGAAAGAGAGACTTAAAACGATTGAAATGTAGTTCGAAAGATACTGAGGATACCGTGCACTGAACATGTGAGATACAACTGGAGAGAATGGAAACGAAAATAAATCTAATACTTAACATCAGGAAAACACGGCTGAAAGTCCTGGGACTTGTGATGAGAAACGAGGGCTTGAAGAATATGACACTCACAGGTCAGATAGAAAAAAGAAGAGACAAGGGAAGGCAACATGTAACATACTTTATGGACTTGAGCAAATCGATGGCAGAGATTAGGGAGGGGTAACAGAAGGAAGTATGTTAATAGCTACTATGGATAGAAAGTAGTGGACGGCCATGATCGCCTACCTCCAGAAGGGAATAATCACATAGAAGAAAAAAGAATACTTTTTAGCGTTTTAACAAGAAATGGAAAGTACCACACCGAAATGCGAAATTTGTTGGGATAGCCAAATATGCATTCTAAATGCTAAGAAATATATTTAGAAAAAAAAAAAATTCGTTAGAAACAAAGAAAAATTTGTTGACCATGTCCACCATAGTTTATAAAGTACAGCAGTACGTAATCTGTTCAATGAAACAACGTCAAAGATTAACACTCACGAGTCACACACTACTGAATCTGACTATATCGCCAATATTCGGGAAAATATGGTTGCCTTTATACACGTCACATGATCTATTTTGAGCCTTCTGATTGGTTAACCCTTCTAATGGTGAACTATAGAATGACTCAGCTAATTTCTGGCTCACTAGTATACAAGGATACCCCAGAAACTCCAACAAAAATTACTAAATTGTTAGGGGACATAAGTCCTCTTACGTTGCAGTGAATGCTAAAGTGTTCCGTCAAAGAGGAGAAAGAGACTTGAAGTGGCAGGAACAAAGAAAAGAGTACTTCGATACACACTGTTACGTGATATCTATTTTCATACATGCAAGCCAATGCTGAAAATCTTTTTCTAAGATGAACGGACTTGAAGTAACAGAAATGTGGTTCTACAGAAGGACACTGAGGATACTATGAAACAAACATGTGAGCAATGACGAAGTTTTAGAGAAAATATTAACAAAAAATTATAATTGACATCAGGAAGAGAGAGTTGAAATTTCTAGGGTATATAATGAGGAAAGACGGTTTGGAAAATCTGATGTTCACAAGATAGATTAAAAACAAGAAGCGCAGAGCAAAACAACGCATAACCTACTTATTGAGCTTGAGTAAATGGTCACCTACAAAGGATAGAAAGTGGTGGAGGGCCATGATCTTACACGGCACATAAAGAAGATGAAGAACTGTTTTTATACGTATGAAGGTGATATAATGGTTATTGGCGCTAAAAAGTGTATTCAGTGGCTGGGTCGAAAGTCCAGTTACGGTTGTAAATATTGCTTCGCACTATGCTCTGGATAGATTACTTTTATTTACCTTTTGCATGTTACTAAATGCCACAATATTTTTAGACTGCAAGAATTAATTTGAGGTAATAACGATTTGCAGATATAAGTCCTATTATTTAACCCATAGCTAGAGGGAGAAGAAGTAGATTTATACCTTTTTTAAGTGAATTTGGACATAAGTGAACATAGGAAACCCGATCTGGAATTGAAACGCTCCGATTTCTAATTTCTCACCGTTATCCATTACACCACTCACACATTCATGTTTACATCAACTGGTATTCCCAAGCGGTCACCTACGAAGCTCGACGTCGCTTAACTTCGATGACCGTACGATAATTGGGTGTCATTTGACCGTAAGCTATATCCTTTAAAAAGGCATACTTCTTTCTCTACTCTGCAGCTATGGTTAAATTAATAGGGCATACAAAGATCTTAAGTCTTTCAAGAGCAACCAATCTACAAAAATTAAAACTCTCAATTCAAAACCATGAAGAAGTAACGGGAAATCATTTGACTCAGATGAACACTCGGCAGTCATTAATTCAGTACGAGACAAGGGTAATATTACAAATTATTTATACAAATAAGGTTAAAATAATACTTGAAACAAAAAACAAAAAAACAGGGAAATAAGAAAATAACGATTTTCCCACGTACTTTATTTCATGTTGTAAATATCTCCTAGAAAATATATTGGGACTGGATGGAATTATGCATAATCAGTCAGTCAGCTAAGTGCCATACGTGATACACACTTTGGGCGATCATGTCTCGAAAGAGACATGACTGACTGTGCAGATGATTATCCCGCAGTAGGTTGCCATTACTTTCTGCGGTAGTCTGGTTGTCGACCAAGGCTATAGAACCCAATCTGTCCTGTTATTTGATTCATAGCTAGAGGGAGAAGAGATAGATTATATTACATTATTATATTAAGTATAATTAGTGGGGGGTCAGTTTATTGCTTCATGCCAAAAGAAAACAGTTCCCCCCATTTTATGCCCATTAGAAGATTTAATTATGTCTCAAACTATTATATTCAGTCAGTTAGTTAAGTGCCATACGTGATACACGATTCGGGCGATCATGTCTCTTTGGAGAGATGATTGACTAGGTAGAAGATTATCACGCAGTAGTTTGCCATTGCTTTCTGCGGTAGACTGGTTGCCGATCAAGGATATAGAACCCAATGTGTCCAGTTATTTGACTCATAGCTAGAGGGAGAAGCGATGTATTATATTATTACGTAGTCATTATTGGGGGATCAGTTTATTACTTCATAACAATAGATAACCGATCCCCCACTTTATGACCAGCAGAAGACTTAATCATGATTCCAACTAATATATTCAGTCAGTTAAGTGCCATACGTGAAACACGCTTGGGCGATCATGTCTCTAAAGAGACATGACTGACTGGTCAGAAGATTATGCCGCAGTAGGTTGCCATTACTTTCTTCGGTAGACTGGTTGCCGACCATGGATATAGAACCCAATGAGTCCAGTTAATTGACTCATAGAGGGAGAAGCGATGTATTATATTATTACGCAGTCATTAGTGAGGGTTTAATTTATTACTCCAAAATAATAGAAAAAACGATCCCCAACTTTATGACCAGTAGAGGCCTATATCATGATTCCAACTATTATATTCAGTGAGTCAGTTAAGGGCCATACGTGATATGCAATGGTCACACAGCGCTTATCATAGATCTTAGACGATGAAAAGAGACATGACTGACTGGGCAGAAGATTATCCCGCAGTAGGTTGCCATTGCTTTCTGCGGTAGACTGGTTACCGACCAAGGCTATAGAACCCAATCTGTCCTATTTTTTAAACTATAACTGGAGGGAAGAGACGGATTAATACCTTTTTCAGCGGTATTTATGCGTAAGTGGATGCAAGAAATTCAACTGGAATTCGAACTCGGCTCCCCGATTTGTCAGCCCGAGTGGATATCCACTGCACCACAACGCACATACGGAGATTATATAGAGTTTGCTAATAGCATTTCATTAATATTAAATTCATCAGATTTAGTCTAAGAAATGCTAAATGACCAGAAGTTAGGAATAATCCATATGGATTTAAAAATGGACAAAAATTTAGAAAAAAGTATATTTAATCTTATATGCCAGGAATTTTCGAGATGGCTGAGGATGAAGAACAGAAAGACATTCAAGAAGACATCTTAACTTAACGAAACTTATAACTTTAAAGAAATTCCATAAAAATGTAATAAAATAATATTTAATGATTAACCGGAAAAAATTTATGAAAAATAAAACATCATAAAATACACTTTATGATGTTTTTAATTTATAATATACTTAGAGGACTAAAAGTGGACGGTACTTTTTCTTTTGGGGCCAATTTTCGCACACCCCATGCCTATAAATCTACGCTATCAATTTCGTATTTTTTAACCTTTTAAATGATTTTTTTCAGACGCTACTTTTTATCTCCATTTATTATATATTCAGGAAACTTCTGAACGCTGAGGATTAGGACCCACCTCGCATGAGGCGCTTAAAACTCTTTAACGGGTGCGTCATGCTTTTTATGATATATAAATGTAAAATATGTAAATTACGAAACCGATTCAAAAGAAAATATAAAAAAATATTTAAAAATCTTCGAAATAAGAAAATATAGATCAGGAAATATAGCAAGATAAGAAACAACATAAAGAGTGCCAAAAATAAGTATCTTTATTTTTAATTATGTTCTCCCAAGACAAAAGAGCCACGCGAGGTAGATGTTAGTCAGTTAAATCTCATACCTGATACACGAATGTGCGATCATGTCTGGAAAGAGACATGACTGAGTACAAAGAAGATTTTTCTTGCAGTAGGTTGTCGGTACTTTCTCCGGTAGACTGATTGCGATCCAAGGCTATAGAACCCAAACTGTTCTGTGCGTTGTGATGCAGTGGATATCGGTTCGGAATGAGAAATCGAACATCCGAGTTCAAATTCCAGATGAATTTTTCGCATTCTTTTACGTGCAAATGCCCTTGGGAAAGGTATCATTCAGTCTCTTCCCTCCATATATGGATTAAATAACAGGACAAATTACGGGTCTATAGCTTTGGTTTGAAACCAGTCTACCGCAAAAAGTAATGGCAACCTACTGCAGGAAATATATTTTGCCAAGTCAGCCATGTCTCCTTCCAGACATGATCGTCCAAGCATGTATTACATATGGAACTTAACTGACTGATGTAGTGTGTAACAAAGCAAAATATCAAATGTATGGGGATATGTGTTGAAGATAATGGCTGGCCTTATATTGATCGGAGAAGAATTCTCTTGACAGTCAGTTCCACAAAGCAGTGGTCCGCGAAAAGAAGCTAGTTGGGTATAACTTACACCTCACCAATGGAATAGGAAAAGAATTAAGGTGGTTCCCTACAATGTGCGAGTCATTGCGGGTCTTAACCGTGAACGTTAGAACTGGTGTAATAAAGGAACGTCATTTTTCTGAACATTTGCCGGAGAAATAACGATAAAGCAGCGAGAATCCAGCCACATTTTGGATGTAAGAAATGGGTTGTAGGGTGGAAAGCAATTCATCAACCACAATTTTCATATAGACATTTCTGGATCCTATCAAGATAGGAAAATGAAGACAGAACAATTCTTGTCCATATATGGCAGCTGTAATTCATTTTCGGCTTTATTGAACTCTCGAAATGGCAGAAAAGGGAAGATGCTTATTGGAGCAGTACTGAGAAATGCGTTGTGGTGCAGTGGATATCGTCTCCAAACGTTAAATCGTGCAGCTGAGTTCGAATTCCAGTTGAATTCCTTGCATTCACTTCCGCACAAATAACATTGAGAAAGGTATTAATCCGTCTCTTCCTTCCAGTTATGGGTTAAAAAATAGGACATATTGGATTCTATAGCCTTGGCTGGCAATCATTCTACCCCAGAATGCAATGGTAACCTACTGCGGGGTAATCTTCTGCCCAGTCAGTAATGTCTCTTTTGAAGCATGATCGCACAAAGCTTGTATCACGTATGACGCTTAACTGACTGAATATAATAGTTGGAATCATGATTAAGGCTTCTACTGGTCATAAAGTGGGGGTTCGGTTTTCTATTGATATGAAGTAAAAACTGATCACCCACTATTTACTATTTAATAGTATATTACATCGTTCCTCCTCTAGCTATGAGTCAAATGACTTGACAGATTGGGTTCTATTGTCTTAGCTGGTAACCAGTCTACCGCAAAAAGCAATGGCATCCTACTGCGGGATAATCTTCTACCCAGTCAGTCATGTCTCGAAAGAGACATGATCACCCAAAGCGTGTATCACGTATGGCACTTAACTGACTGACTGAGAAATTGCTATGTTTTCCAGCATTTTTAGCTGTTTAGTGTATGTACGATTTCCCTTTGAGGCTTGGGGTGAACTTGCCTTCTAATAAACGCTGAAGGTTCATGCTCTTCCTTAGAGAACACACGTTCATCGCAATAAGCGAAAATGCAACGCCCGCTCGGTGATGGTGGAGTATCATTACACTGCATTTTGAAGCGTTAGCTAGCCCAAAGGAAAGATCAGTGGTCAAACGTTGGTTATCTAGAGATCGGTGCTGTGACCATATACCGGTGAATCATTAGTACAGATATTCAGAAATGATCGGAGTACACTCTTAAAGCGAGAGGAAAGATTGTTTGAGGTAAAATGATCGTCGATTGGTACTCATTGATTAGGAAACGCATTAGCAAATAAACGTAGTTTGACAAGATCAGCTAAGATCTGTTGAAAATGGAACTAGCGCCCTACGAGGTGGTGCTACAGAAACTCTGGCTTACCGGCCCATCGATAGACTGGACGCACAGACATATCTACAATAAATATTTCTCAACCTCCTGTATGTCAGTTCCGATGATACTACTCGAAATCGTGACTTGGCTATGTCCCACATTTGCGATTGACATTAAAGCTAATTTCCAGAATTAATGTCAATAGAGAGAACGCAGTACACCAGACACGCGTTTGTAGTCGATTCGTGCCGTCTATCTTCTCTTCCTTAACCTTGTGCATACACTTTAAGATAAGCAGAAACTTACTATGACGCATTTATACGGACTAGAATTTAACCAACTCCCTCCATGCAATGGTCACACAGCGCTTATCATAGATCTATTGTTATCGTGAAGTGTACGATCTCCACTGCCAACTCTGAGACTTGCATTTTGTTAGAAAAATAAAACTACACAGGCACTTAACAGTCGTGTGCATTGATATAAAATGTACAATTTGGTAAACAAGTCAATCTGTATTTATTTTATATGAACATATTACAAATTTATATATATATATATATATATATATATATATATAGACAAATTTTGTCTATTTATTTTGTGTAGAATCCTTTCGTATATTCTGATAAGCTTGATGGTGCTATCGTTAAAAGACCACGAAATATGAATGGAGCCTTGTGAAAAGCCAAATCGAAATAGAGAAAGAAAATCTGGACACACTACACAAGAACAAACATGACCTTTTCAACAAACTGAAGGATGTCTCTTTGATTTAATTCTCTTTGTTTAATTCCACTTTGTCAATAACTTAAATGTTCTATGTTCCACTATATGTTAATGTTACTTCTTTGATAATGGCTTATGTAAGCCGAAAGCTCAGACCTGATAACAAAAGTCAATAATTACTGTGATTGTCGTCTTTTAAAGATAGCACCATCAACCTTATCAGACTATACGAAAGGATGCTACACAAAATAGACAAAATTTTGTCTATATTATTCAAATTAAATGTACATTGCGACAGGGAAATTTCTATGTTTCCTATGATTATATTAAGCTCAACAATATTTATTGTATTGAGCACTGTTTGTATAAAAACATAAATGCCGGGGGACTCAAAATTGTAAAACCTTGAATCCTCTTCACCTGAATTTATATATATATATATATATATATATAATCCCTCTAACATTCTGAAGATGAGGCTCTGAATAAATATTATTAGCTGTACTTTGTATTGAGCACTTTTTTATTCCATCCATACGTACCCTATACTTGTATATATATATATATATATATATATATATATATATATATATATATCCCTGCTATTAATACTATTTTATGCGCATTATTATATTTACGATATATAATATCATTACATCACTGTAAAAATAGTGCCAAATAAAACTACCCGAGTTTATATGAAAAGTTTAACAATTAGCGACTAAAAGAGCGAATTCAGTAAACCAAGTTTATCACGTCCTCTTTTTGAAACATACGATTTGCAAAAAGTAAGAGTTCATTAACGTCCCACTCGTAGGTTTTGGCTAAATCACAATGCTGAAAAGAAAGAAGAAAAAGATATAGTCGGTGTTGGGGAAAGATAAGAGAATGATGGTAATTGACATTGCATTTATATTCTTGGAGATTGTAGCTATCAGAGAAGCAAATGCACGTAAGGGATTTCCAAATGCAGGAAGTGCGAGAAAAGAAACTTTTAGGGTAGAAGAGAAGGTTATATTTGACTAGTAATACAAACAATTTGAGGTAAAGAGGATACCAAGAAGACAATTTCACCAGAGTAGAAGCCGTAAAAATATTTGTAGAAAAGACAAAAAATTGCCACATTCCGTCGGTGAGAAAGTGGCTGAAATCGAGCTACCAAATCAGGATTGATCACATTGCAGATACTCCTTTGAATTTTATAAAGAACCCTGAGATGAATAGTAGGAGAACTCGACCAGATATTGAACTGTATTTAATCCACGGACGGATGGTAGATTTATATATGCAAAAGATGGATTCTGACTAGAAAATCTTCCTGGTCCGACACAGTGACCCGACCTTCGAAGCAGTATCTGTAGCCACTAATTCAATGTTGGGCATAAACTATTTATTACTCATTAATATATCGATCTCAGAATCTCATCTTCAGGTATGAGAGCTTGG
This sequence comes from Ascarosepion bandense, assembly GCA_037127315.1. NCBI lineage: Eukaryota > Metazoa > Mollusca > Cephalopoda > Sepiida > Sepiidae > Ascarosepion > Ascarosepion bandense. Next base: position 640,055 of record JBBBDQ010001023.1, on the reverse strand, counting down.
TTTCAAGTTGTCCGACGCTGTTCCGTGCCTTTAAACAAATCATCCTCTTTCGTTGCTGCTGTTGTCGTTCATTGTAGTGAGTATGTGTCTGTGCGTGTGTGTGTGTGTGTGTGTGTGTGTGTATGTGTGTGTGTGTACTTGGAAGTGGGTTAGTTCATGTATGTGTGTGTGTGTTTATGGTTTATACATACATACATATATATATATATATATATATATATATATATAAGTATTAGGACAAGAACTGTTTCATCTTTTATGATGCATCAAAATAAAGTGTAAAATCACACCTGTCCTAACACCTTTGCACACTACCGGTAGTGTGCAAAGGTATTTGGACAGGTGTGATTTTACAATACACCTCACTGAAATTAAATACAGGGTGAAAAGCTAAGTAAATTGCTAATAAATATTGATTATTTAAAACTAGGTGTAAAAAATGTATTAAAAACAAGCTATATTTAATTTTTCCTATTTTCTATTAAACAAGTTATTTTGAAACAACGCTATTGAACATCTATGGTATATTTTGGATAAAAAACTTGATAAATCTAATGTTACTTCGCAAGACACACTTTGCGAATAAATACAAGCTGCTTGGAAGGAAATACCATTAGATACATTGAAGAAGCTTGTGATGACAATGCCTGACAGAATGAAGGCTGTGATCAAAGCAAAAGGCTATTATAATAAATATCAAATTTATTTTGTAGCAAGTATTTTTTTCTTTTAAAGCATTTGTTGAGTAAATAAAATAAAATTACTTTAATTAAATTGTTTATTTTCTGTCAATATACCTCATAAAAGATAAAATAGTTCTTCTCCTAACACTTTTGCACAGTATTGTATATATATATATATATATATATATATATATATATATATATATATATATAATCGGTAGATATTTTGTCTCTTTTAAATATCTACTGTTCTTAATATATATATATATTGTCATCCGCAGACAGATCTGTTTCGCCGTATCACAGCTCATATATATATATATATATATATATATATATATATATATATATATATATATATTAAAATGGTAGATATTTTGTCTCTTTTATGACTAACTTTTCCACGTTACGAATAATTAATCTCAGACAAGGATGGCATTCCGTCAGAAATTATCTGAATTTAGTTTCAGACAATTTCTAACGGAATTTTTTCTTTGTCTTTGTAAGAATTATTCGGAACTTAGAAAAGTTGATCATTAAAATTAATCAACACAAATGTCTGTCGTTCTGAATCGAGTTTTCCATAAAAACATTTGCTACCTAAATTCGAAGACCGTTTGTGAGTGAGTATGTATGTGTTTGTGTGAGTGTATGTGTGTGTGTGTGTGTGTGTGTGTGTGTGTGTTTGTGTGTGTGTGGCAATGATTAAATGTATTGAATTTGTAAAATGAATTCTCTTAGACTTGCACAATACATTGTAATTTAGAGAAAATCTGAGAAAGAAAATTATCTTTAATGATAGATTTTCAAATTCATCCACAGTTGAATATTTTCCAAATTACGTCTTATCTTGACGTGCGTCAAATAGAAACATTGGGGAAATAACAAGTGAAGTTAAATGAAGACTTTTAGCGTAAATCGTTGCTTTTATAACAGGTTTCATCATTTCTGAAAATCCATTTGCATTATTTGTCAGCAAATATCGCATTGCACAATTTCTGGAAACAATTGCATCGACAGAGCTAACACGGGCTGACATGTTTTCAGAACATCTGATAGGAAATATGGCCATTATTCCATATATTTTAAGGAGATAATTTCATTTCTTTTGGTTCGAATACATCATTTAAAACAAGGCATTATTTATTCAGCCTGTATTGTTTAAAATTAAAAAAAAAGATTTCTTGTCAATTTTAACGCCTTCAAAATTAAATAAATCTCCATTAATCATCCAAGAGTGTGAAAATGTAGGTCGAAACTCTCTTCCAGCTTTATGCATTCAAACCAACTTTAATCTGCAAAAATTTAAATGCAGTGTTAATCACCATTTATTGTCCTCTTGATTACTCTTTTCTCTTTCCGCTTATTGTTAACTAGCAGGATAACCCGGCGTTGCTCGGGTGTAATGAAAGCTTTAAAGCTAATCCATGGTCCTGGACGTCAGACTCAGCCTAAAGAATATTTGTGTGAAGTTTGCTGAGAATCGGATAAAAATTGTTGATTTGTATAAAGGACATACAGAGAGATAAACAGACACACACACAAACATCTTGGCTTATATATATAAATATATATATATATATATACATTTTATCGATTTTCTGCACTATTGTAAGAACCGCAACCTTGAAATTTCTGAATATCGTTTCTTATGTCTTTGTCGATGAGTGTATCAAATTTGATTAAAATCGGATCACTCCTTCTATAACCCGATCTTTTCGACTATCGATTTTCGATAATTATCGGGGGTACACAAAACCTAGCTAAGAACACTCGCAGACGCTTATAGTCCAACTTGTAAATTTTCAAGAATATCGGTTCAGCCGTTTTGGAGTCTATTGGTAACGGATACACACACACACATAAAGACACACACACACTCACAGACAATGTTCCAATTATAAATAAGTTTAGATGTTTCTGTTCCCAATCCTTCCTCAACCTGTAACCCCTTGCGTCTTAGTGGCTTTACTCCCTTGCTTTGGGTAATACCTTTAAAAAATATTTAGTCTTTTACTAATAATAACCAATTCAAAACCAAAAAAGCTACTTAAGATAGAAGTTTGTTTTTTTTTTTTTAATCATCTCACCCCAAGCAAGGCATTCCACTGCCACTATTGCGCATGGGGCTACATAGGGGAAGGTAAAGAGAAGGAGTGGATAGACATAGGGAATGTCAGGAGAAAGGTGACAGATGAGTAAGGATAGCGAGGATGAGGGTCGGGCAGATGGGAAGAGTGCTTGATAGAATGGGAGCAGGTTAGTGTGTTAGGAGGTGTGTATTGACCTTACATTTAAACTCCTGGAGATTGTAGCCGTCGGGGAAGCAATCGTTTGGAAGAGAATTCCACAGTCGGGAAGTGCGAGGAAAGAAACTGTTGGAGTAGAAGTTACGGCTGCATTTTATCGGTTTCACTGTAAAAGGGTGGGATCTAGTTGCTAATCTAGTATCTCGTGCAAATTCGTATTTAGGGGGCACTAGTGATCTAAGTTCATCGGAGCAGAAGCCGTGAAAGTATTTATAGAAGAGACACAGGGAAGCCACGTCTCGCCGGTGGGAGAGAGACTGCAGGCGGTCTGCCAAGTCGGTATCTATCACATTACAGACCCTCCTCTGAACCTTATCGAGAAGCCCGAGGAGAACAGCAGGGGCACCCGACCAGATATGGCAGCAGTATTCAATGCACGGAGACCAAGGAGGCGTAGTGTTTTACTCTCTGGGAGGCAAGCCTGGTCCATGCTAATGGGAGGTAGGTGAGATTGTCAATGATGGTTAATTGACAGTAGCTTCGTTTTAGAAGCATTAAAATTTAAAAGTTTATGAAATAAGATGTGGGGAGCGTCAAAATATAGGTACGACGTGCAGATTATGAGAATATGAAGTATAGTTAATGAATGTATTCGACTGTGGAAGCAGCATGGTCAGTCTTATATGTCCAATTTGAAGTAGTGGAAATAATGCCGTCTGAACATTTACCATGTAAATAGACATAGACACTGACAGACATGCAACATTGCATTTAAGAGAAAGAGGTTTTAGGGTGAAGATGGTAGAAAATGTCATCCTCAACAGGGACGTATAAATGATTTTATTTAATCAAGTATCCAATTAAATGATGTGCGTTGTGTTGTAGTGGATATCGGCTCGGAACGAGAAATCAGAGAGCAGAGTTCGAATGCCAGTTGAATTCATTACATTTACAGGCAAATGCGTTAAGGAAAGGTATTATTCCTATTCTCCCTCCCGCTATGGGTTAAATAGCAGGACAGATTAGGGTTTATAGCCTTGGTTGGTTTTTCACGTCACCGTATCCCTGGTGGCTTTTAGCACACTTTCTCCTGTTACTACCCAAACCCCGCTCTGCCATCCACTAGCTCAAGACCATAAATCTAGAATATAAATGTATAGAAACTAGCATGGCCACAAAATGAGGGATCAGTTTATATATTGATTATAATATAGACTTGATCCTCCATTTTATATCCACATTTTAATTTCTTATAAACAGTTGGCATATATATTCTTATTTTATGTGTCATGTCCTTTCATACGTAGGCGATCATGGTTTTGTACATCTCCCTATCCCTGGTGGCTCTTAGCACACGTCCTTCTGTTAACCCCACCCAAACCCCGCTCTGCCAATCACTCAATCAAGCCCTTCAAATATTTTATCCGATGCTTTTCTCTGTTTCTTCTATCTGACCTGTGAGTATCAGATTCCCCAAGTCTTCCTTCTTTATTACATGTCCCAAGAACTTCAGATGCAATCGTTTTGCCGATGTGCATTTGACATTGCATTATCCTAGGTACTTATCATTTTTTCCTGCAGACAGTCATAGATACTGGATGAATCACGGTGGTTCTGAAACAAATACCTGAGGCAAATATCTCATCAGTATTGCAGCAAAATTTTGACTTGCAAATTAAGTGTGTTCAGAGAATTATAAATTTGACACTGTGCTTCATAACAGTCTCGATATATCGGCTTAATATATTATTCTTCTATGTGCCCTGTCCCTTCATGATGTAGGCGATCATGGTCTTTCTACGTTTCCCTATCCCTGGTGGCTCTGAGCACGCCTTCTCCTGTTACACCGTGCAATCTTCGTTCTGTCATCCACCTGATTAGGTCCTTCAAATATGTTATCCGTTGCTTTCCCCTGTCTCTTTTTCCCTCTATCTGGCCGGTTAGTATCAGGTTGTCCAGGCCCTCCTTCCTCATTGCGTGTCCCAGGGACTTCAGCTGTCTCTTCCTGATGCTCAGTATTAATTTCCTTTTTGTTTCCATCATTTCCAAGACCTCATCATTGCTCACCTGCTCGATCCATAAGATTTGCAGCATCCTTCTGTAGAACAATATTTCAGTTGCTTCAGGTTTTTTTCCTTCAATTTTGATGGTATTGTCCAGCATTCACTGCCATATTGACGGACAGTCAGCACGTAGCAATTCAGTACTCTCTTCTTTGTTTCTAGCGAAATTGTCCTGTTTCTTAAAACTTTACTCAACTTCTGGAATGCTTTCTTCACCATGCAAATTCGCCTTCGGATCTCTGTGTCGCACTTTCCGTCTTCTGTTATAACGCTTCTCAGGTATTTGAATTTTTGTACCTGGTTGTATCTCCGAGTAAATTTGATACGATCTCATAAATTGGGTGCTGACACGTAAGTCACCAATAAATCATAAACATTGAAGTGCTGATAGATATATTCAATTCGACTATTTATTTATAAATTAAAGAAAATACGATATAAGTTATTGTTTGTGAATGAAGTTATTCATGGCACCCGTTGCCATATCTACATATACATTGTTCTACAGAAATAAGATTTCTTAGAATTTGAAGATTTTTAGTAAATTCATTGTTACATTTTCACTTTAGAAAACAGATTAATTGATGTAACCTTTATTTTTAGCCAAAGAGAATATGTAACTATTTTTCGTTTGAAAAATTGACTTCTGTTATAGATGATATATTAAATAAACTAAAAAACAATGTTATTTATCCATAAAATGTCATATTTTAAGGATAATTTTTCGAAATAAGTGGATGTGAGTTGTGGTATAATAGATATCGGCTCCGAATGAGAAACCGGAGTGCCGAGTTCGAATTCAAGTTGAATTCGTTGCATTCACATACGCGCAAATACCTTTGGAAAGGTAATAATCTATCTATTCTACCTTCAGCTATAGCTTGAGTAGGAGAACAGATTCAGTTCTATAGCCTTGGTTGGCAACCAGTCTTCCGCAGAAAGAAATGGTAACCTACTGCAGAAAATTCTTCTGCCTAGTCATTCATAGACTAAAAGAAACATGATCACTTAAATGTGTATCACAAATGGCATATACATTATTGTATGCATCTATGAAACATTTCCGGGCAAATGATGAATAAAGTTGCATAACATTCTTGATTCCCGTATTCTTGAATCTATCTCAAACAATTTTATTCAAGTTCCATGTGTGAGCATCTCTTTCATTTCGCATTTTCGCGACTCTCACTTGGGAAAAATATTTATATAAAATTAAAAGAACGAATTAGTATTTTTTTTTTATAATCGTGTCGTTCCAAGTAAGACATTTTACTGCCACTGTTGTGCAGGGGGCTACATAGAAGGAAAGTTATGAGAAAGAGTGACAGGTTATAGAGGGTGTCAGGAAGTGGGTAAGAGAAGGATTAATGTGGCCATAAAGTGAGGGATCCATTTATATAATGATTATAATGTAGAATTGATCCCCCACTTTATACCCATATTATAATAGTATAGAAATTTTTTTTATAATCATATTGCCCCAAGCAAAGCATTTTACTGCCACTGTTGTGCAGGGGGTTACATAGGAGGAATGTTATGAGGAGTGGAAGGTTGCAGGGGGTGTCAGGAAGAGAGTATGAGAAGGAAGAGAATACTGATAAAAGTGGGGAGGACAAAGAAAAAAAGCATGAGAAGAGGATGTAAGTTAGTGGGACAGGAGATGACTATTGACTTTACGTTTAAATTCTTGAAGATTATAGCTGTCGGGAAAGCAAGTATGCAGAAGGGAATTCCACAGGCGGGAAGTGCGAGAAAACAAGCTGTTGGAGTAGAATTTGCGTTTACAATTTATTGGTTTCACAGTAAAAGGGTGGGACCTAGTTGATAATCTTGTGGCTCGAGGAAATTCTTATATAGGGGATACCAGTGAGCTAAGTTCATCTGAGCAGAAACCGTGAAAGTATTTGTAGAAGAGACACAGTGAAGCCATACTGCGTCGGTGAGAAAGCGACTGTATCCTAGCTTCAAAGTCGGGATCGATCGACATATTTATGAATATTTCTCACTCTTTTTTACACCCAATGGTGTGTTGGGCAGTAACGTTTTGTTACTGTTTCCGTAACAATCTGTTCTTTATGGGGCAGGACCTGTGAATCATTCTTGGTCATTAGGTTTACAGCACCTGGTATTCCAAAACGGTCAACCATCTAAGCACTGACCAAGCTCAATGCTTAACTTTTATGCTTAACCGGTGTATTCAGCACGATATAGCCGTAGACGTTTATGAATATAAACATATAAATCTACCACCCGCCCGTACATTGAATATTGCTGTCACATCTGCTCGGGTGCCTCTGCTATTCATCTCGGGCTTCTTGACAAAACCTAACCAAGAATCTGTAATGTAAATGGTCCTGTAGCACAACTCTAGTCACTTTCTGATAGGGCGATAATTAGATGGGTCTATATGTTCTCCAGAGTTCTTAAATACAAGAACCACAGAAGAGGATTTCCAGCAGGCGGAAAAGCAAGAAGCAGAGTGACAGTAGTTGTAAACTTTGGAGAGGACAGAGGAGAGTTCAGTGGCACATTTCTTCAGGACAATGACTGGGATTCCGTCACTTCCGCTCGCCTTATAGTTTTCTAGCTTTGAAATTAAGTTAGACACCAGCGAGTGGATATTGTGAACGTCACTCAGATAAGCCTCAGTTCTAGTAGAGATGTCTGGTGCGGATAACCCAGTCGAATCAAATGTTGAATTTGTGAGCAAAGCATTCGGCCTTGTCCACTGAAGATGCGACGACCTCATATTCATTGATTAAAAGGGGAATTAAATGTATGCTGTCATTTAAGACATGTTTACTTGTGGAAATATATACGCTGCTTCATTCTTTAAGGAAACCACAGCATTTAGGATCCTCTTGTACTCATTGCGAACAGAGGCAAAAAGGTGCCTAATGTAGTCAGGCACGTAGCTTTGATAAAGCTGGAAGAAGTGATTCCTGTGGGCAATAGCGGTCGACCAAGTAGGGGAGAACTAGGAGGAGGAATTGGGTTTGAATCACAACTTTCTGGCTGGGATAAAAGCATTGATGCCAGTTTTAACCCAAAAAGAGATCTTGGATATTCAGTTTTCAATAAGAAGTCTGAAAACTTTGTTCCAAGAGACGTCACAAAGGAAATGGCGGAACGGCTCTTAGTTTGTTCTTTGGTAGCAGTAAGATATTCTGCTAGTTTGAGGTTCCTGGAATGAGGGGGAAGTGGAAGAAGATATTAACAGAAACCACAGAATGATCAGGGTTGCCAAAAGGTCAAAACTGCATGACATAGCAATAGTCAGGGAAATAAAACCTTTTCTTATAAAAAAATATTTTTTTAAGCTTCGGATGAACAGATACCTAAACTGAATCTTAGTGATTAAATAAAACCCCTGATCATTTAGAATGATACTTTTTGGTGTAGGATAAGTAGATGCCTACATTAAATCTTACTATTTAAGGAAATCTATCACCATTAAAAATATAATTCTTTTAGCTTCGCATAACCACATTCCTACACTAAAACTTCCTTATTGAGCAAAACATCTTATAATTCAAAGCATTGATATTTTTGTGCTTTTTTTTGCTTCAGATAAATGTATGCTTAAATTAAATCTTACTAATTGAGGTAAACCTTTTATCATTTAAAATATTATTTTTTGGTTCTGGAGAAACGGATGCCTACGTTGAATCTTATTAATTGAGGAAGACCTCTCATCATTCAATATATTAAGTTTGTTTTAGGCTTCAGATAAATTGATGAATTGAATCTTACTAATCGAGGAAAACCTCTCATCATTCAAAATTTTATGTTTTGGGTTCAGATACATAGATGCCTAAATTGAATCTTACTAATTAAGAAAAATTTCTCATCATTCAAAACATTAATTTTTTTTTTGTTTCAGGTAAACGGATGCTTACACTGATTCTTACTAAATTGGGTAAACATCATTCAAAATATAAATGTTTTTTTTGCTTCTGCTCAGAAATACTTACATTGTTGAGGAGTGAAATTCTTGAATTACAAGAAAACTTGTTATTTACGAAGGTAGCTTATGCTTCAGCCAAAGCAAAATGTATTAGTGCATTCAGTGGGTATTGCCACTAACGAAATGGCCTGCGAGACTTGTTTGCGAATCAGCTTTTCAACTTCGGTGCACCAATTAATTCAATAAACTTTGGCCTATGATCTGAATAGCGAGTCACAAGCGTAAATTGAATTTCCTATGCATGCAAAATCATGTACATAATAAACTGCTAATTGGCAAACACTGCGTGGAGATGTATTTTTGGGACACAGACACTGAAACACAAACGCGAATTGAATACAGAATGCTGTCTTCTTAAATATAAAGTATTAATGAGTGGGAAAATAAAGAAATGCTTTCTAAACTGCTCTGCATTATCTAATCTACTTTATAGCAACAATTACTGGATATATCCCACAGACGATGATAGAATTGCAATAACTGATAGTGTTCTTTTTTTTTTTTAATAATCGTTTCACCCCGAGCAAGGCATTTCATTGCCACGATTGCGCAGGGGGTTACACAGAGTGGTGAGAAAGGATGGTTAGTGGTGAGAAAGGATGGTTAGATATAGGAAAAGTCAGAAGGAGGGTGATAGACGGGTAAGGATACCGAGAATGAGGGTTGGGTAGATGGTTGGAGTGTTGGGAGAATAGATGCAAGTTAGTGTGATAGGAGGTCTCTATTGACCTTACATTTAAACTCCTGGAGATTGTAGCCGTCGGGAAAGCAGACACATGGAAGGAAATTCCACAAGCGGGAAGCGCGAGAAAAGAAGCTGTTGGAGTAGAAATTACGGTTACATCTTATCTGTTTTACTGTAAAAGGGTGGGACCTAGGTACAAATCTAGGATCTCAGAAAGAGACAGTTTATATTTTTGAAACACATAATAGGGAAGCAGAATTTAAAACCCTCTTGAAATATAGACGGTAAGAGAGGCAATCAACAACAGAATTTGCGTGAATATATGGTAGAACAATGACAATGATGATTTTCTTTTAATCATTTCACCCAAACAAAGCAATAAAGTCCCTAAGACGCAAGGGTGTTGCAGGGTGTTAGGGACCATGAGAAAAAACAATACTGAAGAAAATAATGAAAAGAACTTCATTTAAGAAGACAAAAGATAACGTTTGAAATTGAATGGAAATATTTGAAGATCAATGTTGACTGGGAAGCGTTAGGCCGTAAGAGAGTTCTACAACCGAAAAGTGCGATTAAAGAAACTGTTAGCATAAAAGTTAAAATTACATCTAGCCATTTTAACTGTAAAAGGATGAGACCTTTCCGCCAATCTAGTACTGCGCTTAAATTCATAACGTGTAGATACTCCATAGGAAAGTTCATCAGTGCAGTTACCATGAAAGTATTTACAAAAAAAGCACAGCAAAGCTACGTTAATGCGTTAAGGAAATGCCTGAAGTCGAAATGCCAGGTCAGAATAAATAATATTGCAGATCCTTCTTTGGATGTTATAAGAATCTCTAAATATATAGTAAGTGCTCTAAACCAACAAATTTCAAAGGAAGGTCTAATCGTAGATTTGCAAATATGTAAGACAGATTATAGCAAGAAATATTAAAATTATAAAGTTATACATAACTAAGAACAACAAAAACATGATTGCCTACATATTGAAAGGGACATTCTGCACAAAACAGTAGAGAGTTATTAAGTGATGTAATGAATATGTAATAAATATGCATACACCTTGGTTTCTCCGTTACATTAATATGATTGGCTGGTGTCAGCCATAAATACAGACTAAGGTGAGAACGGAGATAGGTCTACGGCTATTGGTCTACGTCTATTAGTCTACGTCTATTGGTTTACGTCTATTAATCTACGTCTATTGCATAAGCCTACGTCTCAGCATACTGCATACGACTACGACGAGTACCAGACCATTACGTCTACTTGCTTGATTGTTTTACCCGGTTACATTTGACAAAAACCGCTTAGGTACTTCGAATTATTTCACTAAGTAAATCAATCACCAAATATGTGGGACAGTGAGGAGGAAAAATACTGGTGAAGATCTTATAGTGAAATTTACTAAGCTTTACTGTCACCCTCAGTATACACTATATATTTTCCTTGTTTTTGTAGCATTTTTCCTTTTCCGTTCATACCCTTTAGCCCTTCAGGATGTGGACGATCATAGCCCTCCATAACTTTTCACAGTCCGGGTCCTTCTCTCCAATTACACATCCCTTGTTAAGTAATTTATTTGCTACTTTACTTTGACTCTCGTACCTTCACTATGTCAAGCCAGTGTTAATTTCTTCATTATTCATTCAGTTAGGTGCCATACCTAATACACGCTTTGGACGATCATGTCTCGAAAGAGACATGACTGACTGGGCAAAAGATTATCCCGCAGCAGGTTGCCATTGCTTTCTGCGATAGAGTGGTTGCCAGCCAAGGATATAGAACCTATATGTCCTATTATTTAACCCATAACTGGAGGGAAGAGACGGATTGATACCTTTTCCAATGGTATTTGTGCGTAAGTGAATGCGAAGAATTCAACTGGAATTCGAACTCGGCTCCCCGACTTGTCGTTCCGAGTCGATATCCACTGCACCACCAACGCACATCCTCATTATTACATCTTATATAATTCAACAGATTTCTTCTGTTCTACGTATAAACAACATTTTCGTTTTCATTTTCTCTTAAAACTCTCTCGTTAAACACATAGATAAATAGTTATTCCACTCTAATTCAAACGATTAGGAAGCAAGAGGCCATCAATACTAGAAAGTGGTATAAACAAATCATTATTTGTTTATACCTCTTTCTAGTAATGATGGCCTCTTCTTTTCAAATCGTTTGAATTAGAGTGGAATAACAATTGAGAAGCGTCAAGTGAGTACTAAATAATGACTTCATTTACCCACTCCCTTCAAATTCGAGGAGGCTGATAAAAAAGAGAGAAATAAATTCATATGTGAAACTTTCATTGAACCAATGTAAATCTTTCCCTCACATAGATTGCCGATGAATTGAGAATTCGACGGAAATGAATTCACGAGCACATGTGAAACTGTTTTTAGATCAATAAAAAAACTTGTCTACAAAGAAAATAGCCATTAAGCCAAGAAGATGAAACAGAAGAAAGTAGCAATCTTATGCAAAAAAAAAAAAAATACAAACTTTAGATATAAAATGAAGAGAAAAATTAAATTAATAAGAAAAGAGTGTCTAAAATCAGGTGAAAAGTTCCGTTTTAGTCTCTCTCGACCAGAGACCAGCTTAACAGTTCTTTCCAATGTAAAACTATATGTAAATTATATGTTCGACTTTTAACCAAGCACACAGCTTATAGGATACAAATCCTATATAATCCATAAACTAACTAAAACACGCAAAATAAAATTGCACGCCCGCAAAATCGGGTTCAGACGACTAAAAGCATTTTGAAAAAACTCAACTATAACGGACAAAGTAAAATTGCACACAAGCAAAAGTAGATTCAAATGACTAAAACATTTTAGAACAATCCAGAAGAAGAAAAATTCACATGTCAGTGTGAAAAGCAAAATTCTGGATCCTGATTGGATTAGAAATAGAAAATTCATATATGACGTTGTTTCACACCTAAAAGCAAAACTGCTTGCTAGAGCAAAATTCTGGATCCTGATTGGATTAGAAATAGAAAATTCATATATGACGTTGTTTCCCACCTAAAAGCAAAACTGCTTGCTAGAGCTGGTTACATGATCAAATCCACTACTACGTTCCGTTACCGGTCAAAGTCAGTCAGAATGGGAGCGGTATCTGATAGTATTTCACAATGTAAGGAAGAAATTTCAAGCTGACTAGGTCACATCTCGCCGATGGCTTTTTCCAATTTTGTTTTCTTCTTTTTCATTCCACGCCACCCGGATGTAAGCGCGCGTCACAGATTCATTCGACCTTTTCTTTCAATTTTCATTTTCACTCCACGTCGCCAAAGAGAGCATCAACAACAACAGGACACTCTAAGTACATTTTCTTTATTTGTTTTCACCTTCTTTCTTTATTTTGTTTCACTTTCGCCAACCAAACGAAAAAAGGAAAGGAACATAAGACTTTACATTCTGTTACTACGCAACAATGAAATCTAAACTTCTGTGAACATACATTTCTCTTTGAACAATTTTAACTACAAAACGACATGCATTTCTCAATGAACATTTTTCTTCTAACAAATATGTTATAGTGTTCAGTAAACAAAAATTCACTTATATGTTTCTTCATACAATTTTGTCATTCTGTTAATAACACTTTATTTTAATATACACACAAAATATTTTATCCTTTCACATTTCAACATCAAACTTTCAACCTTCTGATAGTTAAATTGTGGGGACTTCGGACGTGTTTGGCACAAGGCCAATTTACCAAGCATCACCGAGGCCCCTACAAGCTCTTCAAGTAATCTATGAAAAATAAGTATTTTAAAGTAACTGTCTATATTTAATTTTGAATGCCTGCTGTCGTATATACCTCCTGTTAACAACGAATGTTCTTACCTGTTTTTAAACATTTACTTTGTGTTAGATCATTTAATCTGATTGTTATATACTGTCGGTCGATATGGGCAAACAATGAGGAATACGTATATACAAAAAATATTGCTTTGTTCTTCATTTATGACTGTTGGGTGGAGCAGGAGGGCAACCGGATAGAGATAGCACATACGAAGGTGCCGTCGGGAGTAGTTAATCAGTTTCTGTATCTTCAGTCAAAACTTTTAGGCTCTAAAACTCTTATCTCCCTATTACACCAGTCAATTCATTGCCTTTTAAGTCAGTTGTCACTTTTTTCCTTTTCTTTATCGTTGCACTTTTTTGATATCATCTACGGTCGGATATATCCGTAAACAACATCCTTGTCCTTTGTTGACAGGTTAGCAATATCCTTGTCCTTTGTTGACAGGTTAACAACATCCTTGTCCTTTGTTGACAGGTTAACAACATCCTTGTCCTTTGTTGACAGGTTAACAACATCCTTGTCCTTTGTTGACAGGTTAACAACATCCTTGTCCTTTGTTGACAGGTTAACAACATCCTTGTCCTTTGTTGACAGGTTAACAACATCCTTGTCCTTTGTTGACAGGTTAACAACATCCTTTTCCTTTGTTGACAGGTTAACAACATCCTTGTCCTTTGTTGACAGGTTAACAACATCCTTGTCCTTTGTTGACAGGTTAGCAACATCCTTGTCCTTTGTTGACAGGTTAACAACATCCTTGTCCTTTGTTGACAGGTTAGCAACATCCTTGTCCTTTGTTGACAGGTTAACAACATCATTGTCCCTTGTTGACAGGTTAACAACATCCTTGTCCTTTGTTGACAGGTTAACAACATCCTTTTCCTTTGTTGACAGGTTAACAACATCCTTGTCCTTTGTTGACATGTTAACAACATCCTTGTCCTTTGTTGACAGGTTAACAACATCCTTGTCCTTTGTTGACAGGTTAACAACATCCTTGTCCTTTGTTGACAGGTTAACAACATCCTTGTCCTTTGTTGACAGGTTAACAACATCCTTGTCCTTTGTTGACAGGTTAACAACATCCTTGTCCTTTGTTGACAGGTTAACAACATCCTTGTCCTTTGTTGACAGGTTAACAACATCCTTGTCCTTTGTTGACAGGTTAACAACATCCTTGTCCTTTGTTGACAGGTTAACAACATCCTTTTCCTTTGTTGACAGGTTAACAACATCCTTGTCCTTTGTTGACAGGTTAACAACATCCTTGTCCTTTGTTGACAGGTTAGCAACATCCTTGTCCTTTGTTGACAGGTTAACAACATCCTTGTCCTTTGTTGACAGGTTAACAACATCCTTTTCCTTTGTTGACAGGTTAACAACATCCTTGTCCTTTGTTGACAGGTTAACAACATCCTTTTCCTTTGTTGACAGGTTAACAACATCCTTGTCCTTTGTTGACAGGTTAACAACATCCTTGTCCTTTGTTGACAGGTTAACAACATCCTTGTCCTTTGTTGACAGGTTAACAACATCCTTGTCCTTTGTTGGACAGGTTAACAACATCCTTGTCCTTTGTTGACAGGTTAACAACATCCTTGTCCTTTGTTGACAGGTTAACAACATCCTTGTCCTTTGTTGACAGGTTAACAACATCCTTTTCCTTTGTTGACAGGTTAACAACATCCTTGTCCTTTGTTGACAGGTTAACAACATCCTTGTCCTTTGTTGACAGGTTAACAACATCCTTTTCCTTTGTTGACAGGTTAACAACATCCTTGTCCTTTGTTGACAGGTTAACAACATCCTTGTCCTTTGTTGACAGGTTAGCAACATCCTTGTCCTTTGTTGACAGGTTAACAACATCCTTGTCCTTTGTTGACAGGTTAACAACATCCTTTTCCTTTGTTGACAGGTTAACAACATCCTTGTCCTTTGTTGACAGGTTAACAACATCCTTGTCCTTTGTTGACAGGTTAACAACATCCTTGTCCTTTGTTGACAGGTTAACAACATCCTTGTCCTTTGTTGACAGGTTAACAACATCCTTGTCCTTTGTTGACAGGTTAACAACATCCTTGTCCTTTGTTGACAGGTTAACAACATCCTTGTCCTTTGTTGACAGGTTAACAACATCCTTGTCCTTTGTTGACAGGTTAACAACATCCTTTTCCTTTGTTGACAGGTTAACAACATCCTTGTCCTTTGTTGACAGGTTAACAACATCCTTGTCCTTTGTTGACAGGTTAACAACATCCTTGTCCTTTGTTGACAGGTTAACAACATCCTTGTCCTTTGTTGACAGGTTAACAACATCCTTTTCCTTTGTTGACAGGTTAACAACATCCTTGTCCTTTGTTGACAGGTTAACAACATCCTTGTCCTTTGTTGACAGGTTAACAACATCCTTTTCCTTTGTTGACAGGTTAACAACATCCTTGTCCTTTGTTGACAGGTTAACAACATCCTTGTCCTTTGTTGACAGGTTAACAACATCCTTGTCCTTTGTTGACAGGTTAACAACATCCTTGTCCTTTGTTGACAGGTTAACAACATCCTTGTCCTTTGTTGACAGGTTAACAACATCCTTTTCTCTTTGTTGACAGGTTAACAACATCCTGTCCTTTGTTGACAGGTTAACAACATCCTTGTCCTTTGTTGACAGGTTAACAACATCCTTTCTCTTTGTTGACAGGTTAACAACATCCTTGTCCTTTGTTGACAGGTTAACAACATCCTTGTCCTTTGTTGACAGGTTAACAACATCCTTGTCCTTGTTAACACGTACATCTACGGCTAGATGTACCTGTTAATTACATTCAACATTCTAGGTAATATATTACATAATATATGAATATATATATATATATATATATATATATAATGTATTTTATGTATATAATGGATTGTATGTATATAATGCATTATATAATTGTCTCCTCAAGACAATTCATTAAAACCAAGGACATTAAATAGTTTTTCTTTATTTCCCCGAAACGAACTACTGACACCACCATAAACATGTAAAGTGACAGGACGTAACAACAAAAAAGCTTCACAATAGTAAATATAAGCCCTGATGATGGTTATAACAACCGAAACACTATAATGTTGGCCACTATAATGGATTGTATGTATATAATGTATTATATCATTGACTCTTCAAGACAATTCATTAAAAGTAAGAACTTTAAATATTTTTATTTATTACCCTGAAACAAAATACTGACACCACAATAGACATGTAAATTCGTAAATAACTTCCTTAACTGGTTTTGTTGAAATTACCCGTTTGTTTCCTCGTTACTATCTCGTCTATTAATTGGCGTGGATATATCAAGCGTTCAATTTAACCCCGAAGCCCCACGAAAATATAAACCTATTTTCCCGAAATAATAGAAAGGTTTTATGAATTTCAGGCCACAGGATCACTGTCTGCTCGGTTAATGAATGCCAACTATTTCCATATAAATAAATAGCCAATATTATCATCTTCTTCTTTTCTGTGCCATGTCTTTTAGGACGTTGGTGATCATGGCCTTCCACATCTCCCTGTTCTTGGTGGCTCTTAGCACGCTTCCTCCTGTTGCGCCATGCAACCCTCGTTCCGTCATCCACCTGATCAGGTCCTTCAAATATGTTATCCGCTGCTTTCCCCTGTCTCTTTTTCCCTCTGTCTGGCCTGTTAATATCAAGTTCTCCAAGCCCTCCTTCCTCATTGCATGTCCCAGGAACGTTGACTGTCTCTTCCTGATGCTCAGTATTAATTTCCTTTTCGTCTCCATTCTTTCCAAAACCTCGTCATTGCTCACATGCTCAGTCCATGATACCCGCGACATCCTCCTCTAGAACCACATTTCAGTTGGATCAAGTTTTTCCTTTATCTTTGAAGATATTGTCCAACATTCACTACCATATTGAAGAACCAACATCACATTGCAATCAAGTACTGTCCTATTAATTTCTAGTGAAATTGTCCTGTTTCTTAATACTTTAATCAACTTCTGGAATGCTTCTTTCGCTATGCCAATTCGCCTTCGGATCTCAGTTTCACACTTTCCCTCTTCTCTTAGAACACTTCCTATGTATTTAAATTTTTGTACCAGCTTCATTTTAGAGTCCATCATCTGTAATTGGCATTTAGGGCTGCCCTTTTTGCTGATGACCATGCATTCATTCCGAAAACCATACTTTTGTTACCTCAAGTCTCTTCTTCGTCATTGAGATAACTGTCCAGTATTGACTAGCATATAGGAGGATTGATATGACAGAACCTTTTACTTTGATTTCGAAATTTACCTGACGACATTTAAACAAAACTTCGAAAGGATAAACATAGGACAGAAATGAAAATCTAAATTTAAGTCTTATGAAATGTATAAGAAACGAACAAGCGTAAACTGGTGATAGATTTAAACTACTCTGAGGTTGTATTTAAGTCGCTGGCAGCATTTCTGTCTTTTCTCGCAGCATTTGCTTAATTGGTTGCAGTTTATTTCAATCAGGCAACGTTGTCGTCGTCGTCGTCGTCGTCGGCGTCGTCTTGAGTTTTCTTCTTTCTCTCACCTCTATAATGGAAGCTTCAATTCAAGTGTCCACGAATGCAACCAATTTATTCTTGGAGAAACCACGTCAGATGAACAAGAATTAAGTGATTAACTTCTAACATCAGTGAATAGCAGTCATTTTCTAGACATTCTTTGTCCACAATGATTAATCCTGAAGGTATATACTCGTGTATGAGTCGATTTTTGTCTAGTTTCATCTAATATTTGAGGTTAGAAAATGATCAAGCTATTAAATGCACAGGTTAATCTCTGTCTTTTTTAATATGTAATTTAATCAAATGATTATGAAATCATGTTTTATGTAAAGTAAAACATCTAACGAAAACATATAATTCTGATAAAAAACAACTCGACATGTTGCAATGGTTAGCAAGCATGTCTTGCAAGAACAATTTCGAGTAGTGAGTTTGATTCTCACTTAGTGACCCATACTTTCAATTACCACTAAATAGTGAATTCGGTTCCCTACACATTTGGCCTTGTATTACATCTAAGCTCTAATTATCACCATATAATTCTGATAGTATTTTTTAATAATCATATCGCGACAAGCCAGGCATTTTACAGTCACTGTTGTGCAGGGGGTTACATAGGAGGAAAGTTATGAGAAAGAGTGACTGGTTATAGGGGGTGTTAGAAAGTGGGTAAGAGATGGATGAGAATACTGATGAGAGTGGAGTAGACGGAGAAAGGAGCATGAGAGAGAGATAGAAAGAGAGAGAGAGAGAGATAAAGAGAGAGAATGCAGTTAAGTGAGATAGAAGATTATTGACTTTATATTTAAATTCCTGGAGATTGTAACTGTCAGACAAGCAAGTAAACGAAGGGAATTCCACAGGCGGGAAATGCGAGAAAAGAAGCTACTAGAGTAGAATTTGCGTTTACATTTTATTGCTTTCAGAGTAAAAGGTTGGGACCTAGTTGCTAGTCTTGTTGATTGAGTAAATTCATTTATAGGGGGCACCGGTGTGCTAAGTTTATTGGAGCAGAAGCCGTGAAAGTGTTTGTAGAAGAGACAAATTGCGCCGGTGAGAAAGTGACTGTATCTGAGCTGCCAAGTCGGGATCGATCACATTACAGATTCTCCGTTGGATTTTGTCAAGGACCCGTAGGTGGATAGCAGGAGCACCCGACCAGATATGGCAGCAGCATTCAATGCACGGGCGAATGTTAGATTTACATATGTGCAGGATTGTTTCAGGCAGGAAAAACTTCCTGGCCCTACACAAAAAACCAACTTTCTTAACAGCGGATTTAGCTATGGATTCAAAATAGTCATTCCACTTGAGGTGTGTTGTGAGAGTTAAGCCGAGGGGGCGCTGTGTTTTGCTTTCAGCGAGACTAGCCTGATCCATGCTATTGGCAGGATGGGAGCGACTGTCTATGATGGTTAATAGATAGCAGCTTCGTTTTGGAAGCATTAAAATTCAGGAGCCATTTCTTACCCAGTTCATCACGGACTGGAGATTCTTTTTCAAGCTCGAGTAAATTCATATAAACGCAAACTTTGACTTTTTAATAAGTTGACGTGGACACGGGTTGAGGCGTAATGGATTTTGGCTTGGCATGAGAAATCGGAGAGTCAATGGGTTAAATAGCAGGACAGATTGTGTTCTACCGCAGAAAGTAATTTCAACCTACTGCCTAATCAGTCATGTCACCAAACACCCATCATTTCCACTGTGCGGGCAGAAAGAGCGTTTCCTTCGCTTCTTACAATTACTGGAGTGTTTGTGAGTGAAACAATTTTTCTTTTTTATTCACTCTTGTGGTATTGTATGTTTACATCCCCCTTGCATTTTAATATTTACTGATTAAAGTTTATTTTTAAACGAGTTGCATTTTTTCCCAGTATTGTAAGTAATCCTTTGTTCTTGTCCTTTATTGACCCTTTATAATAAAGCCGACGTAGCCCTTGAAAAGTGGTGGCCGAAAGGTTCCTCGGGTTTGGATAATTATAACGTCTATTTTGTTTAAGGTTATTAATTTATTCTGTATGTACAAATCTTTATATATATATATATATATATATATATATATATATGACCCTCGAAGAAGTCCTTATACCAAAAGATTCACCAAATATATATATATATATATATATATATATATATATATATATGACCCTCGAAGAAGTCCTTATACCAAAAAATTCACCATATATATATATATATATATATATATCTGGTGAATTTTTTGGTATAACGACTTCTTCGAGGGTCATATATATATATATATTTAGTGAATTTTTTGTTATAAGGACTTCTTCGAGGGTCATATATATATATATATATATATATATATATATATATATATATTTGGTGAATTTTTTGGGATAAGGACTTCTTCGAGGGTCATATATATATATATATATATATATATATATATATATATTCTTTCTTTTTTCCGTTTGTTCCCATCTGTCTACATCTCTTCTTTTCTATCTACGTTTGTTTTTAATCTCTCTTTGATCTTTGCTATCCTTGCATCTATCTTAATGTTTTACTATCTCCTCATTTCTATCCCCTCATTTCTATTCCCTCAGTGACTCACTCATTGACGCTTTCATTTTCTTTCCTCTTCTTAATATATCCCCTGTTAATATTTCTCTTTTTCTCTCGGTTTATTTTCTCTTTGTTACCATCTTTCCTTTCCAAAATGACTTCCTGCTCTTCCGCCATCAATAAATTTTATTTCGAATAAATATAACCCGAACATCTACCGGGTCAATTGTCAATCAATCTTTGTCAGCAGGTGTACGTCAGTTAATCATCCCCATTTACAGTGAATGCCAACTGGATGTTTCTCTTTCGTCAAGAAGCAATCTCATTTCGATTTACCCCCACCAAATTTCATCACTCCCAAACACCTACCATTTTAGAAGTAGTCTGCTTGAATTTTTTCAGGATTCCCATGATTTAAAATCAATCAATCGTTGCAGCTTACGTCATTATTATATCTCACTTCGAGGGTATTATCGGAGCCGTTTATAACTACGAAATTAGACTACATATGAGCTCACGTTGCCTACTAAAAAATAAAGCAGAAATATTTCGAACTTAAACATAAGCTCATGTTTAGGTTTCGCACAGTGAGCCTAATACAAAGCTTCTTTTAGAATGGCAAAATTTTAAATAATTAGGATACGCAAACAGTGATCGAAATCTCTGGTATTGTTTTTTAACGTTTAATTTGCTCGATTATAGTTTTCATAATAAGAACTATTCAGTAGGCTTACATTTGTAAATAGCCAGTGCATGAAGAATCAAGGAAAAAATCTCTCATTATTTCTGTAATATTCAGTAATACACTCCTGATCAAAATTTTAAGACCACTTTAAAATCTTTAAAAATAAATATTTTTATGGATTGATTTTAAACTCCTCCCACTTAAGGTTACCAATACTACAATCTAAAAGGTTATGGAAACAAAAAGCTATATTCCAAACATTTTATTTAGAAATTTACATTTTTATAAAATGAGGCGATTTACACATGATCAAAATTATAAGACCAGAGACAAATATTCTACGAAATTGTACAAAAGGTGTATGAAAACATTCAACAACCAAATTTAATAATGAGTTCTACCCCCACTGCTTTTGATGACTTCAAAAATTTTGTCGGACCTGCTAGAAATAAGCGTTTTCATTAAGGTGCGGGGGATGTTGCTCCAGCTTCTGAAGATGGCTTCACAAAGTTTATTTTTTGTTGAATATTGTTTGCCATTTCGATAAACATCTCTTGTCATCCATCCTCAAACATTTTCAATTGGTTCAAGTCTGGTTTGCATGCAGGATGTCCCAAGAGATGAATCCCATTTTCTTGTAGAAAGGTCACGGTCCGTCTTTCAGCGTAGATTGCAGCATTATTCTGTTGGAATAACCATCCATCCACACACGAACGATGGCCCTCCGTCATCAAAGATGCTTTTTGTAGCATGCTAACATAACGAGCCGCTGTTTGACAACCCTGCACCACCTGGAGCTCCATCGTCCCTCTGTAAGAAAAGGCACCCCATACCATTACGGATCCTCCACCTTTTTGTCGTAAGTGTCGTCTGATGGTTACGGGACTGCAATTCACCTTATTTATTGAATGACCCTCGTCGAAGTCCTCATACTGAAACATTCACCGTATTTGTTGAACGAGCTTCGTAAATGTCCTTCTACCGAGAAATTCACCTTATTTATTGAATGACCCTCGTAGAAGTCCATTTACAGAAAAATTCACCTTATTTATTGAATAACCCTCTTAATTTTGGTGTGCTAAATACGAATTTCAACTCAGTTGGGCTCTATTAGGACCTGATTTTTATCTTCAGCGTATGTGCAATTTTCCAGATTCTGATTTTCCACATTTTTTTCAAGTCATGTGTCAAACCTTTTTTTTACGTTTCATGAATACAAGCACTTTAAACTACAGTAAAATTACAAAGAACGGTATTTTTCTATACTTCTGAGATGAGGTTGTATTTACATTATTTACAATGTTCAGACTGTTGTCTTCATTTTTAGTGATATGTTTACGACGTTTCGGTCGTTGTACGCTCTAGCCTTCTTCATCTGCTAGTAATTTTGAATTCAACCCTTCATTTTGATCACTAGGTTAAATCATTCCCATTCCACTGGTCGTGAATATAGGCGTTGGTTAGTTCTGGTGACTTGGCTCAAAAGTTGTGAATTCAGTAGCTCGCTACATAGATATGAATAGACTGAGATAGATAGATAGATAGATAGATAGATAGATAGATAGATAGACATGAATAGACTGAGATAGTAAATCGTGTAAAATATATAAATTCGTGTAAAACCCTCTGTAGAATAAAGACGGAAGCTGATGATGGTTCGCATGAAATAGGCCCATACTTCCGATTTACCATGAAATAACGTGTCTACCTTAATTTATCTTATATATATATATATATATAGGACGTCCATAAATCCGTGTGCACTTTAAAATTTTATTTGTGTTTGTGATAGAAAAAATCTATAAAAATGTTATAAAGTTTAATGTAGTTAGTTGTAAATACAGTTATTGAATAATTCTTTACCACAAAATTTGCAGCAAGTTTTAGATAATTAAAAAAAATCTATTATTGCTGTACAAAGAAAGTTCAGAATTGAATACAATAAAGATTTGAAAGCTAAAATAACTAATGTGATTTCAAGCATTACTGTAAATCAGTTTGTAAATGTTTTTCGTGAACTGCAAAATCGCATTACCCTTTCTATTGCTAATGATGGAAGACATGTGGAAACTAAAATTAAATTTCAATAAACCCTGAAAAATTATAATTACTTCTTTTTTTCTTTTTTACAAACTATTTCTATCGTACATATATATATATATATATATATATATATAATAATAATAATAAAACCGACTCTGTACGTATTCTAATCTTAAAATGTTACACAAGTAATTTTTAAAGACCACGAATAACCAGCAGAATCTAACTCCGTTATTGTCCTCGGCTATAGAACTTTGGACAAAGAGGGGGGAAAAAAAAAGAAAACTGCGTAGGACCGACAATACATACAGTTCTTCACAGCAAAGAAAAAAAAACCCTCAACCGGAACGAACCACCAGGAAAGAAAAGTGCTCGATACTAAACTAACCAAAAAGGGTTAACAAAAAGGCAGTCACGCAGAGCAAAAACACACGAAAAAAATCGCAAGATCGCCAAGACCTACCGCGGTTTCGCACAACGGCTCGTCAAATATATATATATTTGAAATTATTTGCTTGAACAAATCGGCAGGATAGTACCTGCGACCCCTATCAACAATGATAGCATGTTGCCGAAAAACACACATTTTCGTAACAAAAATTTATCGAAAATAATCAGGGTTGTAGAAATAAATATATAATACTGTTTGATTATAAATAGAATATCTACTTAAATACGAGTATCGATCGAAAATAATGTTCAAACGAAAAATTTCAAATTGTCGGTTGTTTGAAGACCATTTCGTTAATTCTTCTTAATTTCCGTAATATATAACGTAGAACACTTGGTATATAAGTCCTGTAAATTCCGATACAGACCAATTCAAAAGAACTCAAAGTTAAATTTATTTATTTAATTTAACAGAGTAATATTTAATAATAACAGAGTAGTATTTAACAGAGCTTAAGTCACTGATGCTTCCTCAACAGGTGTTTACCCGTGCAACTAGACTGGCAACTGGGTCCCACCCATTCACAGTCAGGTTATCCAAATGCAGACGACAATTCTACTCCTGCAGCTTCCTCTCTCGCACTTCCCGCCTGTGGAACTCACTCCCGTATTCTTGCTTTCCTGACGGCACAACCTCCAGAAATTTAAATGTAAAGTCAATACTCATCTACTAACCACTGGCCTGTAGCTCTCTCCCCTCCCCTGTATAACCTTCCCTTTCTCTCCATCTATGTGTCTGTCATCACACCTGCTTTCTCAGCTTTCTATTGTTCCTTTCTAACTAGTTTCTACTCCTCACTCTTTTCTAATTAATCTTTTTACATTTATGTAATCCCCTGCACATCAGTGGCGTTTCCGCCTTGCTCGGGGTGAAATGATTATAAAAAAAAAATATAGTTTAGAAAAAATTTAGATATTCTACAATTTCATGGTTAATACGTATTTCACAACAGGAAAAAAGCTGCTCGTCAGACCCAAAAGATTCAGCAGAACTGCAGACAAGCAGCTCTTTTCCTGCTGTAAAATACGTATTACCCATGAAATTGTAGAATATCTAAAATTTTTGTCTAATATATATATATATATACAGGTTTCATTAAGAATTACAGAGAATGTATTAAGTTTTTTATGTAATTCTTTGTGTTCATATAATTTATATATGCATAAACTTTACACATTTATTTACAAGTAAAACAAAATTCTTGATAATGGTTAAAAGAATAGCTGAATACTCTTGAAAGTACAAAACCTTCGGACAATTCTTATATACTTTGAGTTCAAAAAAGAAAAAGAAACATTAATAATACCTTGTCTGTCATTCTTAATGAAAGCTGTGTGTGCATATATATATATATATATATATATATACACACACATACATACACACACATATATCTTTATTTATCTGTAAATTGAGATAAAGTTTAGTGGGGAAATAGCCATTTTCAACATGTCACTTTATGGCACGCATTCTTCCACCTATTCTAAACAGAGAATGAAGAAATTATATATATATATATATATATATATATATATATATATATATATTAATCGTATCACCCCGAGCAAGGCGGTAACGCCACTGATGTGCAGGGGGCTACGTAATAGTGAAGAGATCGGAAAAGAGAAAGCCGGAAACCATATCCTAAACAGGGAACAAGGGATGAGCCTCTTAACCTGTCCTATAAACATGGGTGGAATGTGAACCGGGCGATAGATAGATCTATCTACTCCAATTGAAAAAAACAAAAACAAAACAAGAAAACAAAGTGAGAAGATTGGAAAAGAGAAAGCCGGAAACCACGTCCTAAACAGGGAACAAGGGATGAGCCTCTTAACCTGTTCAATAGACATAGGTGGAATATAAATATATGTATATTATTTTAGAACTGAATGGTGAGATTAACAATATAGATTATTTGATTTTAGTGACGAAGACGTGAGGAAACATCGACACTTTTCAAAATAACCGATAACAGAAAAATTGCGCACATTGTTTCACGAAATCTTTTAACAGCCTTTCTCATATTGCACGAATTGTTACCCCACCCAAAGGAGTATAGGACTATCTAATCATGGACCTCCCCGCAAAGACACTGTCTGAATTCTAAATTTTTGCTTTCTCTTAATGGCCGATACCCAAGGTATAAGAGCCCAACATGATCTCTGTTTAACCACAGTTAGAGAAAGATGTATTCGCGTATGAATGAAAAGTGAATGAGCGAGAATCGAGCGTAATTTGAATTCGCATATAGCAGATAAATTCTTTTGGGTTATTAAGTCGTCTTTGTGGCATCATTGAGTGAAGCTGCGTATAAATTCTCGTCCATTGCAATCTTGCCGGATCTTTGTTGTGTAAATATTGGTTTTAAGGAATTGACCGTACATTATACACTGCCAATATTGAGGAATGTGGGATGGTCCTATTCACTACAACAATACAATTGACGCTTCTTCCCAGAAATAAAGTAATTCCGAGTGTGAAAGGGATCAACAAGAAGGCGTATAAACCACTGATTTGAATCCCAAGACTATTCTGAAAAATGAAAAAGACGCTGGGATAATTGTTTGATGTTCCATGGGAAGTAATTTGAAAGTCATGAACCATTGGCTTATGTGTTTTATTGTGCCGTCAATAAATGGACAAATCTCTTCAATACAGACATTTTCATGCCTCCTCCCCCCTCTCTCTCTCTCTCTCTTTCTCTCTCACATACACACACACAGAGACACAAACTGATACACACAAACACACATATATATATAAGAATAATTAAGGCAGACACGTTATTTCATGGGCCTACTTCAGGCGAACCATCATCAGCTTCTGTCTTTATTGTACAACGGATTTTACAGGTGTAAAATCCTTTATGTAAAATCCTTTGTATAATAAAGATGGAAGCTGATGATGGTTCGCCTCAAATAGGCCTATACTTCCGATTCACCATCAAATAACGTGTCTGCCTTAAGTTTTCATATATTTGCTCTATATGTATTTATATGCATATATGCTGAGGGCTCTCATAGATATCCTGCATGTACAGGATACTCCTTTGGATTCTTCTATACCCACACCGCATTGTGATATATATATATATATATATATATATATATAAATAAATAAATATATATATATATATATATGTGTGTGTGTGTGTGTGTGTGTGTGTGTGTGTGTGTGTTCTATTTTTTATTTATTTTCAATACTGGTGCTTCATTAGCTATCCGGAGGCAACAGATTTTCTAATAGCCTTTTAATTTGTTTAGATTATGAGTAAGCATTTAAGTTTGGGTGATTGTCAGACAATTTCAACGGACGACCACGGGAGGCGTAGTATTTAATGTCGGCTAAATATAAATTTCTCACAGTTGATGATACAGGAGATACATAATTATTTTGGAACCAATGGAGTCAGAAAACATCTGCATTTTTCTATTCCATATTTTCCTATGTTTATTAATTTTCTATAAGTTTATAATTTTCATGTCTAACAAGTCCTGGGGCATTTTGTATTAAAATAATCCAAAATTCTTTCTACTTGATCTTGCTCCCTCATAAATCATATATTCGCAACACATCGTCATTCACATACGCAACATTATAAGAATGGTTGCATTTATGTGATAACAGGCCAATAACTGTGAAAGGGAAATATGCATTTGTTTGCATTTACGACTGCTTACATGATTGATAGCTAATCCCTCTCGACAGCAAAAGACTTCAGAAGCATCAAAGAATATTGTGGAATAAACAACTTGCAAAGTAGAGAGTATGTTATGAGAGTCAAGTTGCAACTTGATGCATTATAGATACGCTCTCC